>JBBCBC010000004.1:29829626-30249694 GCA_037126765.1 Stenogyne calaminthoides | reverse complement strand
CCAATTGCTTTTATTAAAGGAAGAGATTTTCAGCAAGTTAAAACGGGTATAAACTTAGGGCCAGCCATTACGCACTCTTGATTAGCTAGAACAAATAGTTACCAAACTGAACTAACTCTACTGAGTATTCAGTAAGATAATTATCTGATCCAAGTTTCTCAGGATCTCTGATAAAACTCAGGATTAGTTGGGCTAATTTAAAGCTTCTGAAAGCTACTCAGGATCATTGTTTCAGTAGACTTTGACTCAGGGCGATTTGTGCTTCTCAGGGATAAATTCTCAGGACATCCTGACCCATCTGATCTCAGTGAAGAAAAAATTTTAAAAATCACTGAACACGTGTATTCCCCCCATATAGATTTTAATTTTATATGTGCAATATATATAATAAGTTAAATATCTTTAAAAACAACTAATATGAAATATAGTTTTTTTGAAGATTGGTTTTAAAAAATGTTGAAATGTTGAAATTGTTGGTTAAAGGTAAAAAAAAAAAAAAAGAAATTTATTTTGATTAATATGAAGTCACTAGACTGAAGAGTGAATCTCACCACTACACCACAAAGCAAGTGTAGCTCTACTTACTACCATGATGATTGTTCACTTTTTTTTTTTTTCTCCTTACTTCTACTTTTATATAGTTAGTTATAGATAAAATCCCAAAAAAATGTATTACCTTCATCCATAAAAAAATTGTGTTCATTTGTTTTATTTGTTTGTCCAATAAAAATGTGTCCATTCCATTTACGAAAACCATCATTTTATCTTTCACTCTTTGACCCATTCCTTTTATGAAAACTATTTTTTTATCTTTATCTTTCGACCCCTCACTACGGCCATTTCATATAACCAGCACTACTCTGTTGTTAATTCAGCACTATTATATTAGTATATTATAGTATCAACAATAAATTTCCAATAATTAACACTATTTTTTTTACAATATTCCTTATTAATGAATTGTTTATTCAATTTATGTGTATTTATAATTCATAATATATTATTTTTAATGAGACACACTTGCATGAGACCGTATCGTCGTGAGACATGGTATAAGTTGACATTGACGCTTTAACATGGGTGGATGTAATTTGTGTTAAGTTCTACCCCGTCTCATATGAGACCGTCTCATATGAATTTTTGTCATTTTTAAATTATATTAGATTTTTTTAAAATTAACTATAATACTAATTTATTTTAATTGAGATATAAAAATAATTAATTTTTTTAATAAGCACTACAACAACAACAAAATTGATTTATGCAAACCACATACATACTACAAAAATAATGAGAAAATTATAAACAACATTTACATAAAAAAAAAAAAAACTAAATTAAATAATTAAAAAAAAAAGTATTTTAGATAATATGGTACGGCACATAAGGCGTACCATTCTCATAAGTAGTGTATTACAACTTACAAGAAAGTAGTGCAACTACTGTTAGAGATTTTTTTTAGTGTAAAACACCATTCTCCAACACTATTGGAGATGGTCTAATTACCCAAATGTCAATTTTATTCACAAACAACCACTTATTCATAATGGACCTCACATTATTCCACAATACTACTTTATCTACTCACTTACTTTATCTATTTTATTTATTTTTTCTTAAAATACATGTCCAAATAAACGAGCACACTTTGGATAGATGGAGAGGGAGTAATAATTTTCATTTGATTTATATATCTTTAACCAGCTTGCTCGATTTACTGATACTTTTATGAGACATACTTGCATGAGATGGTCTCACGGTGAGACAACATAATTTGGGCATTGACAATTTAACACTTTGGAATGAATGGATGTGATTTGTGCTATGTTATACACCATCTTATGTATGAGACTGTCTTATATGAGTTTTTGTCTATTTTTATATCTAGAATTAATTATTTTTCAAAAGTCCTATAATTTATAAAATAGAGAATTACATGCCCACTTAAAATAAGATATTTAATATGTAATGTCACGAGAGGTAGTTGCAGACCCTCAGCTGCCTGGTTATTGACTCCTCCCAGTGCCGAGTCCTCTCGATGCTGACATTTTGACTTCATTTAAATGGATGGATTTGAAATCCATTGATTTCACACACAAATCATCACTCTTTTCACTTGAGTTAAATGAAGTTACAAATACTTAGATGTGAGTTTTGTTTAAAATTTTGGGATTTTAAATCCCCATCAAAACCATGTTATTTGAACGCATTCCCTCTCTCCCCCCTTCACTATCTTTCTTTCTCTCCCATCTCTTGACAATTCATAATTTTAAATATATGCATTCTTTCATTTATTATTTTTCAAATACATTCATCTTAAATCATTCCTATCCAAATGGAGCCTTTATTTATTTATTATCTAATGTCTTGAAAACAATTTTTGGGATAAATAATTAAGTTTTTAATTATACAAAACATTTTGTAATAAGATATTGAAATGTGTAATCAGCTTACATATTCTAGAATCCAAAAATTGGGGGTGCAAGGTGTGATCCCACACATTAAAGTGCACCCAATAATGAAGGGGACTAGTCATACATCTAGTGATATTTCATCATAAAAATTGGTAATAGAAGAAGTAGCTCACTATATTTATATATATATCAATCTCACTTCTCTCAATATTTCAGATGTGAGATAACTCACATGTGAAATCTTTTTTATCACATATTCAACACTTTTAAACTAATCTTTTAACTTTATAGGCATTCTGTTAAGGGAAAACTTAAGTAACAAGCTCCGTTGAACGAGTCGGGCAAGCCTGACCCAGATGATCTAGAATACAATCTAATTGAGTTCAATTGACAACATTAAAGTTTTGATTATTAGCATATATCTTGTGTAAACATGAAATCATCTAAGTATTTGTTAGAATAAAAAATTTTGATGTTTTGATAAATATTTCATAGTGTTTGTTAAAAAATAAAATAAAAAATTCTATAAGTGTTGTCAGGATACAATTGGTGACACCAAGCTAGTCCGCAATCCATTTCTTCAAATTTGGATTAAAAAAAAAAAAAATCAAGTATATTATTTTTACAGAAAAACTAGGCAAGTGATATTTTTAAATTGAATTAACAAAAGTGAAATGGCTCCAAATTTTATTTTTTTCTTAATTATCAGTTGCAACTTGGACACGATTATATGCACCACATAATTAGTACATTAAAAAAACAAAATGTGGTACGAAAATTTTCAACATGCCTATGAAATTTTTAATAAAAATAATTCTGTTATTAAATAATAAGAATTGTCTACGATGTGCTTATAAAATTTTCTAATCCTATAGATCATTTCAAAATTAAAAATGTAATTGCCTATGAAAATGTAAATTGCCTATGAAACTATTTGTGTAGATAAGTTTGCCTATATAAATTACAAATGTGTAGGCACTTTGTTCATTGACAAATTATTTGTCTACTAAAATTCTAAAAAATCGTGGTCAAGTCGTAGACAATTATCACTAATTAAGGATCAAATATTATTTTTGCTGAAAATTCCTGTAGCCATTTGAAAAATTTCGTAGACAATTCTTTATTTTCTTGTAGTGTAATTACACCCCTGAAATATTTTGAAAAAAAAATTACACGTGAAAGGACAATTTTACCCTTTTAAAAATTTGGACAAATTTAAATCACTCAAACCCTTTATATACCCATCAGTTGTTGAGTCATCGCCAAGTCGCCAGAAGTTGGCACAATAGATTTGTTATACAATTAAAAAAACCAAACATTCTAGATAAAAAAATATATATATATCGAAAAAGTAAAATGAAAACCTATTCAAATTTAATCAAGAAATCAGATTCGAAAAAAAATAAATATTTCAAAAAAAAAGTCCGAAAAGAATAAAAATTTTCGAAAAAAAAGTGAATTAGTAGATCGATATTTTTTTTAATAAAATAAATAATTTGAAATTTATTTTTGAGAATAATAAAAGGAAAAAAAATGTAGACTATAATATTTAAACCAACTATAAATCTATTGAAAAAAAGAAAATGAGGAGAAAAAAAAAACGGCCCGGTTCTTCTAGATAGGGGTAAAAAAGGTATTTGGGGGGGAAGATGTCTAATTCTTTAGGTGGTCTTTTGATCCGACTGGTGTACTTACTAATTATGTCGATGCAAATAACCATGGTCTTGCAACTTTCGAGCATCCACAATGGATGTATGAAAATTCGTCAATCCACCCACCATCTCCTGCATATTAGAGCATCCACAATGGTCCTTCCAATTGATGTTTAAACATTGAATGAATGAAAATTAGTGTTTAAAACCATTGTGAATGATCTTTAAATTGGAGAGTGTCATCCATCCAATATATGGATGAAGAGAGAAAATGTTTTTTTTTCTTCAACAAAGTAGCTAGAAATGAGCTGATGGTGGGACACATAAAAGGTGTATGTATAGATGAATGATTGATAACCATTGTGAAGATGTGTTTAAGCAATTGAATATTTAAAAATTAGTGATGTGGAGATAAGAACATCCACAATTGATGGATGGATAAATTCATTCATCCATCCACTCTCTCCTCCACATCATCTTAAGAACATCCACAATGGATGGATGAAAATCCATCCATCCACTCTCTCTCATCCACAATGGATGAATGAAAATTCATCCATCCATCCATCAACTCTCTCTCATCCACATCACTAATTTTTAAATATTCAATTGTTTAAACACACTCTCACAATGATTATCAATAATTTATTCATTTATACACCTTTTATGGAGTCACACCATCACCTCATTTCTACCCACTTTTTTGAAAAAAAATATTTTTTCTCTCCATTCATATATTGGATGGATGATACACTCTCTCCAAATTTAAAGATCATTCACTATAGTTTTGAATACCAACTTTCATCAATACAGTGTTTAAACACACTTTGAATGGATCATTGCGGATGCTCTAACTCTCTAAATAAGATCCATTTGTTAGGCCCATTACTTTAGAAGAATATTATAGAAAGGGCCCAATATTCCAAATCAAAGGCCCATGAATAGTGTAAATGAGACGGTCTAACGACCAAAATTGATAAGAGGGTGGCGCAAACTGCGGAACTTCAAATGGCGGCGGCGACATCGCTCTCAACTCCCAGCTTCTCTGCCCCGGAATCATCTTTCCCCTCATCCGCCTCCGTCTACTCCGGGCATTCTCTGCAGTTCGTCCAATTTAATCCTCCCAACTTCAAACCTACTAGAACATTCCTTCCGTGCCTCTGCTTCTGCTGCAGATGACTCTGGTACTTCCCCTCTCTCTCTGTTATATACATCGTTAATTGTGTATGAATCTAAGTGAGTGAATGTTGGGGATACGGGTACATGCATTTCTAGTTCTAGCGGCGAGTGAAATTTTGAGGCTATTCTGTTTAATCATGAAATATAAAGACTATTTTGCCTGATTTGCTTATATCATTGCATTTCTGTTATTTTTCTCTTGAATTCGTACCAGTGGTTACGCTGCTTGATTACGGAGCTGGAAATGTGCGAAGTGTCTGAAATGCAATTCGATTTCTTGGATTTGACATCAAAGACGTAAGTTCTCTTTGAAACATATCCCATTCTTGTCCTCATTTTGATAGGTCACTGTCTTACATGTTATTTATCTATCTGAATTTCTGTTCAGTGCAGCAAAGGCATCAAATTAAGTGAAGGAAATATAAATAATTTAAAATTTTGTTATTTCTGTAGGATAAGGTTTATATTTGAAAATCTGCTTTTCTTAAATGCTGTGTGCTTTTAGGTACAATCACCTGAGGATATTTTGAATGCCAAGCGTCTTATTTTTCCTGGTGTAGGGGCGTTTGCTCCTGCTATGGATGTGTTGAACAAGAAGGGGTAATGTTTTTAGACTGCAGTCTATTATTCTTTGCTTTAGATTTATGATCTTGTTTTAAATGACTATATCATTAACCAGCTTAAGTTACCATTTCCCCTTGGCAAAAAATTTTGATTTAGGCTGAATAACTAATCAACTGGATATATGATTCACTAACTATTTGTAGGCTGGCTGAAGCTCTGTGTACTTACATTGAGAAAGATCGCCCATTTCTAGGGATTTGTCTTGGATTGCAGCTACTGTTTGAGTCAAGCGAGGAAAATGGACCAGGTAATGATTGTGATTCTCCTTTGGTTATTTTAGGTTCTGTACATAATGCTTAATGTATTATACATTTTTATCTTCTGCAATCAGTTTTTCTGTTAACTTATTCAATAACTCTCTGCTTTCTTTTCCTGATAATTAATATTCCAAGTTGCATAAAGTGTGATGCACATTTCTCAATCGAGATTATAAGATATCTATGGAAATGTTTCATGCTTCTGATTCCTTTTCTTCTTTCTGGTTTTTAGTGATGCCAACGAATAAGAATTTGCTACTGAAAGTATTTAATTGGTTTCTTAATCTCCAATAAATTACATGAGTATGTTCTGTTTGACTGTGATGAACTGTCACTGGGGTAATATTATTGGGTGGGGTCTCATTAAATTTTTCCTGGTTGAATCTTGAAATAAAACCAGAATTATATTTTGTTTGGTTTATTATATTAAATAATAGACTTATAGGCACTGCTCATTTTGAGTGGCATTTCGGGAGCCTGCTTTCTCTTATGCAAGCTAATTTGTTTGGTTTTATTCTCAGTGAAAGGCCTTGGATTAATTCCTGGAGTAGTTGACCGTTTTGACTCATCAAATGGTTGTAGAGTTCCTCATATTGGCTGGAATGCCATCAAAATTACGAAAGACTCCCAAATTTTGGATGATGTTGGAAACCGTCATGTCTATTTTGTTCATTCTTATCGCGCAACCCCAGTACTATACCTTTACCTTTTCTCAGTAACCTGGTTATGAAACGGATATTTTGATTCCTCATTTCTCAAGTCCCTTAAATTTCAATTGATCATTTACTTTCTTATCCTATATAGTCAGATGATAACAAAGATTGGATATCGTCATCATGTGACTACGGGGGTGGATTTATAGCCTCTATAAGACGGGGAAATGTCCATGCAGTTCAGTTTCATCCGGAAAAGAGTGGTGGTAAGAGCTTTAGACTTTTTGCAAACTCAAGATAGAAACTAAGAATGATATATTTAAGCTTTTCGTAGAACTAAAGGGAATGAAATTGAGCTTTTTTCGTGTTTGATTTGGTCGTGAAATTAGTTGTTGCTTACATTCTTTTGGCTAGTTTTGCAGAGGCTGGCCTTTCTGTCCTAAGAAGGTTTTTGTATCCCAATTCTGAAATTACAAAGGTAGCATCCACCAGATAGCGTAATACATTTTTTGGGTAATTAACGTACGAAATGATATCCTGATATCTTCATGTGAAAACAGGTTCCAGTTCATGGGAAAGCATCTAGACTTGCAAAGAGGGTAAGCGTTGTAGTCAGTGATAACGGGATTTGCAATTTGAATTCTTAAGTTGGATTCTTCAGCAATTAGACAAAATTCTTCAGCAATTATTTCTTATTGCAAAATTGCAAAATTAATGTTCAATAATTTCTTCAAATTATTTCTTATTTAATGCTATATTTTCAATTCAAGAACAAGATTAGAAATGAAAAGAGCAAATTCATTTGGTCGATAATCATCAATGGTATCTTGAAAAACTTGTTCTGGTTTGAATTAATGTGATAGCGTCCTTAGAAAATGTTTATGATATTGATAATCACACCAATCAAAATATTCACCATTTTGTGGAATTTGCTAATTATTTTCACTAGGTTACTTTTCTCGTACCTTAAGGATGAATATAAATTTCTTGTTTCACATTGATCAGGTCATTGCTTGTCTTGATGTTAGGGCGAATGACAGAGGTGATCTTGTAGTTACTAAAGGAGACCAATATGACGTGAGAGAGCAAACCAATGAAAATGAGGTACTGCTATATGCATGCTTGAAGTACTTGTCTCTGATTTTATGTTATTTCTGTCACTCAAATACGTATATTCATTCTAAATTTGATATAGAACTCCTGTGTGTTTGAATGAGTCAATAAATGGTTTATTTTAATAAAGCAACACATAATCTTTAATATTCCCAATATTCGCTATCCTTCTCTGCTGATGTAAATAATATCTAAGCATTAACTTCTGGAAATGTGTTGATTTAGGAATTTTGTCAATTCAATACCTGATAAATAGTAAAACTATCAATCAGGACTTGAAAGATTATTCCTATCAATTCTAGACCTAAAAAATAGGAAATTCTTAATTTGAGGTCAGAAAGATTGAAACTGTCAATTTAGGACTTACAAATTTTAAGACTATGTTTGGTATCTTATAGTTTATAGCCATATTTTTGCGTTGTGGTTTGTAAAAATATTGTTGGATAACTAGAAACTATGAGATGTCAAACATGGTCTTAAAATGTGGTAGCCCTAAATTGATATTTTCTATCTTCAGGTCTTTAATTGATAGTTTTACTATTTTTCAGGCCCTGAATTGATAAAACTCCTTGACTTTATCTAGTATACTATAGTCCTCCATCATGCTGTAGTATTCTCTTTGGCTGCACAGCGTCCTTTATTTATCCAAACAGTTTGGACTTTGCACCATGCCTCAGTTTTAGTAATCCTTGATTATCCAAACAATTTGTAATTATGATCAAAGGAAATTTCAGCACAACAAGGTTGCCAGATCTTTTATCTATAATTCATCGATAACTATAACTGGAATGTTACCGCCTTCTTTCTTGATAAAACAAGGGTGGCATTATCTCGGTACATAATCTGTATCTCCACTTTGTATTGTTGTCTTCCTTGAAGGTGAGAAACCTTGGCAAGCCTGTCGTTCTTGCTGAACAATACTACAAGGATGGGGCTGATGAGGTATGCTCTGAAGTTTACTAATGATTATGTACATAAAAAACTACTCTACAAAATGTAAAAATGTAAATACATCTTAAGTTTACTAATGATTATGTACACATAAAAATACTCTACAAAATGTAAATACACCGAAAATGAAAGTATTAAAGGAACGTATAAAGAATGAACCAAGATAAATAGTAAATTAGTATTTTACAATATAAAGACTTACTATTTTATCTTTCATGTTTTTCAGGTCAGCTTCTTGAACATTACTGGCTTCCGTGACTTTCCACTTGGTGACTTACCAATGCTACAGGTTTGTTATATTGGCAATAGAATTATATTTTGTTGGGTCTCAATATATTGCCTCCTAAAGTTAGTATCATAAGACACAGGACAATGTGCTTTAATGAATTTCATTTTTCTAGACTATGTTCACGTTTTTCATGTCACTTTTTTTGTTTTTGTTTAACTTGAGTAAGTGCAATAACAGTTGCCAGCATCTGTCTTATAGGTGCTGAGATGTGCATCAGAGAATATTTTTGTGCCATTGACAGTTGGAGGTGGTATTCGAGATTTTACTGATGGAAATGGCAGGTAGTACTATATATTAAATATTAATCATCTCTAAGAAAAGGAAAACTGCTTTCAAATTTTCTTTTGTATTGGAATGAAAATTTGAGTCCCAACCAAAATTTAATCGTGATAGATTTATTCGTATTGTTTCCATTTTAAGCTAATAAAATGTCTGACAGGTATTACTCAAGCTTGGAAGTGGCTTCAGAATATTTCCGATCTGGTGCAGACAAGATTTTCATCGGAGGTGATGCATTTTATGCTGCAGAAGAGTACCTCAGAACCAAAGTACCCCCATTATCCTATTCTTCTGCTTATATGCAATTATCTGAAAGTTCTGTGTTGGTTTCTAAACATTATAATTTTTCTTTTGGTAAAATAAAGGTAAAAACAGGAAAAAGCAGAATAGAGCAAATCTCTAGAGTTTATGGAAATCAGGTGAGGTTTATTATCAGCCAAAGGTTTATTCACTTTTTGTCTTCGACAAAGTCTTGTATGCACTAGGTGCATCGTGCAACTCAAGTGCATTTTAAAGCAGTATTAGCTGTTTTCACTGAATAACATTAGTTGGTTAGTATTAGTTGTTTTCACTGAACAATATTAGTAGTGCACTAGTTGCACGGTGCAACTGGTGTACAAGAGACTTACTCTTTGTCTTCGTGATGTCAAGTGACAAGCATATAGTCATTTTCTATATTGTTTTAATTTTTTTCATTTCTATAGCACGAAACAGTCTAATTCTTACCATTTCACTTCTATATTTCTACCTTTTCATATCATAGGCTGTGGTTGTAAGCATTGATCCTCGTAGGGTGTACTTGTAGGATCCTAATGATGTAGAGTTCAAGTCAGTAAGAGTTTCAACGCCAGGTAAACAGGCTAGTTTGCTATCTCTTTCTTTTATTATCTTTCTATTTTATGACTTAAACCTATTTACTTTGCATGAGCCATTAATTCTGTATATTTTCTATTGGGTTATTATTGTCTGCAATATTGAAGATATAGAATCCATTCATCTTATTGATTAGGAAATAAAAAAGACAAAGATATTATGTTCCTAATCGGCCCTTCCTCTTGATTTCAGGTCCTAATGGCGAGGAATTTGCATGGTATTGCACAGTACGTTTTTGTAACTTTTTTTTCTTCTAGGATCATACTTTCCTTACTTTCTTTGTTGTTTCTATCAAGGTGAATGGTGGGCGGCCAAATGAACAGACCATCTACCTATTTTTTATAAGTACATTATTTTATTGATTGTTGTATAGGTGAATGGTGGGCGGGAGGGTCGACCAATTGGAGCATATGAGCTTGCAAAAGCTGTGGAAGAACTAGGGGCTGGAGAAATACTCTTAAACTGCATTGACTGTGATGGTATGCATGCCAATTACATAGTGTTGATTCTTGATGCATTTTTTTATTAGGTTAATTGCATAAGAAAATCACGACCTTTTCACGTTTTTTTAATTACAACATAGTTTTTTAAAATTCGATACCCAAAAATTAATTTTTTGCAATTATATCATATGACTTTTTCGGCAAATTATGCTGACGTGGCAACAGAAAATCTTTGGAAAAATTACAAATAAATTCATGACCTTTTGTTATTGTTTCAGTTTACGCACATTTTTTTTTTGGCAATTTAGTCATGTGATAGAATAACAACAATTTGAAAGGTCGTGTATTGAATTGCAAATTCAAAAAAAAAAAAACATATGTTGTAATTGAAAAAAAGGCGAAAAGGTCGTGATTTAAATTGCAATTAAAGTCTTTTTTATTTGATGCTTAGACCTCATTGACTGTTTTACCATAGGTTTCTTGTGGACATTTTGTTTACTCTATTTGATAGAGTGAAGGTATAGGCAATTATGAAAGGGAAGATAACAGTAACAATTCCTCAAAGAGGACCCAGAGAACGGATTCTCTGTCACAATCCGGAAGGCTGCAAAACTCTACGATAATTTCTGATAGAAAACCCTACGGAAAATCCCGTAACAAATATGTCTCTGTCTTGCGTAATTCTCAAGTAAGGCCCATGCACAAAGCCCACTTAAGAAATAACTCAAAATAACTAAGTAAATAATTAATAAACTTAAATATGAAACTGAATAATAAATTAGCTGCTCTTCTTCTGCCTCCTTTTATAAACGAGTAGCGGTGGTCTATCAACTGCTTTCCCCACGGCGAAACAGCCTTGTCCTCAAGGATGAACTCCGGAAATTGGCCCCGCATGTCGGCCACGTCCACCCAAGTACTGTCCTCCGCTGCACAGCCCTGCCACCGGACTAACACTTGTTCAACCACCCCTCCTTCCTGCTCCACCCTGCGACGATCAAGTACAGCCGCCGGCAGAAATGGTGGGTCAACTGCCAATAAGTCTTCAGGTAAAGTCGGTGAAACTGCAGCATCTCCCACGACATACTTCAATAAGGACACATGAAACACGGGATGAATGTGGGAGCCCTCTGGTAACCGCAAACGGTATGCCACTGCCCCAATTCGCTCTTCCACCATAAACGGGCCAAAGAATCTGGGAGCCAACTTCGAATTACCTGCAGCAAACAACGTACGTTGACGATAGGGTCTGAATTTCAAATAAACCTTATCGCCAACAGCAAACTCAAGATGTCGGCGGTGCTTGTTCGCCTCCTGAACCATGCGTTGCTGTGCACGCTCCAATTGTCGCCTTAAATCCCCCAATATGTCGTCGTGTTCCCGCAAAGAATCTGCCAACAGCTGTGTGCGTATCTCACCGGGAAGGCACGGGATCAATGCTGGTGGTGGCCGGCCGTAAACGGCCTCGAATGGTGTAGTACCCGTACCCGAATGAAAACCTGTGTTATAACTGTATTCAGCCCAAGACAACCATTTCCCCCCAACCTTTAGGCCGGTCCGAGGCAAAACAACGTAGATTTGTTTCGACGCAACGATTCAACACCTCCGACTGCTCATCCGTTTCGGGGTGATATGCGGAACTCATCCGCAACTTGGTTCCCATGGACTTAAATAGCTCCCTCCAAAATGAACTCAGAAAGATCGGGTCATGATCGGACACGATCGAGGTCGGTACCCCATGTAAACATACCACCTCCTTGGCAAAGGCGTCTGCTACATTTTAGCCGTGAAAGGATGAGACAACCCCAAAAAGTGGCCATATTTAGAGAAACGGTCGACCACTACCAAGATGCAATCGATGCCCCCCGAGCGAGGTAACCCGGAAATAAAATCCATACTGATATCCTCCCAAACTCTAGTTGGAATCGGTAGAGGAGACAATAGACCGGCAGGAGACTTCGTTTCATACATATTTTTCTGACACACCTCTCATTCCGCCACAAATTTCTGAATTTCTTTCATCAAACCCGGCCAATATAAATTCGCTGAAACCCGTTTATAAGTCAGAAATGCACCCGAGTGGCCCCCGACTGGGGAGGTGTGAAACTCCTGCAAAAATTGAGACCCAATGCGACCCTTTCGGTAGTACCAAGCGGCCCTTGTAGAACAGGAGATTTTGAGATACACTGTAATGTTTTGGGGCAGCCCGACCAGCCGACAAGTCCGGGTCTGCCCGAATCGCCACCTGGAGATCGCCCCAATCCAACCATTTCGGAGTAGTGATTGCTGCCAATTCCAAATCCTCATCCCTTCTCGACAAGGCGTCAGCTGCTTTATTATTGACGCCTTCCTTGTACACAATATCGAAATCAAATCCCAGTAATTTAGCAGCCCAATTCTGCTGTGCAGGTGTCGCCAACGGCTGTGAGAGAAGGTGCTTAAGGCTCTGTTGGTCCGTACGGACCGTGAATCTACGACCCAAAAGATATGGGCGCCAGTGTTGGACAGCTCCAAGGCCATAAGTTCCTTTTCGTATGCAGACTTAGCTAACAAACGACCCGATATTTGCTTGCTAAAGTATGCCACGGGCTGTTCATCCTGCATAAGTACAGCCCCTAAACCACGCCCCGAGGCGTCACACTCAATGACAAAAGATTTCGAGAAATCAGGCATACGAAGCACCGGTGCAGAAGTTAACGCATCCTTTAATTTCTGAAATGCTAAGTCAGCCTCGGGTGTCCAATGCCAAGCAGCAACCCCATCCTTCTTGAGTAAAGTCCTTAAAGGCGCTGCGATCTTACCATAGTCGCAAATGAATCGACGGTAATAACCCGTCAAACCGAGAAAACTGCGGAGTCCTCGAAGGGACGACGGTGTCGGCCACCTCAACACGGCCCCAATCTTTGACGGATCCATCCGAACCCCGTCACCGGAAACCACGTGCCCTAGATACTCAACACTAGACTGGCCCAACATGCATTTTTTCGGATTAAAGATCAGGAATGGGTCTTCAAAATTTTAAATACCTGACGTAAGTGTTTGAGGTGGCTGCCCCACGAATTGCTGTAAACCAATATATCATCAAAAAATACGAGCACAAACTGACGCAAGTAAAGACGGAAGATGTCATTCATCAAACTCTGGAAGGTTGCAGGGGCATTGGTAAGACCAAAGGGCATAACCAAAAACTCATAGTGGCCGGAGTGAGTGCGAAATGCAGTCTTTGGAACGTCTTCTGGGGCAATCCGTATCTGGTGATAGCCTGCACGGAGGTCAAGCTTGCTGAACCAACGTGCGCCGTGTAGTTCGTCCAACAGTTCTTGAATTACCGGAATCGGGTATTTGTCTGGCACAGTGACTTTGTTAAGAGCTCAGTAATCCACGCAAAACCGCCAAGATCCGTCTTTCTTGCGTACCAACAGCACCGGGCTCGAGTAGGGGCTGCAGCTCGAACGAATTATTCCAGCTGCCAACATTTCCGACACCAGTTTCTCCATCTCGTCTTTTTGGGAGTGGTTATATCGGTATGGGCGAACAGAGACAGGTGGGGCACCCGGTTGTAGCACAATACGGTGGTCACTCGCCCTACTTGGGGGCAAGCCTGTAGGTGGATGAGTAACAGCTGGGAAATCCGAGACCAGGTGATCAAGGGCGGTCTGTTGGGCTGGCGTAAGCGAATCCGAAGGCTGAAACTGTCGAAGACTGCTGTCTCCTTCCAAAGCCCACAAAAACCAACATTCATCTCCCAATTCAATAGACCCGAGGTCCCCACCTGCACAAGATTTGCGGGTGAGTGATGGGTCACCATACAATTTCAGCTTGGAGCCCCCAACGTCAAATTCCATGGTGAGATTGGCCCAATTGGCAGTGACATCGCCCAGCGTCGCCAACCACGAGACACCGAGGATTATATCCACTCCACTAAGGGGAAACACATAACAGTCAATAGTGAACGTATGTGAGTCGAGTGTAAGAGGTACGTGCTTACAAATACCCTGCATGTTGACCTGTGTACCATCCCCCAATATCACTGTGTACTGGGTTGCCGGATCAACCGCTAAACCCAACTTTTGTGCTAGTTGTCTGGACAAGAAGCAATGGCGCACCACTGTCAATCATCGTGAGCAAGCGACGATCGCCTATTCTACTGAACAGTTTCATGGTTTTGGCTCCATCGAAGCCATTGGAAGAGAGTTCCGAAAGGTGGAGAGCCTGAAGTGCAGTAGGGGTGTCTGGGACTGCCGTCGCCGGAGGATCTGCCTCAAAATGATCCTCTGATGCATCCTCATCGTCCAGGTCCTAATCCACTGCACCAATGAGAATGGCCAGGTGTTTCTGGGCGCACTTATGCAACGGGCCAAAAGGCTGGGCACAACGGTAACATTTTCCTTTTGCCCGGTAGTCACGAGCTTCCTCCGCTGTGAGGTGGCGAGTATTGCGGGGAAAACGAGGGTCTGATGAGGAAGATTGGGGCTGAACCAGTTTGGAAGGGACCGGGACAGGTGGTGTCCCCGAACTGGCGTTCCACTGGGGGTTGGAGCGAAATGAGCTAGGGGGTCTGGAGTAAGTAGATTTCGAGTACGGGGCAGGGGGTTTACTCGAGCGGGCGACTCGACTCGCTGCCCTGATGGCCGCAAACATGTCTGACAACTCTGAATCAGGAATTCTGTCGCGGACCGACTCCTGTAGGCCCCCTAAAACATCCCTAAATATTGCTCAGGAGGGAGGGATGGCAGTTGGGCGACTCGTTCCTCAAATAGGGCAACATACCCGTCTGACGGGTTGCCTGCATGGCCTCATAGGCATTGATTGCGGAACTGTCCCCAAAACACTGAATTAAATCCCTGGAAACTGAGGCCAAGTGATTGAAGGGTCGCGGCGAAGGGCCCACTGTGCCCAAAACATTGCCCTCCCCGACATGGCGATGAGACCCAATTTCACGCGGTCCCCCAAACGGGTCTCGTGAACCAAGAAAAACTGCTCCGCTTGTGCTAGCCAGGCGATCGGGTCTGAACTGTCGAAAACTGGCAGTTCCATCTTGGGCAGTTTGATCGGAGGGCCTGGCGCTGCTGGTGGACCTGTAGGCTGTGTGTCGCCAACACCCGGTGTTATGGCAGGGGTGGAACCGTGCAGAACGGCAGCCTGCTTGCCGCTTGAAACAGAACCGGTGTCGGTATTGGCGGGAAATGGCGCCCGAATTGTGAACTCGGTGACTTCAAACCCTCCAATGTCTTGAGAATGAATTCCATATTCTTTTCGATGCCGGTAACAGATTGCACAAGTCCTGAAACAGTGGAACTTTGTGCGGTTAAGGCATCCTGGAACTCGCCTAAACTCTTCTCCATCGCATCACATCTCTCCTTCGCAGTCATGATGAAAGAGAGGGAGGTCGGACCAATTGATAGAGTGAAGGTATAGGCAATTATGAAAGGGAAGATAACAGTAACAATTCCTCAAAGAGGACCCAGAGAACGGATTCTCTGTCACAATCCGGAAGGCTGCAAAACTCTACGATAATTTCTTATAGAAAACCCTACGGAAAATCCCGTAACAAATATGTCTCTGTCTTGCGTAATTCTCAAGTAAGGCCCATGCACAAAGCCCACTTAAGAAATAACTCAAAATAACTAAGTAAATAATTAATAAACTTAAATATGAAACTGAATAATAAATTAGTTGCTCTTCTTCTGCCTCCTTTTATAAACGAGTAGCGGTGGTCTATCACTATTTGACATGTGGGGGAAAGGAATGGCGTATTGAATAATCAAAATATAACAAATAAATTCTCCATTTTCTGTTAAACCACCACGAAGAATCTCTATTTGCTGCTATCTTTGTTGGGAAATTTTAGTTTTGATGAATTATGCCAAAACATTATCGACTTGTGTTATTTAAGCTAACTTACAGATAATAAGTTGAGGGGGAACGAGAGAACAAGTTGAGGGGGAACTCACGAAATCAGAAGAAGATGATCGAGATCGCATTTAGGTCAGTGATTTGCGACCGATCGAGATCAGATGAGAAGATGAGTTCCGGAGTTAACTGATGAGCTGAGCAAAATCAGAAGAAAAGAAAAGCTAAGCCACCGATCGGAAGAATCGGTTACCGATCGATGGACCGAGATCGATGATCGAAGACCGATCGATGACCGATCGGATGACCAGATCGGAAGAGAGGTTGTCGATCGGAAGAGGAAAGAAATGAGATCGATCAAGATCAGACGTGATCGAGATCAAATAAGATAACCTAATGCAACTAAACTGATATGCTAACCTGATGTACTAATCTGATGCAGATAAACTGATATCTTGACTGATGCTATCTTGATCCGATCAAAGTAGAAGAAATCGAAAAACTAGAAATCAGATACCGATCGCCACGACCAAATCAAAGAGTCAATAGTAAAACAGAGTACCATCCGATGTCACCAAGAAAAGTCATCCGAAGTCATGTTCATCGAGAATCGAACGCCATCGATGATCGATAGCTCGAAAAGCTAGTGACTGAGGGTCGATTGTTCGAAGTCGGAAAATTTGAACTCAAGAAGCTCGAGCGTGTCAAGATAATTGATCGCATAAGTTCCGCTGAAGAGAAGTCTGTTGAATCAAGAATCCTGAAGACTCAGAGAACCCTAAACACTCAGAATATCCTGAAGATTACAAAACAAGTAGATTCAAATTGATGTGGACCAACGAGAGGAAGACAACCAAATTAAAAAGTCGCAAAAAGCTAGAATAGTATGGATTTGAATGTGACTCCATCCAATCGGTAACATTCAAATCCACACTATAAATACAAGTTCTTCCATCAAATTAAGTGTGGAAGTGTGTGAAATCTTTATGAAAACACCATTGAAGCTACAGAGCCAAATCATCTAGCATTTCCACCATAGAACACTCGAAAAAGAAATACACGATATATTCAAGAGTGTTCTACCCTAGATCTAAGCACAAATGTAATATCCTAAGCTTAGAGAGATTTTCTCATCCTTAGCATTGAGGCTAAACAAATGTAAGGGAAAATCTCAACCTAGTTGGAAACCAAACAAACCTTACCCAAATCAGATTGATAGGTTAAGTTTGTAGGTGAGTGAGAACTCGGTAAACATCTAAGCAATCCCGAAAGGGAGGGTAGACAATCCCGTGAGGGAGATAAGTCCCGTTTGAGTGAGAACTCGGTAAACATCTAAGCAATCCCGAAAGGGAGGGTAGGCAATCCCGTGAGGGAGATAAGTCCCGTTTGAGTGAGAACTCGGTAAATATTTGTTGGTTAAGTTGGTGCCCTATGAAGGGAAGAGTGGATGTAGGACGAGTTGTCCGAACCACTATAAAATCGTGTGTTCTTTACTGCTTTATGTCCTTACTTGCCATATGCATTTGATTATAAGCAAAACACATCGGTTTCAAGGAAAAATTGGTATCACTATTCCCTCACCCCTGTTTTATATGCATTACAATTGGTATTTAACGCATTCATGGGTTTTCAAAACGGGACCAACAATCTTGTTTTAATATATGGATTGATTAATACTTATTTTCTCGGGGAATGCAACATACTATTTTTAGTTCTGGATCTATGATGTGAGCTATTTAGAACATGCTATGGAACATTTGACTGTTTACAATGGTTTCTTACCAGGTCAAGGGAAAGGCTTTGATACCGATCTCATAAAGCTGATCTCAGATGCTGTGAGTATTCCTGTCATAGCAAGCAGTGGCGCTGGGGCTGTCGAACATTTTACAGAAGTTTTCTCCAAAACAAATGCGTCTGCTGCCCTTGCTGCTGGTATTTTTCATCGAAAAGAGGTAAAGTCTGAGAAAGATAATGTGAAACTTATATTACGTCATGTCTAAAAATTTATTGAACACCGTATCCGCGCCTTCGATATTAATAGTAACAAGTGATGGGGACATATAAAATGTTACTTGTGATATATTTTTGTAGACAAAAACTTCTATGAACTTGGTTTACGAGAGATTTATGGTGAATTCTATAAGTTGTTTAGCATACAAAATGATAGTGTTTAGCATACGAAGTATCATAGTTTAGTAATTTTGAGGTGAACACATAAATCAAGCATTTTTCAAATAATCTGATACTTCGTATGCTGAACTGTATTACTTCGTATAATAAACAATATTACTTTGAAGAAGAGAGTTCATGTGAATCTGGCTTGAGATCTACTCTTTGGTAGACAAAAACTTCTATGAATTTGATTCACTGAAGTTTTATGGTGAACCCGTAATACTGTTTAGCATACGAAGTATCACAATATATGATTCCTAGAAGAATAACACATAAAAGCAAACATTTTTTTTATAACGTGATACTTCCTATGCTAAATAATACTACTTTAAAGAAAATAATTCACGTGAACCTGATGATATGAGATCTGCTCATTTCCGTTCCGTTTTGGCGTTTCTACCATTTAGTTCTCATAGTCATTCCATGTATTGCAGGTGCCTATTCAGTCGGTTAAAGAGCACCTACTGAAAGAAGGAGTAGAAGTTAGGGGGTGATAGAATCGGCATACTGAGACCATTTCATGTATTTGCAGGTCCTATAAATCAATAAGCTGTATCTTGTAATTGTATTTGCTCAGTGAATATCAACTGGAATTGCTGCTTTTCGGCTGTAAATTTTCATGTGTTTGTTCTTGTAACTCTAGACTACATTTTCAAATTGCTGGCTGAGAAATAATATTGCTTTAAATAGATACAGTAGTAAACTTCATTATTTTGAGCTAAGCTAATGAGATTTACAGAGTATTGCTTTCTTACTCTATGATTCCTAAATTCTGATTTCAACAGTATATCATCCTCTAAATGACTTTTTAGTTTTGAATGTGTCAATTTTAGTCCTTTTTGGTTGGAAATATTAAAATCTCGTCGGAATAAACATGTGCACCTCACATGACACTGTAAAATAATACTACCTTCGTCCTACACTTGTTTACTCCTTTTAAAAAATGGTCCGTCACAATATCTCAAAATTACATCTTGCATTATTATTTTTACTAAAAAAAATCATCCACTTTAATAATAAAATAGAAAGGACTACCATACCTTTAATAAAAAATTACTTTATTATTTTAAATAATACTCCCTCCGCTCCAATAAAAAATTAGTGCCGAAAGCAAAAGGGTACCTTTAATAAAAAATTACTTTATTATTTTAAATAATACTCCCTCCGCTCCAATAAAAAATTCGTGCCGAAAGCAAAAGGTAAATAAGTATGGGAATAATGAGATTGTGGAGAGTAAACTATTTGGTCATGAAAACCCATCTTCAGAAACAAACTTTATAATTATATAGTATATTGTAATGATACAAATTACACAATAACAGTCAGTTATGAAACATGCAAGTAAATTTATTATTTTTGCAAAGACTACCCTATTTTTTATTTAATATAAAGTGAATTTTGTGTTCATGGCAGTCCACCTTGGCCAAAATTGACACCAACTCCAACATTAAATCCTAAACCTGGTATTCCACCACCAGCTCCAATACTAAATCCTATACCACCAGTTCCACCACCACTAATTCCTACGCCGCCGCTTCCACCAATTTCGCCGCCAAGTCCACCCGAAAATAAAAACTTTTGATCATTTAAAGAAGCCTCTTCTAAGAGCTTTCGTGCATTAGCGGTGCAAATAAGAGCACACACAAGAACCAAAATAAACTTTGGAGCCATGCTTCAAACTGAAATATTAAAAGTATATATTGAGGACTATAATCCACGATTATATAGCGTCTTTGAATTATTGAAGATTAATATCGATACACCACGTAGCAAATGTTAATTTAATTCATGCACCGTCTGTTTCTTTGGATCCAGAAAAAAGCTTTAGCTCTATATATGGTAGCTATATAACATGTTCAAATTGATAGCCACAACTTTATTCGTTATCACTTATCAAATGTAAGATTTTTTATCTGTAAACTGTTTAGCATTTAAAAAGTCAAATTAATTAGGAATAAAATCTGTGTGGTGAAATGTTCTCTAATAAATGTACACTACAAGAAAATGAAGAATTGCCTACGAAAATTTTTAAATGGCTACGAAATTTTCCTACAAAAATAATTTGGTCTTTAAAAAGTGAGGATTGCCTACAATTTGCCTACCAATTTTTAAAATACTTTATGTAAAAATTACCTACACAAATAATTCCCTAAGTAAACAAATTACCTACGAGCAATGTGCCAATACATTTGTAATTTCCGTAGGTAAACTTACCTACACAAATAATTTCCTAGACAATTTACATTTTCATAGGAAATTATATTTATAGTTTAGAAATAACCAATATAATTAGAAAAAAATTGTAGGTAAATCGTAGGCAAGTCTTACTATTTAAGAACAAAATTATTTTCATTAGAAATTCCGTAATTTTGTTAAAAATTTCGTAGGCATATTAAAAAATTTCGTAAGCAATGCACTATTTTTTTATATGGTATTATGTGTTTCTTTTGAAAGAGGAAGTCTGATATGCATGGAAGAGTTAGTATTCTATCTTTCTCTCAGTCTGTTTACATTCGAGTATAATTATCAATGTTGCAGGGATCATATGTATATATATACACACGTATATGCAGTAAAAATTCCATACAATTATATTATCAGTGCTGAAAAAAAATTTATTATAGAGAGATTATTCTTAAATAGAGTACATTACAAGAAAATAGAAAATTGCCTACGGAATATTTCAATATGCCTACGGAATTTCCATTAAAAAGAATTTCGTCCTTAAATAGTAAAGATTGCCTACGACTTGCCTAAACAATTTTCTAATTATAAATGCATTTTCATTCATAAGTAAATTTGCCAACGAAAATGTAATTGATAGGTAAATTTGTTTGTAGGTTATTTATAAACTACAAATATAATTGCCTACAGAAATGTAAGTTGCCTAAGGAAGACAAAAACTTGTATGCAATATTGCATACAATTGATATGTGCAATTGCATGACAAGGAAACACCCTTTCATAATAATCGACACAAAACAATGACAAGGACAACTCCACTTCATGGCGAGTCCAGTCGCGGAAGTGCAGTAGCCTCCGGCGGAGCACCGGCTTGACACACATAGTGTAGAGCCTTCTGTAGCCTCCGAGGGCGACGAAGACAGTCCTGACCCCCTCCGGCGGCGGCGAGAAGTGGCGGAAGCAGAGGTTCTGGGTCAAGGCGCACTACAGGCGGCAAACGCACGCCGCCACACCCAGCGGCCGGTAGTCCAGCCTCTTTAGGATTTCAACTACTACATCCATGTTATCGTTGATGCAAAACTTGGATTTCTTGTTATTCTTCTCTATTTTCTCATTGTTATCAACTAATTCATGTACTTGCACCATATTAATGGATATCGGTAGTGTGCGTGCGTGTGTGAAATATTGTTGTAAGTTTGTGTTATCTGCTGGTACTGTTCTTATAGAGATGGAATGAAAACACTAATTTTTGACTGATGATTTTTTTTTTGCGCTTGTATTGATTTTTGTTCATGTAGTAACACTTTTTTGCTCATATGGTAACATTTTTTTATTTATGTAGTAACACATCAAGTTGTTCTTTAAATCTGTAATTTTGGACGGGGATTTCTTTTCGCGCTTGTTCTGGTTTTGTTTATGCGTTTTGTACTGATTTTTGTTCATGTAGTAACATTCTTTTACTGATGATATTTTTCGCGTTTGTACTGGTTTTTGTTCATGTAGTAACACTATTTTTCTCATAGGGTAACATTCTTTTGTTCATGTAGTAACACATCAAGTTGTTATGTAAATCTGTAATTTTGGACTGAGAATTTCTTTTCCGTTTGTTCTGGTTTTGTTTATGCGTTTGTATTGGTTTTTGTTCATGTAGTAACACTCTTTTGCTCATAGGGTAACACTCTTTTGTTCATGTAGTAACACATCAAGTTGTTATGTAAACCTGAACCCACTGCCCGCGCCCGCGCCCTGACCTGACCTGCTGCCTTGACCCGCAAAATTTAGGCAACTTTTGTCTTATTTATGTTGTATTGCACATAACACTAGTGTGCAATATTTCACACAAGACTTTCTCCCTAAGGAATTATTGTGTATGTACGAAAATTACAAATGTGTGGACAATTTGTTTAATATGCATATGATATATATGAATGAGTATCTACATTTTTACAAAAAAAGCCTGCTTCAACATTTGAAATTTGTTATAATCGTGGGGAAGTGGCCTGCCCGTGAAAATCTAGATGAGGTACCCGTAGTAAAATATCAGCTAAGAAAAGGAAGAAATCCTGAAGCTCAAAGAAAATACCTCGTAACTCGATCCGGGTTCCAGCCGAGATAGCTATCATCCCACTCGGGCCTGTTCCGGGGGCACGTGATTTCTACAGTTGTATCGGGCACGCCGGGTGCCCCGGAGACCACCATATGCCCGGTCGGGGAATTTCTTAGTTCGCCCTCATCCACTAGATGCGTGCGTTTAGCGGCGCTCTGGTCGGGGGCCGAGGTCCAAGCACCTCGTTTGGTGGCCCGAACTCGAGGAAGAGCTTTCGATTTGGTCTTCAAGGCCCTCGAAGCGACCTCTTTCTTTTGCAACTCCTTTTGTTTTTTTTTCTCGGCCTAACGTTTCTGTTTTAGCCATGTAGTCGCCCGATGACCATGTGGTAAATAACGTGGCACCCAGAGGAAAAGCACGACGATCTCCAGGAGAAGGGACCAAAGTCGCCCATAGCACCACGACTAGGGGCGAGGTCGCCAAGATAAATGAGCAGGCGACAAGGAACAAGCTCGCCAAGCTAGATGAGCTGGTCGTCCGAGGTCTCCAACAAGTACCCGAGGATCTCAGGCACGTCATGAGGCTTATCAACTGCTGATAACCATGGAAGACGCACTAGAAGCCATTTGACTCGGCGGAAATCACGGCCCGCATCAAGGGGTCTTCGCCGGAGACCACTCTTTTCTGTTGTAACCTAGGGCTTGATCTGCCAGGCCCATGAAGGCCTGCAATCAACCCTATGCTCTATAAATAGTAGAATACATGTAATTGTTAGGGATCGAAACTTTAGAGCTCTAGGCATATATTATAGTGAAATTCCTGGCTTGGTATTGCCTCCAGACGTAGCCTTTCCGGCAAACTGGGTCATCAAATCGTGTGTTATTTACATATTGTTGTGCCCGGGTAAATATTCCGGCCAAAAAGTACTTAAATAATGAGAAAATGAACGGAAAAGTAAAGAACACCGATGATTTGTTTACCCAGTTCGTCTTTGAAAAGACTACGTCTGGGGGCGATCTAAGCCAGGTAATTTCACTATAGTTTCTGCTTAGAATTCTAAAATTCTTTTTTTACAAGTGTGGCCTTGGAGGCCTATTTATACATCCTATCCCGCTTCTCATCGGTCAAAGGAAATAAAGTCTCTCATTACAAGGGCTTCAAATACGCTGAGCATAAATCCCGCGTTGTCGGGTCAATGATCGTCCCTGCTCGGGGGCGCCATTTGCGGGGCAAGCATTTCGCGCGGATTTGGCGCCTTGTCTTGCACTCGAACCATTGTGCGACCTCCGAGTCACGGGCGAGGTTGGTAGTTTCTTCCCTTCATCGAGGTCATGACTTATGACGCGTGTCATAGGTCACCATAGGTCGATTAATTATGCCCTGGGTTCCATCTGGGTAGCGACCTATCGGCTTCTCTTGCCACGTGACAGGTCGGTTGTACGTGGCCACAACACATATTCATCTGGTTTTCCATTCTTCATATTATTGTTGTCCGGTGATTATTTCTGGGTTACAACAATTGACGCCTACTTTGGAAAAAAAACCTTACGTTATTCCGGTTTAAGGGCCCTCGTGACTTTCTCAGCGAGCTCTTCCGGATTAAGATTGGCGTTCTGCATCCTCTCGAGAACCTTACGCGAGGTGAATTGGATGGGAATGGTGAACGAAACTACAAGATGACGTATTAGCTAACATTTTGATTTCGGAGAAGTACTAAACGGAATGCAAAGATATACCTGGCAAAGTCAGGTTAAGGTGGCGATGTATCACTTCCAAACCAACTCTCTCCCAAAATTTCTCTCTTTGAAGTACGAGCAATGATCGTTCCTCAAGGTCGAGGAGGCAGACTTGTATTAACCAGACCAAGAAAGAGATCGAAAACTCCACAGGTCTTGGAGCAGGAGTTTCTACAAGAAGGAAAAGGAGTTAAAATCAGTACGACTGGAATTCGATAGAAATAAAAAACCTTACGTTGAAAATAAGAATAGTCGCAAGGAATGAGAAAATATCGAAGCATATCATGTTCATATACGGGACTCTGCCACGCGCCGCCCACAGACCAAAACTTCTGTTTCCAATCAGAAACCTTGTTCGGAACGTCTTCGATGATCTTTAAATATGGGCGAACTTTGACATAATAGTATTCCGCATCAGCCTCCCACCTCGCCAACGAGATAATATAATTGAACTCGGACGCCTCAGGAAATGCCCCGTCTTTCTCATTCTAGGCCGCGCTGTGACTTTCTGATGCAGACATAGCCCTACCACTTACGACGAAAAAGAGAGAAAATAAAATGATAAACCTTTACCTTCGAATCACAAGGCTGGAAATGGATGCAAGGGGTTCACCGGAGTTCTGGGGACTTTTGTCAAAAATCGCGGAGCAGAAAGGAAGCTTTCAAAATTTGAAAATGAAAAAAGGGCAAGAATGCGCATTTTGGCCTATTTATAATCACCGATCTAAGGCGCGTGGGTAGATTGTGACTTTTCATTTCGAGCGCGTGATATCCATGTGCCATCATTACCTACTATAGTAGGCATGACGATCGAGGCGAGCAATAGTCACAGACAATAAATTTCGAGAAAGTTGTCGGGCGTACTGGATAAGCTATCGCACCTCGCATAAATCACACGAGAGTAAGAAGTAACTCAAACTACATGATGAACACAACTGTTGGGAAAATTTATAGTTTTGATAAAAGCTCCAAATAATTGTAATAGGATCAGTCAGACCTGTTAACTGAACGATGATCTAGAAATTAGGTTAAGTTGACCAGTTGATAATTACTGTGTAGAGCAACTGATGTAATAGTATATGTCACATATTGAGTGGGAATGGGGAATAAGGTGCCCAGATATATTCGAGTTGCAATTAAATACATATTTAAATTATTTTAATTATCACTAGCATGAATTAATCCTATATTAATTCAAATAACAATTAAAAGCCAACAACATCATGTGTACAATTAATTTCACGTAGATCCTACACATGCAGAATTCAGGAGTTACAAGAAACATACCTCTCGGAGTGACAACCACTGAGTAGATGGATCAATCCAAACACCTACTCAAATATGTTCCACGTCCTTGCTCGTAATCCGGTGGAAGGATTCTCATGAACAATTTTAACAAAGGAGAAAACCAAAAATATATTGCACCACCTTTGTGGATTTCTAATTTTTCCAAGACTGAATTGTGTTGGGGATGAAAAATTCATCCCTTATTTATAAGAGTGTATGGGCCAAAAATTTGTACCCTAGAAGGGATATCGAAAATTTCTTTGTATCTTCCCAAGATACAATCTTGAATATATCTCATATATTCTATTTTCCATATAAATCACAAAATATCTTTTCTTCCCTTTCTTATAGTAATTTTCGAAAAAATCAAGGAGACAAGAATCAAGATTTGATTTCTTGAATTTATGTGATAATCTTGTATTCCAAGAATACTTATCTCTTTCCATAAAATATTTTCAAGAAAATCAAGAAAATCTTTCCTCTTCTTTTTCCCATAATTTTCGAAAAATAGGAACAAATTAGGCAATAATATTTTTCTCTCCTTTTCATTAATTATATTGGGCTATTTGAGGGGCCTTTAGGAGAATCAAGATTGGACCTCCAATGGGCTCTGAATTTCTAATATTGAGCTACAATATTATTCAGCCCATTAATATTAATTTATTCCACTATAAAATTAATATTGCAATATCCATCTTAATCCATATTACGATAATATGACTCCCGGTTATTATTTTCCGTGTTTAAGATTATTTAGTCCATTAATTAATTAAGCCACTGAAAAGCTTTATATTAATTAATATATTTTTCCTTGGAGTAAAGACAGCTCAACATTATTATCCATACCAGAAACTAATTCCACTTGCAAGATTTGGTATGATAAAATTTCTGAGCCCACCAAGGGGACAAATCATACAAGACTTTCCTTGCACACGTTGCTCTGTATTAAATCTTAGCAATTATCATGTAATTAATAATATTGCCCAAAATGCAAAGTATAGAATCACTATCTGACTTTAAAGCCAACGCAGATCAAAGCAATAAATACTAATTATACACGATCTTATTAAGTGACAGAGGTTAAGAAATCAACAACAACTGAGGTCTAATTCTTCATCCCATAAGTCAGTACGAAAGAATTTATCCTCTATGTAGGTCCTCTTCAGCACACCACAATGTGCTAGTGCAATCTCTTGGTCAAGACAAGTCAATCTGAGCTTTTACACTTCAATCTCTATCAATGGAGTGTTCAGTTCCATCTAGGCTGTGAAGATGTACTTATTTACAATGGACTGTTAATGTGATCTTCTGTGATCGGGTATCACCGCATTAACTACAATGTAATGTGTACTAATATTGAATTGTTTGCAGTAAATAAATAACATTCATTCATATTTAAAGCAACAACGATAAAACAATTTATATTCAGTTAAATAAGAGTACATTAGTCTGTTATTACTTAACAGCATACTTTCACGTACAACCCCAACAATTCAATATGTATAAACCAGTCTTGAAGATCAGGTTCGGATAAGAAGATCAAATGAAAAACTGAAGACAAGAAGAAAGCTGATGGATCTGTTTTAATCAAGATCAAAATCAACCTAAAAATGAAGACTTAGTATATTTTGAAGAATCAAAACCTGATTACCTGCTATAAAGAAAACATCAAGCGAGTCACAAGTTGAGCTAAGACAACTTGTTCTCATGACTCAAGAAGGTAGAACTGATCAGTCCAATACTGATCAGATCAGTTCATGACTGTTGTCTTCCAAGAGTTATCCTAAGACACACAAATCGATCAGACAATCAGAATGAACAAGAATGAGGGCTGACATCATTTTATCAGAGATCATGTAGAAAAGAAGAACATCAGAATGGAAAAAATCCATACTGATAAGCAGAGAGCTGACATCTTAACCAAACCACTAGACGAAACCAGATTCAAGGAGCTATCAGTCGAGCTAGGGCTACTGGATTTAGGAGAAAATGCACCTGAATTCTTTGGTGGACTGGTTACTAAGACCAGTTGGTTAAGAAACTGATCAGAAAGAAATATTAGTTGAAGGAGGGACTTCAACTGATGACTAAGGATCAGTAGGAAACTGATCTGATACGGAATGACAGTTGAAGGGGAACTTCAACTGATAAGATATGATCAATAGGAAACTGATCAAGATAGTGGCTATGTTGGAAAATTTACTAAGGATTAGGCAAAAGCAGTAAGATCAATAGATATCAGTCAGACCTGATCAAACTTCATGTGGTATTGACTGGTTACAATATCAGTCAATTATATACGTTTTTTTAATCTCTTGTCTTTCTGTTTCTTATGTGTAATTATATGAGCTTATATGATTTAAACTGTACTCAAGTACATATGACGCACGTCCTGCAAGCCATTTAATGCGGACATGGGGAACATGTATTAATTGTTGTTTATTGCGATTTTTTAAGTCCAAAGATGCCGCTATTAAAATCCTTGACCGTACGATCGCCACTAACTTAAACTGCCTAATCTCGACCGCCCATCTTGATTAGACCTTTGGTTTACCAACCTCGGTTTTCCAAATTGTGTTTTTCCTCCAATTCTATTTATAACACTTATTCTAACTTCAACTTCTTTGCCCTAATATTTTTTCGAGAACACTTAAGACTTCTCTGCAAACACTTAGTGCCCTTTGCGATTCAAAGTTCAAATTTTTTAAACTCGATCTTTTCAAATCTATTTCGCAAATCACTGTTAATCTTGTATATTTAGTGGTCTCTATTAAAAAAGTGTTTTGGGCATTTGATTGACTATATATGTTAGAATTGCGGTATATTGTATTTTTGGATTCGTGTTGAATATACGTTGCTAAACATTCATATGGTATTTGAAGCATATACATCTCTGAGAAAATATGCGTATGTTCTAGATTTGTGTATTCACATAGAAATTGCATGTATTTCTTTGAGATTAGCCAAATAGATCTAATATGTAATTGTATTTGCAGAAATGGCTGCACACGAATCAGGAAAGGTCATTTGCAATTATGCAAATCTTACCAAGCAAATCGTTGAAGACAAATATGTTGTCTTCAATACCACAAGAGATCCTGAATCGGTGGAGATACTGAATCTTCTGAGGGCGTGCAACCTGGAAAAAAATTGTTCTGCTCGTGCCAACCCATTTATGCAACACGAAGCCCTGGAGTTTCTGCATCATCTAGAAGTAACACCAAGCCAGGAACTCAGATCGAGGGTGAATGGAGCGTCCATTGAAGTCACAAATGATGATCTAATTAGACTTTTTGGATTACCTAAATGAAAAAATTCACCGGTCCTATACAGGGAACATGGGGATGAACAGATCCATGCACAACTATTTCGTGACGCCAATTAAAATCAAACTGCGGGGTTTGTTAAGCCAATGATCAAATGCAAGTACAGGCTTTTGTTCGAGATTGTATCAAAAATGATAATGGGGATATCATTCAGCTCTGATGGTCTGACATCCGCAAAACTTCACTGTATGGCTGCCATTGTGGATAATGCTCCAAATATCAACTGGCTGGGTTATTTGAAGGTGATTCTGGTTCAAGAAAATTATAAGTTTAAGGAAGAGAATCACATAGTTATTCTGACAAAGAGAATCAATAACCTGAATAAGGTTGCTGTGATTCTGCAAGATAAGTTTCCCAATACCGAGTGGGAACAGGCTGGACAGAGAGCCTACAAGGCATTTCTCACAGATACCTTCCTTATCTACGGACCACCTGATGAAGATATGACCAGAACTGGGAGAAAGAAGAGTAAGAGAAAGAAAACTGTGTCAGAGCAAGCAGAACCGACATCTGCTCAACCTCAGAAAAGGAAGAAGTTGACGAAAAAATTGACCCCAAGGTCAAAGAGGTTGAAATAGGCTCCGATGACTCTGTTCATGGAGAAAGAGTCAGATGAAGAAGAATAGGCCGAACAGGAAAGAAGTAGTGCTGGTAGTAAGTCTGCCGCATTAGAAAGAAGAATGTTAGAACGATCCGGCAAGAGAGAATCGCAGGAAGGGAGCTCACCTGATAAATTAGGCAGAGCACAAGAGAAAGGGAAGGAGAAGGCTAGGTCACCATCACCGCAATCTAGGCATATGTCACCCTCACCCTCACCTTCACCCAGACTTGAACCTACCCATCCCCACCTGCTCAACAAATCACTCACCAAACTGCTCCTCAACCCCCACCTAAAACTTCTTCAACTCACCAGGCAATTGATCAGCCAGCTGCTCAAGCACAAACATCCACAACTGATCAACCCCAAGCTGAACATACCCAAACACCTCCTCAAACCGTCCAACAGGAAATCCCTCCTCCTACACAACCTGAACAAACAATCGAACCACCAGCTCAACCCTTAACCCAACCTGACCCAATTCCTGAATCCAGAACTGCCAAAACTATTTCTGGATTGATGATCAGATTGCGGGTGGCTAGGGAACTAGATGAAATGTATCTAGAGTTGGAGGAAAATACAAGGGTCAGAGAAGAGTTGATTGAGATTCTGACCTGGAGAGATCTGAGGTTGAAAATCTTTGTGGACTTTATGATAATCATAGAGGAGATAGGAGGAGCTGAAGAATTTACGGACTTTGACTTCGATATGAAGAAGTCAGCTGGAGTTGCTACACCAGTCGATCTGATGACTGAAGAAGCTGTGAAAGCACTGGTGTACCGGAAGTTTGGAAAGCCACTGGTGATTGATCTGGAAAAAGTTGATGAAGGACCGTCAACCAGGGACACCACAATGGTTGATGCTGGAGCTGTCGATGATAGTGGACTGGGTGATGCGGTAAGGACCCAACCACTGGAGGCAACGACAACAGGGAAAGAAGTTGAAATAGTCCGCACTGAAACAACTATTGGAGAGAACATAATTCAAGAAATTGTACCTCCAACTGGTCAGGTTGTGCTAACTGATCCAGGAACACATGTAACTACTGATCAACTTCGCAAGATCAGATCCTGTTTCCGTGAGCTGTTAAAGGATGAAGTTGAAAGAGTCCTGGCAAATGCAATCAGTGCTACGATGAATACTCAGAGGCAGTCCTTCATCACTGACTCAAAAGAACAACGAAACTACGCTATCAGTCAGGTGGATGCTCTGAAGGAAGATTTCAGAAAGTCAGTTGATGCTATGAAAGAAGATTTCAGGAAGACTGTTGAAGACAAGCTGGCTCATGTCATTGATTTGCAAGTTTCACGTCTGATAAACTGGAAAAGACTTAAGAGAAGTTTGAAACGATTATGCTATCTTTCTCTTCAGCACTGGACAAAGCCAAGAATGATCTGATGGAAAGTGTACGACTAGGTACAGTTCAATCTGCTGGAGTAGATACTTCTGAGATCAACAAAACTATAACAGTCAGCTTTAGCTCCCTGACTTCCCACCTCAACACACTTTTTGATAAAACCAAAAAGGGGAAAGGACAGGTCGAGAAACCAACTGACATCATTCGATCAATAGAAGATCTGATTCAGACAGTTGAATCACATGGACAGAGACTTGACTGCCTGGACCTATTTGCAGATGAAGTTACCGGCAAGATGTAAAGATCAAGACAGAGAGCTACTGCTAGTGGAGCTGGTCCGTCCAGAAATGCACCTGTTCAGACCAGAAGAATCACAAGGAGGACTGCAGATCAGATTCTGGCTGATGTAGATCTGACAGTAAGACTAACTGAAGAGCAGATAGCGGAAGAAGCCAGACTAAGTGAAGAAGAACGTTGAGCAGAGAAGCATGCAGAAGCTAAAGGTTTGAAGAAGACAACGCTACAAGGTCAAAGAAAGGTCAAGCAGGCAAGCCCATTGTTGAACCACTCATTCCTGCCAGGGTTGAAGACATCATTCCAAAGAAGGAAGAACATGCTGCAAGAATGGAAGAATGACGCAAGATCGGAGGAGAATGACTTCTGGATGCCTTTATTCTGGAGATCGTGCCAACTGAACAGGCACCTGATGAAGAATTTCTCAACTGGCTTGAGAACAAGCATCCAGAGTTCCTAAAGTATCTGGAGAACGAGGTGAGATTGATCAATGCAAGAATTACTCATCAGGAGTATGATGTGATGGAGTACACTAAGAAGAAGGATGGCTCGTTCGACAGATTGGCCTTTCAAAGATTCTACTTTGATCTGCTGAAGAGAGAAGGCATAAGAGAACCAGACCAGGTAAATGATGTCAAGTGGAAGCTTTACAGGATTTTCAACGTTCCTCAAGATCAGAGGGAGATGCAAGAGGGCTACATACCCAAAGTGTGATGATCAGAAGACTACCTAAAATAGGATCAGTACTTGTTAAACTTTTCAAATGTAATTTGTAATTTCTTCATCAGATGAATGGTAAGTTTATTTTACTGATCTTAAGACAAACTCTCATTGTCTTCTGATTATCTGTGTTCTTTATTACTTTATTACATATCAACTGATGTTGGTTTGTCAAATGTTTTGGTTTCATCAAAAAGGGGAAAATTGTTGGAAAAATTTATAGTTTTGATGAAAGTTCCAAAATAGTTGTAATAGGACAAGTCAGACTTGTTAGCTGACTGATGATCTAGAAATCAGGTTAAGTTGACTAGTTGATAATTACTGTGTAGAGCAACTGATGTAATAGTATAGGTCACATATTGATGGGGAACTCAATATGTATAAATCCATCTTGAAGATCAGGTTCGGATCAGAAGATCAGATGAAAAACTAAAGACAAGAAGAAAGTTGATGGATCAGTATTAATCAAGATCAAAATCAACCTAAAAATGAAGACTTAGTATATTTCGAAGAATCAAGATCTGATTACCTACTATAAAGAAAACATCAAGCGAGTCACAAGTTGAGCTAAGATAACTTGTTCTAATGACTCAAGAAGGTAAAATTGATAAGTCCAATGCTGATCAGATCTGTTCACGTCTGTTGACTTCCAAGAGTTAACTTAAGACATACAAATCGATCAAACAATCAGAATGAACAAGAATGAGGGCTGAAATGCGCAGAATAAGTGTACTTGTCAACTAACGAGAGATCGACACGTATCTACGAAACTGACGAAGATGGGATATGAAGCATCAGAGCTCAGCGGCTAGAAAGGACAAATTAACACCCATTTAGCCATGTCGTCTCTAATGAATATCATTTCATCTCTGTAAACCTACCTAAAATAGATCAAGATTCAAATTGCTCTCCAACGGCTCTCTGATTTTGAGATCTATAAATAAGGGATCAAACCTTCAGAGTAAGGTTACGGAAATACTGTTGGGGAATGAGTTGCACAGATCTATTCGGGGTGAATATTTAAATACAAATTTAATTCATTAATTATTACTAGCATGAATTAATCCTATATTAATTCAAATAATAATTGCAACAACAAATCATGCATATAAAAAAAAAGCCACGTAAAACCCACGTGACGGAATCTCACGGGTTTACGTGACGCATTCACTTTCGGGATGGCAAAGGACTTCGGATTGACGGACTAACCAAAAGGACTTCCCAAGTATTCCCTTAGCCCTTGCTCAACTATCCGGTGGAAGGACACTCGTCGAACAATTAACAAAAGGAAAAAATAAACTTTGTTGCACCACTTATGTGGATTTGCTAATATTTCCAGCACATGGAATTGTACTTGGGAATGAACTAATCATCCCCTATTTATAGGAGAGGAAGGGTCAAAAATTTTAGTAGAAAATCAATGTGGGAAAAGACTTTTCTTGGTCACCAAGAAATCTTGAATATGTCTCCTATATTCTTTTTCCCATAATTAAAATATTCCACAAAAATCCCACCTCCTAATTTATGGGTAATTTTTGAAAATACTAGGCAAGATACCAATATTTGAATCTTCTTGAATTTATGAGATATTCTTGTATTTCAAGAAATACATATCTTCCATAATATCTTTTCAAGAAAATCAAGAAAATCTTTCTTGCCCACTATATTTCCAAAAATTTCGAAATTCCTTAATGAATAACCAAGTGGGAGATTTCTTGAATTTAATGAGATAATCTTGTATTCCAAGAATACATATCTTCATTCCATAACAAAATTCAAAGAAAAAATCTTTCTCCTCTTTTATCCATAAATTTCGAAAATATCATAGGAAAATTAAAGAACAATATTTATTTTATTTTAATCACCTTTTTTCGCTTATTGGACTATTTGTTGGGCTACTCGAGGGGCCTTTAGGAGAATTAAGATTGGACCTTCTAATGGATCTTGAATATCTAATATTGAGCCACAATATAATTCAAGCCCATAAATATTAATTAATCCCACTACATAATTAATATTGCACCATCCATCTTAACCCATATTACGACCAATATGGCTCCCGGTCATTATTTCCCATGTTTAAGATTATCTAGCCCATCAATTAATTCAAGCCACCTAAATAGCTTTCCGTTAATTAATATCTTTTGTCCTTGGTCGAGAACGGTTCAACATTATTATCCATACCGGAAACTAATTCCACTTGCAAGATTTGGTATGATAAAACTTATGAACCTCCTAAGGGGCAAATCAAGCAAAAGCGTGCTTGCACACGATTCTTCGTATTAAATCTTAGCAATCACATTTGACCAATAATATTGCCCAAGAAAAAAAGTATTGAATCTCTCGATTCGCTTACCCATGATAAGTCAAAGCAATAGTTACCAATCCCACGTGATCCTATTTAAGGGGCGAAGGTTAAGAAACAACGAACCACTGAGGTCTAATTCTTCCTTGTTCGATTCAAGAATTTATCCTCCTGTAGGTCCTATTCAACAAGATCGGTTATGCACTAGTGTAATCTCTTGGTCAAGACAAACCAATCCGAGCCTTACACCTCAACCTTTCGCGATGGTTGTTCATTTCCATCTAGGTCGTGAATGACGTACTTTTAGTTACAAGGACCGTTAATTTAATCTTCGTGATCCGGTATCACTAAATTAACTACAAATGTAACACGCATTTAATTATTGAAATAGTTATGCAATAAATATATGTAACATTCAATCATATTTAAAGCATCGATGATAACCAATTTATTTCAAAGAAATAAGTCCGAAAAATTCAGTTTCAATTATACAAAGTAAAAAGCATACTTTTCAAAGATAATCCCAACAATCTCCCACTTATACTAAAAAGTCCGCTTTTAAGTATACTACAACATGTCTCGAGTAGTCCGTGACATCTAATGTCACCTACACGAACCTAATAATTTCTCCCACTTATACTCAAAGCAGATTGGCAACGGTCTTGACACCCATTCCACTCACATGTCTCTAATGTATTCAGAGGCGGCCTTTTGTGAATGGATCTGCTAGGTTGTCCTCGACGCGCTATCTTTGCCACATCTATATCTCCTCTTAACGATGACTCGTATAAGATGGTATTTCCTTTCAATGTGTTTGCCGGCTTTGTGGGCTCTTGGTTCCCTTGAATTTGCAAAGCCCCCATCACACAATAAAAAAGATTCTCGTGGGCAAATTCGAACCACATCCAAGTCCACAAGGAAGTGCTTGAGCCAAACCGCTTTTTTTTGCCTCGCTAGCAGCCTACATATTCGCTTCCATGGTAGAATCTGCGACAATTTCGCTGACGCTTCTCCATGTCACAGCTCCTTCCTCCATGCAAAACACACTACCGGAGGTAGATTTTCTGGAGTCTATGTCTGATTGAAAATCCGAGTCCGCGGTAACCGGCGGGGATTAGACTTCCTGGCTGATAAACCAACATTCTATCCTCGAGTTCTTTTTTCGGATACTTGAGATGTTTTTAATTGCCGTCCAATGCTCTTTCCTGTGGTTACTTTGATATCTTGCCACCATGCCAACGACAAAAGCGTATATCCGGTCTCGTATACGACATTGCATACATTAGACATCCGGACAAATAGAAGCATAAGGAATGCCTTTCATGTCATCTATCTCTTCTTTCGCCTTAGGGGACATTTTCTTGGATAGATGGATTCCATGCCCCGAAAGGTACGAATCCTTTCTTGAATCTTGCATCTTTGAAAACGTTTCAAGACAAGTGTCTATGTATGAAGCTTCGATAAAGCCTAACATCCTTTTCTTGCGATCTCGAAAGTGATCTTGATCCCAAGGACGTGTCCGGCTTCCCCTAAGTCCTTCATATCAAACTGTTTTGAAAGCCATGCCCTTACGTCTGATAACACCTTCACATCGTTCCCGATGATTAGAATGTCGTCTACGTATAGTACTAAGAATACCAATGCAGTTCCGACACGCTTTTTATACACACAACTTTCAAACTCATTTTGATCAAACCCATAAGACTTTATAACATGATCAAAACATTGGTTCCAAGCTCGATGCTGTTTGAGTCCGTAAATGGACTTCTTGAGCTTACAAACAAGATGTTCTTGGCCTATTTCAATGAAACCTTGGGGTTGTTGCATATAGATCTCTTCATCAAGACTTCCGTTAAGGAAAGCTGTCTTGACATCCATTTGCCAGATTTCAAAGTCGAAATGCGCAATCGATTATAAGAGAATACATGGACTTAAGATGGCTCTTTGGCGAAAAAGTTTCCTCATAATCGATCCCTTCTTTCAGTATAACCTTTCGCCACTAGTCTTGCTTTGAAGGTTTCAACCTTCCCGTCCGGTCCTCTTTTCTCTTATATACCCACTTGCATCCAATGGGTTTGACCCCCATTAAGTGGTTCACCAGCTCCCACACTCTATTATGAAACATAGAACCCATTTCGGCTTTCATTGTTGTTTGCCAAGAATCTGCATCCTTATCTTGGAGTACCTCGTCATATGTCCATGGGTCTGATTCTTCTTGTCCGGGAATCAAGTCCGAGGACTCTTCTATTCCCATGAATCTCTCGGGCTGTCTAACAACCCTCCCACTCTGACGAGGTCTCGGCCAGAAAGCGTATCGTTTGGTATATCATCTAAGACAATTGGTACCGAGGTTTGCCCTCTAAGCTCATTTAAGGTACTCTCACTTCTGGGTTTTCTTTGGTTCATATAGTCTTCTTCCAAAAATCTAAAGTGGGTGCTTATGACCACCTTTTGATCTTCAGGACCATAGAACATACACCCTTTTGTTCCCTCGGGGTATCCTACAAACAACCTTAATTCTGATCGAGGATCCAATTTACCGGCTTCCTTATCCAACACGTAGGCCGGACACCCCCAAATTTTCATGTGTCTCATATTAGGCTTGCGCCCGGTCCACAATTCTTTGGGAGTTTTGGGAACCGACTTGGATGGCACCAAGTTCAGAATGTAAGCCGCTGTTTCCAAGGCATGACCCCAGAACGACTTGGAAAGATCCGCATAACTCATCATTGATCTAACCATTTCCAAAAGAGTTCTTTTATTCGCCTCTGCAACCCCGCTTTTGTTGAGGGGTTCCGTGCAAAATGAGATACAATCCTTCATCGATAAGTAGTTCAAAAACTCATCATTGAGGTATTCGCCTCCACGATCGGATCGTAGAGACTTGATACGCGTTTTCCCTATGATTCTCTCTGGCTGAGCCTTAAATTCTTTGAATTTCTCAAAGGTCTCAGATTTATGCTTCATAAGGAAAATATAACCGCATTCTTTGAGTAATCATCAATGAAAGTGACGAAATACTCATAACCTCCTCTTGCTTTGGTTGACATTGACCACATACATCCGTGAAACGATCTCTAACACTACTTTGGCCCTATTCCCGCTCCAAATGCCCTCTTGGTCATTTTACTCTCCAAACATGATTCGCGAGGTTGGAAACGGTTCAACTTGGAGAAGCTCTAGTGAACCGCCTTTCACCAACCTTTGGATCCTCTTTGAATTTATATGACCCAATCTTAGATGCCAAAGAAGTGTCTCGTTAAAAGTCCGATGAACGCTTTTCTTTTCTCGGAAACAAATTGATGTATTATAGTATGCATTTCGTGAGTGGTGTGCACATTAATTGTATAGAGATTATTCGCCAACGCTCCATGACGATAAATTTATCATAAAGAGAAATGGTAACAACTTTATTAAAAGTAACCGAATAACCATTATGAAAAAGTTTAGAAACAAATCAAATTCTTTTCTAAAACTCGGACGTCTGAGAACATCTCTTAAAAATTAAAACTCATATCTTCAAAAGACAGGTGCATTCTCCCATCGCTTCAAATTTGCCACTCTCAAGCATTTGAGGATCTCACTTCCACTTTGTTGTCGGGTCCGTTTGAACCCCTGTAGATCGTGAAACAAACATGATCGAAGATCCCAGATCCACCACCCATAAATGGGAGGCATACGAAACAAGTTTCAACAACTAGTGAGTGAGGATTACCTTTCTTTCCTTTCCTTTTGGGATTGGAACAGATCGACCTCCAATGTCCTTTCTCCCCCGCAATTGAAACATATTCCTTTTGGTTCTTTCTTGACACCCAATCAGCCTAACCGCCTTTTTCTAACTTTTCTTAATGATGAGCTTGATTTGGTTCTCCACTTTCCTTTTTTGAGACTTGCCTTCCACCGGACTAGATCTCGAGAAAAAGACTTTTGGTCACCAATGCTTCGTCTTTTTCTTTCCTAAATGCTTCTCCACTTTCTCCAAGGCTTCTTGTAGATTATCCATGGTAAACATGTGATCACTCATCACAAAAACCACAAAGAAAATTCATCGAAGCTCCTTGGCGAGTAAGCAACAATGAAAATTCAATTTGGGCCTCATCACAATACTTAGTTCCGAGATAAGCCGGTTTGAAAAATGGTGTTTGACTCGAGAACATGCTCCCTTACAGGTGTTCCTCAACCATTTTCATTAGCCACGCCGTTGTTTTTAAACCGACGATCATGCGGTCTTTTGTTGAAAACATTTCTTCAAGACTTTGCATAATTTCCGTGGACTCAACACCTTCATGAACGTGTTTCAAATCATCGACAAAGAAGTCAAGATTACACGTTTCATGGGTTCATTAACTTTGCTCCCAAATATTATACTCATGTCTTGCCGCATCGGTTGATTCATCGATAGTTTACGTGGCTTGGGTACATCAAGAATCCAATAATGTTTTTTGTGCAGGACATGCATCATATTCCGTTCCAAACATTATAGTTTTCTCCAGATAATTGGTGTTCTTTTGAGTGTATATAACGAAGGATTAAAAGGTTGCGACATGATGAACTCAAATATATAATAATATGAATAAGCACAAAAAATATCACAAGGTTTGATCACATGCATCATATTAAAATATTAAAAAATATGAACATGCATCGACATTTCAAAAAAGTTTAAATAAGCCACGTGGGGTGGGTCATTATTTAAACACATTCAAAACAAGTTACAAACAAGAATTTATAAACCTTTAATATCCAGATTAATAGTTGGTCCACTTGACCAATATAAAATTGACAGGGACTTGAGGAAGTATATGCATATCAATTTTATACCTAAGTAATATCCATGATTAAATCAGATTACTATTTCGCTTTGATCGCTACTGCGTGGGAGGGTCATCGTCGCCACTAGTAATAACCCACAATCATCCGCTTTGGAATTCATTCATGTGAAACCTATCTTTTGACCGTCCCCATTTTCTCCAAAAGAATTCACAAATGAATAAATCATGGAGGTCAAAATTAATTCAATTTTATTATCCCAATAAAATTGTCAATTAATTATTTAAACATACTTAGTAATTTTGAAGTTGAGATTTTTCCATTTGGCAACCCTCATGCAAACACATTTAAACAAATTAAATAAAGCATAAGATAGCACAAATAAATCATAAAAAATAAACATATTGGGCAACAAATTATCCAATTGTCATGGTTTGATTTTTCTTGACTTGATCTTGAAGAAACTTCGCCTCAATTTCTCCCACTCGTTCATCTCGGAAAAATACTTCGCCTCTCGAACCGCCACGCCAAGCGACTCAAATGGACAGGGATGCCTTGATCCGCCGCCATAAATCCCGGCGACTTCGGCACCTCTTTTCGGCGCGCCTTTTCTCGGCGATCTTTGGCATATTGTTCACGCTCCCCATATCGCCCGCGTCCTGTGGCTATCAAAGGGGCCCGTCCGCTCGCCTGGGAGGCGCTCACCGCCCGATCAAGACGCGGCGCCCGGCCTCCCCCACGACCATGCGTGCGGCCTCACAAGACCAAGCCAATTTCGGCCTTAATTCTTCATCTCTTCGTTCCCGATCCGGTTACAATTTATTTACAAAAATAAATAAACCTAGATCTAGACTAGTCTATTACATTGATCAAATCAAACAAATCCTAGTCTACTCGTGGATTTTCTCACGAGGCAAAAACAAATCCGAACTAATCGAATTAAAAAAACCATAGTTTATATGCATGCAAAATAAAACATTAAAATCCATGACAATTGGATACCGCAAAAGCATCTAACAGTTCTACTATCCAATTTCAAATTTAATGTCCACGAATTAAATTACAATTTAAAAATTCAGAGTCTTAAACCGTGGCTCGGATACGATTGTTGGGGAATGAGTTGCACAGATCTATTCAAGCGAATATTTAAATACAAATTTAATTCATTAATTATTACTAGCATGAATTAATCCTATATTAATTCAAATAATAATTGCAACAACAAATCATGCATATAAAAAGCCACGTAAAACCTCGCACGGAATCTACGGGTTTACGTGAACGCATTCCTCTCGTGATGGCAAAGACTTGGCCTTACGGACTAACCAAAAGGACTTCCCAAGTATTCCCTTAGCCCTTGCTCAACTATCCGTTGGAAGGACACTCGTCGAACAATTAACAAAAAGAAAAAATAAACTTTGTTGCACCAACTTGTGGATTTGCTAATATTTCCAAAGACATGGAATTATACTTGGGAATGAACTAATCATCCCCTATTTATAGGAGAGGAGGGGTCAAAAATTTTAGTAGAAAATCAATGTGGGAAAAGACTTTTCTTGGTCACCAAGAAATCTTGAATATATCTCCTATATTCTTTTTCCCATAATTAAAATATTCCACAAAAATCCCACCTCCTCAATTATGGGTAATTTTCGAAAATACTAGGCAAGATACCAAGATTTGGATCTTCTTGAATTTATGAGATATTCTTGTATTTCAAGAAATACATATCTTCCATAATATATTTTCAAGAAAATCAAGAAAATCTTTCTTGCCCACTATATTTCCAAAAATTTCGAAATTCCTTAATGAATAACCAAGTGGGAGATTTCTTGAATTTAATGAGATAATCTTGTATTCCAAGAATACATATCTTCATTCCATAACAAAATTCAAAGAAAATCTTTCTCCCTCTTTTATCCATAAATTTCGAAAATATCATAGGAAAATTAAGCAACAATATTTATTTTATTTTAATCACCTTTTTCAGTTATTGGACTATTTGTTGGGCTACTCAGGGGGCCTTTAGGAGAATTAAGATTGGACCTTCTAATGGATCTTGAATATCTAATATTGAGCCACAATATAATTCAAGCCCATAAATATTAATTAATCCCACTACATAATTAATATTGCACCATCCATCTTAACCCATATTACAAATCGATATGGCTCCCTACCATTATTTCCCGTGTTTAAGATTATCTAGCACATCAATTAATTCAAGCCAAAATAGCTTTCCTTTAATTAATATCTTTTGTCCTTGGTCGAGAACGGTTCAACATTATTATCCATACTAATTCCACTTGCAAGATTTGGTATGATAAAACTTATGAACCTCCCAAGGGGGCAAATCAAGCAAGCGTATTTGCACACTAGATTCTTCAGATTAAATCTTAGCAATCACATGTGACCAATAATATTGCCCAAGATAAAAAGTATTGAATCTCTCTGATTCGCTACCCATGATAAGTCAAAGCAATAGTTACCAATCCCACGTGATCCTATTTAAGGGACGAAGGTTAAGAAACAACGAACCACTGAGGTCTAATTCTTCCTTGTTCATTAAAGAATTTATCGTCTGTAGGTCCTATTCAACAAGATCACCATGCACTAGTGTAATCTCTTGGTCAAGACAAACCAATCTGAGCCTTACACCTCAACCTTTCGCTATGGTTGTTCATTTCCATCTAGGTGCCGAATGGCGACTTTTTTTAGTTACAAGGGACCGTTAATTTAATCTTCTTGATCCGGTATCACTAAATTAACTACAATGTAACACGTCACGAATTATTGAACAGCTTATGCAAAGAAATATATGTAACATTCAATCATATTTAAAGCATCGGTGATAACCAATTTATTTCAAAAATAAGTCTCGAAAATTGTCACAATAAATGATGAAAATCAAAAGTCCACAAAATGTGTTGTTCTTTGCATATTCTTCCATGGTAGAATCTAACTTTGTTTTTTTTTGTGAAAATCAAAAGTTGAAATGTGTTGTTCTTTGCATATTCAGTGACCTAACTTTGATTTTTGTGAAAATCAAAAGTTGAAATGTGTTGTTCTTTGCATATTCAGTGACCTAAGTTTGTTTTTTGTGAAAATCAAAAGTTGAATTATGTTGTTCATTGCATATTCAGTGACCTAAGCTTGTTTTTTGTGAAAATCAAAAGTTGAAATGTGTTGTTCTTTTCATATTTGTGTTTTGACCTAAGTTTGTTTTTTGTGAAAAACAAAAGTTGAATTATGTTGTTCTTTGCATATTCAGTGACCTAAGCTTGTTTTTTGTGAAAATCAAAAGTTGAATTATGTTGTTCATTGCATATTCAGTGACCTAAGCTTGTTTTTTGTGAAAATCAAAAGTTGAAATGTGTTGTTCTTTTCATATTCAGTGACCTAAGTTTGTTTTTTGTGAAAAACAAAAGTTGAATTATGTTGTTCTTTGCATATTCAGTGACCTAAGCTTGTTTTTTGTGAAAATCAAAAGTTGAATTGTGTTGTTCTTTGCATATTCAGTGACCCAAGCTTGTTTTTTGGCATATCTTGTGATGGGGACAAATAAATGAGGGGGGTTTAATTTTATTTGGGTTGGGTTACTAATTAAATTCAGGTAATAACTTGCAACCTCTAGGATGACAGTCCTAGATTAGGATGCATGTGACATAACCCAATGATGATGTTATAATATGAGGGTTCTTTGCCTAAGTTACTTACACATATCCAAATTCCATCCATTTCATTAGCAGAGTCAAAATACAAATCATAAAACATTGTTTAAACAATGTTTACTGCTTAAACAATTCATGCCCTACAAGTTTATGCAGTAAACACAGTAGTGAGAATCAAAATACACAAAAAGTGACCCTAATACCCAACTAATACACTACTCATAGCCTAAATCCCTAATAAGATTGCCCAACTCATAGGTGATTCCAACTCCATTATAAAATCAGATTAGGTGTTCTATGCATTCCCTTACCAAAGTCTCATCTACTTCAAGACAATCAGGTAGTAATCCTTGATAACTCAGTGAGTCTTTGGCCATGTGTGGTATCTGGAAATTGTTATCTCCTTTAGCCTTCAAAATCTCTATGCAACAACCCTGCAAGCTAAGATAAACTTTATTAAGAGTAATTGGTGATAGTTCTTCAAATGACTTTGCCACATTATTTACTAGATCAACAACAGTTTTGGCCTTCTTCTTCTGTTGTAATGCCTGAATTGATGCAAAGTAACCCAAATCATTAATATTTGTGTCAGGAGAGTTGGGTGGTTGGCTGAACAGTTTAATGTTGAACCCATCCGCAAAAGCTATGACTCTGAAATCTTGATCATTGTTTGAGAGGTGTGGTTTGGCATTGTCTTGCTGGATCCAAATTTCTTTACTTGCATTTGCTGGCCATTTCTCTTTAATTGCTGGTATTATCTGTAAAAAAGAATGAGTAACCAACAAGGATTAGGATACTTTCTCCATTGACTAACTCCTAAATGCAAGTAACCAATTTTTTGTGAGGATACTCATCTTAGACACTAAATGATGTGTTTAAGAATATATACACACTATGTATGCAAGTAACTATCTATTATGGGTTTAGGATACTTGCAATGTGGCACTAAATGATGAATATTTTCTGATGTGTTTAAGAATATATACACACTATGTATGCAAGTAACCATCTATTATAGGTTTAGGATACTTGCATCTTAGACACTAAATGATGAATATTTTCTGATGTGTTTAAGTAAAAACAAAGAACCTGATTGATGAGGCAGCCCTTCATTATTTCCTTTGTTATGGATTCAATATTTTTTTTCATCAATGTAGAACCTGTGAGATGTTTTAGTGATATAAAACCATTTTTCATCAATGTGGATTACATTGTGCATGCTGTTAAACTTGATGATGTTATCTTCCCTGTCAACATAGAGGTGACTCAAACTGAATTGTACCCCAACAAGTTTGTTGATGTCTGTAAGAAGTGGCTTAATGACATTTGTATGTGCCTTGATCAGGCCTTCTTTAATCCATCTTCCCACTGTGCTTTTACTAACATTCAGTCCTTCTGCAAGGTCTCTAATGATAGACCTATCTGTCCAATGTATGCTTAGTATCTTCTCTTCATCCAAAGTCACTTGTTTGCTTATATGCTTTCCCTTTGTGCTTGACACTAAATGACCTAACTTACCTTCAATCCTTTACTTCTTTGCAGCTTTCCAGATGTTCATGACAGTCCTATCACATACCCCAAATAGCAAACCTGCTTCTCTGAACTTGCCATGGATGGGTACACCATTAACTGACTCAGTTAATAAATGTTGCACAATTTTGTTTTTTTGCTCCCATGTTAAATGTAGAACCATCTTTAACTAACACTGAATTTATTTCTTGTTGCAGAGATTATGAAGCTGTATTTATGGTTTTAAAGGGCTGTAATGATGTTGCAGAATTTATGAAGCTGTATTTATGGTTTTAAAGGACTGTAATGGTGTTGCAGTATTTATGAAGGGTTTGTTGGCTTTTAAGGCTGTAATAGGATTTAAAATGTGTAATAGGAGGGATATTTTGGAGTAATTAGGTGGTAAATCTGTAATAGGAGGGAAACTTTGGAGGGAACCGAAATTTGGGAGTGTTTTTAAATCTGTAACTCTGAAAATTACTTTTGAAATGTCAGTAATTTTGTACTGTTGTACCATTTAATTAGCAGATTATTGCTGCTTTAATTAGCACCTTACTAAAGTTGTTTTTACTTTACAATAAAGTAGATTTATCTATTTTACCCTTACACTTTAACACTTTATCACTTTTTCTTAAAACCCGCATAAACAGGAACACGAGTCTGGGACGGAGGGAGTATTGTTTATTAGTATTAAATGATGTAAAGTGGATTTAATATGTGTGTAGTAGAGCGACATGTGATGTATATAAGTGTTGTTTGTAATAAGGGGTATTGTTTTGTAAAAAAAATTGTTTTATTTCATTTTTAGAAAATGATCAATCTAAATTAGGACATATATTTACAAAAAATGACCAATTTAAATTAGGACGGAGGGAGTATTTAGTTAATCTGTTTTTCATTTTCCATGATCAAAACTCACGTTTCTATAAATGCAGGGCCTCTCGCATTTGACTATGCTAATAACGAAAGCACCATACCTGCCCTTCTACTAAATCCACATTCATGGACAAAGGTCTTAAGTTCAACTATTCTTATTAGTTCATTCTGTCTGATCTTTACGTTCTGAATAGTCCAGACTTAATTAGTGCTAGTTTTGTTTACTCAATTTTTTGTAGTTATATACAGGTGTCAAATGTTATATTTTTAGATCAACAAGTGGGCACGGGATATTCTAATGCGAAATCAGCAGAAACTTATAATTCAAATGATACAATTTCAGCAAAGTTGACCTATGAATTCCTCAATAAGGTGAGAGAGTATGTAATGGTCAAGGTCTAGAAATGAGGCAGCTGCTCTCGCGAGTTGGGTATAAGCCACATAACTTGAGAAAGTAAAAGACGTTTGGTTTTGTTGCAGTGGCTTATAAATCGTCCCAATTATCACACGCTGAGTCCTGATCAAAATTAGGGGCGTATGTATCACACGCCCCAAAAACGACGTCGTTTTTGGCTGGTTTCACTGGTCTCCGGCTATTTGAGACTAAATCGACACAAATTGAATACATACGAGACTAAATTGAAACAAGTGATATATATGAGACATTTTCAATAAAGGTGTAAAGTTATGAGACTTTTTGGTTTAAATCCCCACTTTTCTTTATTTAATGAGCAAAACCAGAGCTAATTATAGGTATGAATTAATCCATTTATCAGGGTTTGAAAGGCATTAAAGCGGGAAGCGAGCCACATTTGAACATGAAGGTACCGTAGTCATCATTTTCTTGCATTTTCAGTTGGTAGTAGCATTTGTGTGTACACGCCTAATTATTTTTGTTTTGGTTGAGAGATGCAGGGGTACATTTTGGGAAATCCTATTACAGACTACTTTATAGATTATAATGGAAGAATTCCGTATGCTCATCGAATGGGACTCCTATCAGATGAACTCTACATGGCAATTTCTCGCCCTTTATATACATAATATATAAACGGGTAAATTGCATTTTTGGTCCCTTAAGAATATTTTCAAAGCACTTTTGGTCCCATTGTTTCAAAGTTATCTTTTTTTGTGCACTTTTGGCCTCAAACCTTTAATTGCACATCACAAAAACCCCTAACATGTTCATCTAACAACTTCACCACACAAAAACCACCTATATATGTTTAAAGTTTTTTGTGCACTTTTGATTTTGGAAGATTTGGATAAAATTTTTATAAAGTTCGCTAGATATTGGAGGTACCGATTCCTAAGGTTCAAGGTGGGGATGGGGATTTTTTGGTGTTTTTTTTTGTAGAATATTAGTAATTCCGCTATTTTGGTGGGAACACACGCACTTACATCTGTTAAAAATTAATGGAATATTAGTTTGGGACCAAAAGTGATTAAACTGGGACCATTTTGATATGAAAATATTCTTATGGAACCAAAAGTGCAATTTTCCCTATATAAACTGTCATATTAAAATACTAAACTATGTGTTTATATATAATTTTTTTTAAAATTTCAGTCTGTAAAAGAAAATTGCAACGGGAATTATCTGAATATTGAACCGAACAACTACCTATGTAAGAATGACATGAAATGAGTAAATCGGGTGATCTTTCTAACTATTTTAAAATGTTGGTTTCTCAATCTTAGGCTTCATCAATTTGTTGGTAATTAATAAGTAGTACAAATGTTGATGTACATGCAGTGTGTTGAAAAGATACGCCTATATTCCATATTAGAACCCTGGTGTAATATGGATAGTGTGAAACGAGAGGGGTTATTGCATCACATGCCGTATGAAGACGAAACTTATGTTCGACGTTTTCTACAATCCTCCACTCGTCTTCGTGCGAAATCATGATGTCGTATAATGTTTTCTTTTCTCCTTGTAAACTCAATTTTTTTTCACTTAAAAAACGATCTCTTATGTTTTTTCTAATGTATTAATCCAACTCCATTTCTTGCTTTGAAACAGCCTATGAATTATCTCTTCTCCTACATTAATTGGGCAAATATAAAACTTGTCCAAGAAGCTCTACATGTCCGTGAGGTATGTGCGTGTCAATCAAATAACACCAATTCGGTCGAAAATAATATATATTCCTTATAGTTATAAACAAATTAATTATTTTTTTGTAGTCCTGTAACTTTGTATCGTTTTGAAAATGGTCCCAATTGTTTTAACTTTTTGATTTTGGTCCTGTAAGTTTCTTAAAATTTTGAAATTGGTCATTTTCACCTGCTGCAACAGGTTACCAAGCAGGTAAACCCCACATATGTAATTATTTTATTTTTTTCTTTAATTTCGAAGCACCACTTGAACTTTTTTAATCCTAATAATTTTAGTCGGGTTTTAGGCCAGGTTTAAAATAATTTGTATATTAAAAGACAAAGCGAATCGAGTCGATTTACTAGGTCTAAACTGACCAAAAAATTAAAAAATTAAATCAATATACGTAGAAAACCACTCTTCCTTTCTAAAAAAATACGAAAAAAAATCCCGATACAAATTATTTGAATTAAAAAGTTTAGGTGGCATTTTGAATTAAAGGAAAAAATAAAATAATTATATAGGTGACGGTTACCTGTTTTGTGACCTGCTACAACAGGTTAAATGATCAATTTCAAAATTTTTGATAACTTACAGGTCTAAAATAAAAAAGTCAAAACAATTGGGATCAATTTCAAATCGAAGCAAAGTTACAGGACTACAAAAAATTTAAACCCTATTTATAATACTCAACAGGGAATAATAACAGAATGAGTACGTTGTAATCGTACACAACAAAAAGAGTCTTATACACAAGATGTCGTTTCCTCTGTAAGTTATCATAAGAAGTTCGTTGACCAGACAAATTGTCGAGCTCTTATTCTTAGGTATGTATAGTAAAGATATGCTTAGCATTTTGCTTTCTAATTCTATAATTTGATTTATACCATAGAGCATGTAAAAAAAAAAGTGCAAGTAATTTGATTTTGCTTTCAAATACTATAATTTGGTGTTATACCATAGGGTATGTAGAAATAAAAATATGTAATTAATTTAATTATGCACATTTGAAATGGTAAATCAAATAATGTTATTACAATGGGGACCATGACATGGCTGCTCCTCATTCGGCAACCGAAGAATGGATAAGATCGTTGAAATTGCAGATTAAAAATGATTGGCGTCATTGGTTTGTTGAAGGTCAAATTGCAGGGGTTAGTTTAATCCTTATACACATCTATGCTATATTCCGACCTAATTTTAATGTTAATTGATATATCTTTTTTTTTTTTTTTTAACTTAAGATATACAACTGCATACTTCAATAATGAATCTGAGCTAACGTATGCCACTGTCAAGGTTAGAAATCTTTGGTCATTGTGTACTACCTTTTGTGCATATTCTATTCGAAATAGTGCATGTGTGTTGTGTTTACCAAGCAGATATATTTATATTCTAGACAGTTGATAACCACTTTCCTATTCTAACTCACTGGCTAAATGCGTCTCTGCGTAATAGCCTTCTTGTATCTCAGGATCAGCCTCATATTCCACTTAGTCCACATTCTTTTTCCGACCTTATCCATCATCTCATCCCATCGTCCCTTCTATCTCGGAACTGAATCACCTCACAATGTGCTCCTTAATCCTGGCAACAACCTCACTTAATCTGGCCCGTGATACTCGGAACAACCGATTCTCGCTCGGTCAATCCCAGTCTTCTGAACTATATCCATCCGGATGGGCCCGGGTCCTTCTCTTAATTAGTGTACCAGCCCATCCTCTTATCTCAACAGTTCTTTGACCCATTAGCTCATCTCGCTTCCTGATCAGTCCGCACGCTTCCTGATCAGCCCAAGACACTACCTGATCAGTTCGCGCACGCTTCCTGATCAGTTCACACGCTTACTTGACCAGTCTGCACGCTTCCTGACCAGTCCGCATGCTACCTGACCAGTCCAAGACGCTTACCAGATTCAGTCTCTCTTCTTATCTTGATGAGTTCCCCCTCAACTTGTAACCTGTAAAATAAAACTAAGTCTAGAAACACAAGCTTTTTATACAACTTAACTTGTCCTATCACAAGGTGTTTTGACATAATAATCAAAACTAAAATTATCCCAACAAGGTGCTTACAGCTGATAGGATATCCTCCAGGTTGGAAAGGACCTAGGGTCCTAGGCCAGCTGATAATTGGGATATTTCTTAACCTGATTCTGCTGCTAATATATTGGTTTCAAAACACAAACAAGGATGATTCTGGTTATCATTCCTCTACTAACCCACTGTTTACTCAAGAAATTTTTGAGCAATTCTTGCAGTTTTCTAAAATGAAGAAGAATGGAGAGTCAAAGCATTCTTCTGCTGCTGCCATTCTTGATCATGGAAGCTATACTCAGGATGGTTCAGGTTTGCATTCTTGTTTCCATTCAATTGTTTTAACTGGTTCTATATGGATTCTTGATACTGGTGCTGCTGATCATATGACCAGTGATAAGAGGATGCTAACTACTGTTCCTTCATCTGTCGATATAAAGATTAATCTTCCTAATAACAAGATTGTTGTTGCTACTTTAATGGGAAATGTGAAATTGCATGACAAATTGGTTCTATACAATGTTTTGTATGTTCCTGTTTTAATTTCTACTTGTTATCTGTATCCCATCTTACTAAACACTTATCTTGTATTGTTACTTTCCTGTCTACACATTGTGTTTTACATGACAATCTCACCAAGATTGTGATTGGTACTACTGATCAAGAGGGTGGTCTTTATCATTTGAAACTTTTCTGCTAATAATGAGATTTTTGTAAAATCTACACAAATAAAACTAATTTCCATTTATGGCATTCTAGACTAGGGCATGCATCTGAGAAATGTATTTCTCAAATAAAATCTTTGAATGTGAGAGGAAAGGATTGTGATTCTCCCTGTGAAATTTGTCCTCTTGCTAAACAGAAAATGTTACCTTTCAATAGCAGTGTTTCTGTGTGTGGGGTCCTTTTTCAACTATAGCACACACTTGTCACAAGTACTTTCTTACCATTGTGGATGATTTCAGCAGATGCACTTGGATTTATATGTTGAAACTGAAATCTGATGTAGGTATTGCTTTAGATAGATTTTACAAAATGGTTTGTACTCAATTTGATAAGAAAATTCAGATCATTAGAAGTGATAATGGTACTGAATTTCTGTTGAATGATTTTTACACTGAAAATGGTATAATTCACCAAACAAGTTGTGTTGAGACTCCTCAGCAGAATGACATTGCTGAGAGAAAGCACCAACATTTGTTACAAGTTGCAAGAGCTTTACTTTTTCAGTCATGTTTGCCTCTTAAATTTTGGAATGAATGTTTTCTCACTGCTGCTCATTTGATTAATAGAGTTCCTACTCAGATTTTGGGAAATAATAGTCCTTCTGAAATGCTATTTCACAAATTGCCAAATTATGATCATATGAGAGTATTTGGATGTTTATGTTTTGCAAATACTTTAGTTGCTCACAGGAATAAGTTTCATCCAAGGACAACAAAGTGTGTCCTTCTTGGTTATCCTTTTGGTACTAAAGGATATAAGCTTTTGGAGGTAAGCACAGGTAGATCGAATATTTGTTTCCAGAAATGTTAAGTTCCACGAGAATATTTTTCTATACTCTGACACTGTTGGAATTGACATATTCTTAGACAAGCTATTCATTTAACAATCTACTTCTGATACTACTCATACTGATTTATCTAATATTGTTATATCTCCACCAATACATACTGATGTTATACACCAAGATTTGCAAGATGAATTGGCAGGTTATTCTAATGTTGAGCCTGATGCTGTTCATAACACTAGGCCTCCAGTTCCTGAAGTAGTTCCATCTCCTCTAGTTATTGAGGATGTTTCTCATCACAGGAGGTCTACTAGAACAAGATAACCCCCTGCTTATCTACAGGTGTATCAAACATCTCTCCCTTCTTTAAATTCTTGTAGCAATATATGAAAATTCTGTAAGTATTAATGAAAATCATGCAAGTGCTGATAATTCTGGGATTCATGATGCTAATCTTGTAACTGCACATACTTGTCATTATCCCATATCTGCATATTTGTCCACTTCAAGATTATCTCAGAATCACATACACCTTACTGCTGCTATTTCACAGATTCAAGAGCCTAATAAAACTTATAAACAAGCTAGTAGTGATCCTAACTAGGTCAAAGCTATGCAACTAGAGTTAGATGCTCTTGAAAGAACAAATACATGCACTTTCACTGAATTACCAACAAACAAGCATTGTATAGGTTGTAAATGGGTTTTTTTAAATAAAATACAAGGCTAATGGTACCATTGAGAGATATAAAGCAAGATTAGTAGCTAAAGGCTATACACAAGAAGAAGACATAGATTATTTTGATACTTTTTCACCTGTTGCTAAGATTACAATTGTTAGAATATTACCTGCTGTTGCTATCAAATAAATGACATATTCACCAGTTAGATGTAAACAATGCTTTCCTACATAGTGATTTAGTTGAAAATGTGTATATGTCCCCACCCCCTGTTTATTGTTCTATTGATGAGAAGAGAGTTTGCAAACTCAATAAGAGTTTATATAGTTTGAAACAGGCTTCAAGACAGTGGTTTCATAAGCTGTCAGATTCTTTAATTGAGTTTGGTTACACACAATCAAAAGCTGATAATTCAATGTTCACTAATTTGTTATGTGGATGACATTATTCTTTTTGGAATTTTTTTGGATGAGATTTTGATAGACAAAGCTTTTCTTGATAAGAAATTCACCATTAAAGACTTGGGTGATTTAAAGTACATTCTTGGTATTGAGGTTTCCAAAAACACAAAAGGTCTTCAATTGTGTCAAAGGAAATATGCCTTGGATCTAGATGCTGGTTATCTTGGAAGTAGACCCCGTGATACACCTATGGACTCAAAGCAAAGCTTTACTCAACACACTGATTCACCATTGTTGAAAGATCCATCAACATACAGGAGGTTGGTAGGTAAATTGCTTTATCTTACTATTACAAGACCTGATCTTTCTTATCCTATTCAAACACTAACACAGTTCATGAGCAAGCCTACAGAGGCCCATCTTTCTGTTGTTCATAGACTTCTCAGGTACATAAAGAGCAATCCAGGCCAAGGGATCTTCTATCCAGCAACATGTAGATTCAAACTTCAAGCTTTCACAGATTCTGATTGGGCTAGATGTGATTCTACAAGAAGGAGCATTAGTGGATATGATGTATATCTTAGAAACTCACTGATATCTTGGAAATCAAAGAAGCAGTCCATTGTGAGCAAGTCTTCAACTGAGGTTAAATACAGAGCAATGACTTATTCTACAAGTGAGCTTCAATGGATTCTTTACCTCAAGGACTTGAAGATAGACCATCCACAACCAGCAACTCTTTATACTGATAGTAGATCCGCATTCTGCATTGCATATAACCCTGTGCTCCATGAGAAGACAAAGCACATTCAAATTGATTGCATTTTACAAGGGAAAAGATTCAGCAAGGAGTCATGATGACCAAGCCCTTGGGACCAAGCTTATTCCAGAATTTCAAGACCAAAATGAGAATCATTAATATCCATTCCCATTTTGAGGAGGGTAAAGGAGAGTCAATGCAAAGATCAACTCAAGTCAATATTTCAACTATACAAGCCAACAATATTAGTTCTGAGGCTAAATAGTATTAGTTGAGAGATATTCTCCTTCTTAAAAGTATAGTCGTTGCAAGGCTGTTTGCAACTAATTAACTTTCATTCTCTACATTTCTTCTTCTCCAATCTTTCCTCAACTCTATCTCTGTAAATTGTAACCATGAATGTTGATTCAATCTTTATTTCTTCATAACACCAATAATTCTCCAAATCTACTAACATTCCAAGCAGATGCGGATCCATGTGTGTCAATGGGTATACTTGCATACCCTATTTCTTGATATTTTTCTCTTATATATTTTACATACAGTAATAATATTTAATTATATATATTTTATAATTGTAAATAAATCATTAATTTTAAATATTGTTGCAAGTTAAACTTACAAACAATCATTTTTGTGTTCGGATATGACGTGTCCAATCGATATAGAAACCTCTTAATCCAAATGTCCTCATTTTACATAACTAAAAGCGTACTAGGATTATTAGGTAACATAAACGGGTACAAAGGAGACCGACCACCCACAAGCCTAACTCACAACAATGTTTAAATGTGGTAATTTATTTGTAATCATCCAAATATTTAGATTAGATTGTAATTCAGTAAAAAATTGTGATTTTATTTACAATTAAACCTATAATAAGTAATGAACATAGAATTTAAATTTAAAAAGGTTAAGAAGTAGTAAACAAGGGTGGAACTATGAGTAAGGACTAAGGAGCGGACGACATGGCCACCAATTAATTTCACTAAATAATGAATTAATTACTCCCATGGTGTCCATCAATTAATTATTTTTCTCCCCTCACTTCACTCTTCGTTGTCTCTACTCCCGTCGACATTCGGTGATTTCAAAATTGGTAGGGCTTCTTTCTTTCTTTCTCTCTCTCTCTTTTTTTTTTTGAAAAAGAAAATTCTTTTAACTTTTTTTTTTATGTTTTAAAAAATACAAGCCTTTTACTTTTAGATTCCTTATATTTTTTTTATTTTACTCTTTATTTTAGGAATTATTTATACTTTGAATTGTATGGTTTTTAATTTTTTTTTTAAATATTGTCCATAGTTGTGCATACCCTATATGTAATTTCTGGATCCGCCACTGATTCCAAGACATAAAACCCAAATTTCCAAACGAACTTCATAAATTATAGCGAAATACAAATTACACTGCAATAATAGAAGAAAGTAGGCAGTTTACAACATAATTCAGTTATGAAGCATATGCAAAGTATAGTTTTTATTATATATTGGAACTTTGAATTCATGGTTGTCCACCTCCAATTCCTTCACCAACAGTACTCTGACCACGTTCGTAAGTAACTCCTTCACGTACCCATCCACTGCTACCCCCGTAGTTTTCACCAAGTCCGCCTTCACCAATTCCACCAATTCCGCCCTCACCGAGTCCTACGCCGCTACCAATTCCGCCTTCACCATTAACGCCACCCGAAACAGACACTTTTCATCTAAGGTGGCAGATGAAAGCTTTCGTGCAGTAGCCGTGAAAGCAAGAGCACAAACAAGAGCCACAATAAACTTTGGACCCATGCTTATTACGTTACGTGAATAATTAACCTGAAATATTACAAGTTTGTATCTTGAGTTTGGATCGATGATGAGAGTTGAGGACTATAATCCCCGATTATATAGTGCATGAAAAGCGTCGTTGAATTATGGAACATGAACATCGATACTCCACGTAGCAAATGTTAATTTAATTCATGCACCGTCTGTTTCTTTTGATCCAGAAAAAACTTGAGCTATTTTTGGTAGCTATATAACTTGTTCAAATTGGTGGCCACTTCTTTACCCTTATCATCTATGACTTTTTATCCGTTAATTGTAGCCTATCTCTTAAACTACGTGACTTGAATTCTAATTTCCTAGAATTTAGAAAGTCAAATTAATTAATACGATTAGGAATAATTAGCCACGTATTCGAATTAATTTGTGGGGAAAATTTTTCTCCATTAAATATAATGATTATATGTGTGGTAGATTGTAGCCTTCGATTTTAAAATTTGCACCACTTATCTATCTTTTATTCAGTAGATCTGTTAATTTAAATTCGATTATAATGTACTATCTCCGTCTCAGATCAGTTTTCACAGTTGATTTTTACACGCGTTGATGCGAGCGAGTTTTGTATTAGTAATTGAAATGATAAATTGACTTTTAAGTAGGGGTATGATAGATGAGTCTCTTATCTATCATATTCATCCTTAAAAGTCACTTTATTATTTCAATTATTAACACAAAATTCGGTCGCAAAAACGCGTGTAAAAATCAACTGTGAAAATTGATTTGGGACGGAGGGAGTGCCAATCGATATTAGCAGGTATCATAATTAAGTTGTTCATAAATGCTAGCCAATTAATTCTATGTTGATTGTATACATGGAATTAAGTTTAATTCTAGGCTTATTTACTGAATTTTATCAATTAACCTGGGTGTAGTTTTCAGGTTAGATTGGAGGAATTCCAGGACAAACTTTTATCGTGGTTCCCGGCATTTAATTTCTTGCAGAGACGTTTGAAATTAATTTGTTTATATTATTTTTTTTAATAAATTAAGAAGATAAAAAATTGCTCAAGGATATGAATTGTATCAATTAGATCGAGCTCACCACCCTGTAGTCGTCTCCTCATCTTTATCTTTGTCCAAAGATATGTCGAATTTTTCTATGCTACGTACCCTGCTATCCAGGACTGCCCAGCAGGACTTTAAGGTGCTGTACCATTTAAAGTAATGTGTTGTACAATATATTTTCATGCAAAATTTCCACTTAGTCCACATTCAAATGGTACATTTGGATATATAAAACATGCAAAATTTCCGCCTCATATTCCACTTAGTCCACATTCATTTTCCGACCTTATCCATCATCTCATCCCACCATCGCTTCTATATATCTCGGAACTGAATCACCTCACAAGGTGCTCCTTAGTCCTGGCAACAACCTCACTTAATCACGGCCCGTGATACTCGGAATAACCGATTCTCGCTAGGTCAATCCCAGTCTTCTGAACTATATCCATCCGGATGGGCCTGAGCCCATCCCGGTCCTTCTCTTAATTAGTGTACCAGCCCATCCTCTTATCTCAACCGTTCTCTGGCCCATTCGCTCATCTCGGGTCCAGGCCTATCATCTAGGCCCCAATCTCATTCTGGCCCTTCAGACCTATTTGACTATCCTTCCTATATTCAAAGTCCACGTATGCATATCCATGTGTCTTCATACTATTGAACGACATAAATATTTCATATCAACTACTCCCTCTGACTATCGTGAAGTACTACTACTCATGAAAGGAAAATATTTTATTTCCTACAAATTCCAACATTTTACCCACCTCGAAGCGATGCGGGATTTTTCCCACCTAGTGAAGCCCTTCCTGCCTAGCGACATTTGGGCAGGCTTTTCTTTTTGAGATTGTTCACCTTCTGTACGTTGCGGGGCCCACCACTCTACCGCCTAAGCTGCCCATTCACGAGCCATCTCCTCTCTTTCTTTCCTAAATCAAGAAAACCAAAACCCTTTCAAGAAATTAAAAATCCCTTAAACCAAAATATCGGCTCTCTCCATCCGTGCTTCCACCACTGTTCATCTTCCCCATCCACACCCTATTTCCGGCCAATGAAACCTTGGGGTTGTTGCATATAGATCTCTTCATCAAGACTTTCGTTAAGGAAAGCTGTCTTGACATCCATTTGCCAGATTTCAAAGTCGAAATGCGCAACAATCGATAAGAGAATACGGATGGACTTAAGCATGGCTACTGGCGAAAAAGTTTCCTCATAATCGATCCCTTCTTTCTGAGTATAACCTTTCGCCACTAGTCTTGCTTTGAAGGTTTCAACCTTCCCGTCCGGTCCTCTTTTCCTTTTATATACCCACTTGCATCCAATGGGTTTGACCCCATTAAGTGGTTCGACTAGCTCCCACACTCTATTATGAAACATAGAACCCATTTTGGCTTTCATTGCTGTTTGCCAAGAATCTGCATCCTTATCTTGGAATGCCTCATCATATGTCCATGGGTCTGATTCTTCTTGTCCGGGAATCAAGTCCGAGGACTCTTCTATTCCCATGAATCTCTCGGGCTGTCTAACAACCCTCCCACTACGACGAGGCTCCGGTTGTGAAAGCGTATCGTTTGGTATATCATCTAGTACAGTTGGCACTGAGGTTTGCCCTCTAAGCTCATTTAAGGTAATCTCACTTTTGGGTTTTCTTTGGTTCATATAGTCTTCTTCCAAAAATCTAAAGTGGGTGCTTATGACCACCTTTTGATCTTCAGGACCATAGAACATACACCCTTTTGTTCCCTCGGGGTATCCTACAAACAACCTTAATTCTGATCGAGGATCCAATTTACTGGCTTCCTTATTCAACACGTAGGCCGGACACCCCCAAATTTTGATGTGTCTCATACTAGGCTTGCGTCCGGTCCACAATTCTTTGGGAGTTTTGGGAACCGACTTGGATGGCACCAAGTTCAGAATGTAAGCCGCTGTTTCCAAGGAATGACCCCAGAACGACTTGGGAAGATCCGCATAACTCATCATTGATCTAACCATTTCCAAAAGAGTTCTGTTTCTTCGCTCTGCAACCCCGTTTTGTTGAGGGGTTCCGGGTGCAGTGAGCTGGGATACAATCCCTTCATCAGATAAGTAATTCAAAAACTCATCGCTGAGGTATTTGCCTCCACGATCAGATCGTAGAGACTTGATACGTTTTTCCCTATGATTCTCCGCTTGAGCCTTAAATTCTTTGAATTTCTCAAAGGTCTCAGATTTATGCTTCATAAGGAAAATATAACCGTACCTTGAGTAATCATCAATGAAAGTGACGAAATACTCATAACCTCCTCTTGCTTTGGTTGACATTGGACCACATACATCTGTGTGAACGATCTCTAACACTACTTTGGCCCTATTCCCCTTGGCTCCAAATGCCCTCTTGGTCATTTTACCCTCCAAACATGATTCGCTGGTTGGAAACGGTTCAACTTGGAGAAGCTCTAGTGAACCGTCTTTCACCAACCTTTGGATCCTCTTTGAATTTATATGACCCAATCTTAGATGCCAAAGAAGTGTCTTGTTCACGTCTGATGAACGTTTTCTTTTCTCGGAAACAGTTGATGTGTTATAGGATGCATTTCGTGAGTGGTGTGCACAGTTAATTGTATAGAGATTATTCGCCAACGTTCCATGACAGATAAATTTATCATAAAGAGAAATGGTAACAACTTTATTAAAAGTAACCAAATATCCATTATGAAAAAGTTTAGAAACTGAAATCAAATTCTTTTTAAAACTCGGAACGTACAGAACATCTCTTAAAATTAAAACTCGCCTTCAAAAAGACAGTGCACTTCTCCCATCGCTTCACCGCCACTCGTCGAAGATCGCCCGGTGTGATGAGGATCTCACTTCCACTTAGTTGTCGGGTCCGTTTGAACCCCCTCGTAACGTGAAACAAACATGATCGGGGATCCCAGATCCACCACCCATAAATGGGAGGCATACGCCGCTAAACAAGTTTCAACAACTAGTGAGTGAGGATTACCTTTCTTTCCTTTCCTTTTGGGATTGGAACAGATGACCTCCAATGTCCTTTCTCCCATTAATTGAAACATATTCCTTTTGGTTCTTTCTTGACACCCAACCAAATAACCGCCTTTTTTTCTCACTTTTTCTAATGATGAGCTTGATTTGGTTCTCGACCACTTTCCTTTTCTTGAGACTTGCCTTCCACCGCCCTAGATCTCGAGAAAAGACTTTTGGTCACCAATGCTTCGTCTTTTCTTTCCTAAATGCTTCTCCACTTTCTCCAAGGCTTCTTGTAGATTATCCATGGTAAACATGTGATCACTCATCACAAAACCACAAAGAAAATTCATCGAGCTCCTTGGCGAGTAAGCAATGAAAATTCAATTTGGGCCTCATCACAATACTTAGTTCCGAGATAAGCCGGTTTGAAAAATGGTGTTTGACTCGAGAACATGCTCCCTTTCTGTGTTCCCTCGGCCATTTTCAAATTTTAGCCACGTCGTCGTTTTAAAACCGATCAATCATGCGGTCTTTTGTTGAAAACATTTCTTCAAGACTTTGCATAATTTCATGATGGACTCAACACCTTCATGAATGTGTTTCAAATCATCAGACAGTGAAGTCAAGATTACACGTTTCATGGGTTCATTGGCTCGCTCCCAAATATTATACTCATGTCTTGCCGCATCGTTGATTCATCAAGAAACTTACGTGGCTTTGGGTACATCAAGAATCCAATAATGTTTTTGTGCAGGTAGGACATGCATCATATTCCGTTTCCAAACATTATAGTTTTCTCCAGATAATTGGTGTTCTTTGAGTGTATATAACAGTGGATTAAAAGGTTGCGACATGATGAACTGAAATAAATAATAATATGCATAAGCACAAAAAATATCACAAGGTTTGATCACATGCATCATATTAAAATCTCAAAAAAATATGAACATGCATCAGCCACCATCTCAAAACAGTTTAAATAGGCCACGTGGGGTGGGTCATTATTTAAACACATTCAAGCAGGTTACAAACAAGAACAGTTACAAACCTTTAATATCCAGATTAATAGTTGGCTCCCACTTGACCAATATAAAATTGACAGGGACTTCGGGGAAGTATATGCATATCAATTTTATACCTAAGTAATAACCATGATTAAATACAGGATTACTATTTCACTTTGATCGAGCCTCGTGGGGAGGGTCATCGTCGCCACTAGTAATAACCCACAATCATCCATTTGGAATTCATTCATGTGAAACCTATCTTTTGACCATCCCGTGGGGGGAATTTCTCCAAAAGAATTCACAAATGAATAAATCATGGAGGTCAAAATTAATTCAATTTTATTATCCGGAATAAAATTGTCAATTAATTATTTAAACATACTTAGTAATTTTGAAGTTGAGATTTTTCCATTTGGCAACCCTCATGCAAACACATTTAAACAAATTAAATAAAGCATAAGATAACACAAATAAATCAAGCAAAACAGAAAAATAAACATATTGGGCACAAAGTATCCAATTGTCATGGTTTGATTTTTCTTGACTTGATCTTGAAGAAACTCGTCTCGAATTTCTCCCACTCGTTCGTCTCCGAAAAATACTTCGTCTCGAACCGCCACGCCAAGCAAAGCAACGCGGCCGGGATGCACGCCGCATCCGTCCGGCCACCACTCGGCTGGGACAGCCCTCGGCGACTTCGGCACCGCCCGGCGAAGACGCCACGCCCTCGAAGACGCCTCGGCGAGTCGGCGGTTCTCGGCGAGTCGGCGCTTCGTGGATTTTGTCACGAGGCAAAACAAATCCGAACGAATCAATTAAAAACCACGGTTTATATGCATGCAAAATAAAACATTAAAATCCATGACAATTGGATACCGCAAAAAAAACAGATCTAACAGGTTCTACTATCCAATTTCAAATTTAATGTCCACGAATTAAATTACAATTTAAAAAATTGAGTCTCAAACCGTGGCTCGATACGGTTGTTGGGGAATGAGTTGCACAGATCTATTCGGGGCGAATATTTAAATACAAATTTAATTCATTAATTATTACTAGCATGAATTAATCCTATATTAATTCAAATAATAATTGCAACAACATATCATGCATATAAAAAGCCACGTAAAACCTACGCATGCGGAATCTACGGGTTTACGTGAACGTACCTCTCGGGATGGCAGTGACTTCGGTCGGACGGACTAACAAAAAGGACTTCCCAAGTATTCCCTTAGCCCTTGCTCAACTATCCGGTGGAAGGACACTCATCGAACAATTAACAAAAGGAAAAAATAAACTTTGTTGCACCACTTATGTGGATTTGCTAATATTTCCAGCACATGGAATTGTACTTGGGAATGAACTAATCATCCCCTATTTATAGGAGAGGAGGGGTCGAAAATTTTAGTAGAAAATCAATTTGGGAAAAGACATTTCTTGGTCACCAAGAAATCTTGAATATATCTCCTATATTCTTTTTCCCATAATTAAAATATTCCACAAAAATCCCACCTCCTCAATTATGGGTAATTTTCGAAAATACTAGGCAAGATACCAAGATTTGGATCTTCTTGAATTTATGAGATATTCTTGTATTTCAAGAAATACATATCTTCCATAATATCTTTTCAAGAAAATCAAGAAAATCTTTCTTGCCCACTATATTTCCAAAAATTTCGAAATTCCTTAATGAATAACCAAGTGGGAGATTTCTTGAATTTAATGAGATAATCTTGTATTCCAAGAATACATATCTTCATTCCATAACAAAATTCAAAGAAAATCTTTCTCCCTCTTTTATCCATAAATTTCGAAAATATCATAGGAAAATTAAGCAACAATATTTATTTTATTTTAATCACCTTTTTTCAGTTATTGGACTATTTGTTGGGCTACTCAGGGGGCCTTTAGGAGAATTAAGATTGGACCTTCTAATGGATCTTGAATATCTAATATTGAGCCACACTATAATTCAAGCCCATAAATATTAATTAATCCCACTACATAATTAATATTGCACCATCCATCTTAACCCATATTACAGTCAATATGGCTCCCTCATTATTTCCGTGTTTAAGATTATCTAGCCCATCAATTAATTCAAGCCACCAAATAGCTTTCCGTTAATTAATATCTTTTGTCCTTGGTCGAGAACGGTTCAACATTATTATCCATATTTGAAACTAATTCCACTTGCAAGATTTGGTATGATAAAACTTATGAACCTCCCAAGGGGGCAAATCAAGCAAGCGTGCACTGCACACGATTCTTTGTATTAAATCTTAGCAATCACATGTGACCAATAATATTGCCCAAGATAAAAAGTATTGAATCTCTCGATTTATTTACCCATGATAAGTCAAAGCAATAGTTACCAATCCCACTTGATCCTATTTAAGGGACGAAGGTTAAGAAACAACGAACCACTGAGGTCTAATTCTTCTTTGTTCAGTTCTGAAGAATTTATCCTCCTATAGGTCCTATTCAGCTCATCAGTCATGCACTAGTGTAATCTCTTGGTCAAGACAAACCAATCTGAGCCTTACACCTCAACCTTTCGCGATGGTTGTTCATTTCCATCTAGGTCGTGAATGGCGTACTTTTAGTTACAAGGGACTGTTAATTTAATCTTCGTGATCCGGTATCACTAAATTAACTACTGATGTAACACGTCATTTAATTATTGAACAACATTATGCAATAAATATATGTAACATTCAATCATATTTAAAGCATCAGTGATAAACAATTTATTTCAGTAAATAAGTCTGAAAATTCAGTTTCGATTATACAAAGTAAAAAGCATACTTTTCAGTATAATCCCAACAAATACTTCAAGCTTAAACACATCAAACTATTTCCGCACGAAGAACACTGAAGAACAAGCATATATTTCTAAGTGTTCATCCCTTAAGTTCTTAGCAAGAATTCTCATCCTTTAGGTTAAGACTACTCAGATACTAGGATAGAATTCCAGTTGGAAACCAAACAAATCTTACCCCAATCCGAGTGATAGGTTAAGTTTGTAAGCAAGACTTCGAACTAGGATTTCTAGTTTGATTTCTGGGATAGTTGAGTGAGAGCTCCATAAATATCTGTATCTACTGTGTTTGACTAACACATTAAACTAAGTCAGGTTGTTAGTAAGTGCCCTTACTGATCCGAACTACTATAAATCTTATGTGTTTATCTGTTTTACACTTACTACACACTACTGACTTGATAAACTGTCATGCATATCCTAAGCAGAGATCAGTCTAGAACCAAGCTATTGATCTGATCAGTTGGACACTTTGTCTTCTGATCTAATCAGAAAAACCTTAGGACTATTTTCTGTAAACTGGTTTTTCACACGAGTTAACAAAAGGCTTCCGCACATCAGTTAACCTGATAGACACCAAATTGATCTGCTTCACAACTATCAGTAGGTTGGATATTAGTCCATACTAATTCTCACTCGCACTCAATATCAGCTTACTTGCCTTAAAACTGATCACGCAAAAAGTTGAAAAGTCTATTCACCCCTCCCATCTAGACTTCTGCCTCACTGAAACCCGTTCGGGACCTACAAAAACAATACGACTTAGGGGCTATTGTTGTGTGCATATTACACGAGGTGGAGCCCAACGACCAATCAACCACCATTTTGTTGGGGTTATACTGAAAAGTATGCTTTTTACTTTGTATAACCAAACTGAGTTTCTTATTTATTTACTGAAATAAATTATTTATCACTGTTGCACTAAATATGAATGAATGTTATATATATTTACTGCATACTTGTTCAATAAATAGTACGTGTTGCATTGTAGTTAATTTGGTGATACCAGATCACAGAAGATCAAATTAACAGTTCCTCGTGACTAAGTACAAATTCACAACCCAGATGGAAATGAACAGTCCATCATGAAAGGTTGAAGTGTAAGGCTCAGATTGGCTTGTCTTGACCAAGAGATTACACTATTGCATTGTGATGCGCTGAATAGGACCTACAGGAGGATAAATTCCTCGGTACTGAATATACAAGAATTAGAACTCAGTGGTTCGTTATTTCTTAATCTCCGTTCCTTAAATAGGATCGTGTGAAATTAATAACTATTGCTTTGACTTATGATGGGAAGAGAATCAATGCGATTCGATACCTTGTATCTTGGGCAATATTATTGATTACACGACGATTGCTAAGATTTAATACGGAGAATCGTGTGCAAGCACGTCTTGCTTGATTTGTCCCCTTGGTGGGCTCAGAATCTTTATCATACCAAATCTTGCAAGTGGAAATTTATTTCTGGTATGGATAATAATGTTGAGCTGTCTTTACTCCAAGGACAAATATATTAATTAATATAAAGTCTATTCAGTGGCTTAATTAATTAATGGACTAAGATAATCTTAAACACGGAAAATAATGACCGGGAGCCATATTATTGTGAAGTCGTAATATGGGTTAAGATGGATAGTTCAATATTAATTTTATAGTGGAATAAATTAATATTAATAGGCTTGAATAATATTTTGGCTAAATATTAAAGTTTCAAAGCCCATTGGAGGTCCAATCTTAATTCTCCTAAAGACCCATCAAATAGCCCAAATTAAAGTCCAATTAATGAAAAGGAGAAGAAAATATTGTTGCCTATTTTTCCTTAAAATTTTCGAAAAATATGAGTAGGAGAGAGAAGAGATTTTCTTAATTTTCTTGGAAAATTTTTTATGGAATAAGTATTCTTGAGATACAAATTTATCCCATAAATTCAAGAAAAGTAAAAGATCTTATTTCTTCCCTATTTTATTGGAAATTTTCGAAAATTGTATGACAAGAAGGAGGAGAAGATTTTGTTGGGAGATATTTTGGGAAATAGAATATATTGGATATATTCTAGATTGTATCTTGAGGAAGAATCAAGGAAATTTTCCAATGCCCAACTTGACTTAATTTTCGACCACCCTTGTCCTATAAATAGGGGATGAATTTTTCATCCCCAAGACAATTCCATGTGTTGGAAAAATTAGAAATCCACAAAGGTGGTGACAAATATTTTTATATTTTCTCCTTTAATTAAAATCGTTCGTTGAGAATCCTCCCACCGGATTACTTTCGTGGACGTGGGACATATTTGGGAAGACTCTTTGGGTTGATCCATCGTCTCAACGGTTGTCTCTACAAGAGGTATGTAATCTCGTAACTCCTAGATTCCGCATGCTTAGGATTTACGTGGATTACGTGTACGCATGTTGCTTATTTGCTTGTTTACTTATTATGTTGACTTGATTTAAGATTAATTCATGTTAGTAATTAATTGATTAATTTAAATATGTATTTAAATTCACCTCAAATAGATTCGGGCACCCTTTTTTTCCCAACACATTTGTCTCAATAATCAAAGTATTCAAAATCCACCAAGTGTTTCACCTCGTCCACTGTTCGAGGTTGATAATCTTTGCACCTCGAAAACGTCGAGATTGAGGATCTCGGTCCGAGCTGATAAGGGGTATTAACTATGATGTGGGGTGCGTCAGAGATCAAGTACAAGAGATCTTCCACAACCATGCTAAACTTAGCGGGAAATCGGCGAATGACAGGTTTAGCCGCCTACTTTGGGTAGCTGCAGCAGGGATCTGACAGAGATTCAGGGATACAGAGTCGCCTGCAACTAGGACGAGCTCGAAGAGCCAACGTCTCGCGAGGTCCAAAAGTAATCAGATTTAGGATATCTTTAACATTAAATATGTTGCAGGCATTTAATGCCTTTGTACTTGTGATTCGGGAGAGTGAACTCCACTCTCCCACAATGCTATAAATATGGGTCATTTATGACCCAAAAGAACAAGAATTCAATAATGACCCAAAAGAACAAGAATTCAATACCATACCAAACTTCTTGCAAATTTATTACTTGCACTTATGATGACCAAACATTTCGGACTCTCAATCATTTGCATTCAATGTTAACAACACTCATTAATTATTTGTTTGTGTTATCAAGATCCTAAGCCATACTTAAATCTCCTAACTTCATATTTTGATACACAACAGACATAGTACACAATTTTATTTTAGAGTTTGAATCACAAATTGTCCCATAACTTTGACCTCAAATAGATTTAGTCTAATAAGTTTTTTTGTCGTCGATTTAGTCCCAATAACTTTGACAATGTCCAATTTTAGTCCCAAATCAGCTGAAACAACGTCGTTTTGCCATTTATATTTGGGGTTTTTCGGCGGATGTTGTGACTTGACTACCATGTGTAATGTCACGTGTATTTTTAAGTGTGTTTGATTAATTATTGTCGTCAATTCTGTTTTAATTTTAAGTTTAAAATTTTAATTATATATGCCTGAAATTCCAGCTGTTAAGAATAAAATACGTGGCAGTCCAGTCACAACCCGGAAAGCCCCAACTAAAAACGACGTTGTTCCGGCCAATTTGGGACTAAAATCGAACATTATCAAAGTTATTGAGACTAAATTGACGATAAAAAACTTATGAGACTAATTCTATTTGAGACAATTTGTTATTCAAACTCTTTTATTTTATTTTCTTTGGAAGAGGATGGAGTACAACATATTCAACACCAAGAAATTCATCAAATAAAAGTATAATTATGTTGAATTTTTGTTATATTTTAATTAGAATCTTAAAATAATTCCCTCCCTTGGAGCTATATGTATTTATTAATCTGGATGATTACTACCCGCGATTAAAATGTGGATGATTACTACCCGCGATTGAATAACTTTTTGTGAATTTGATCGACTGATTACTTGATATATACGATATACGGGGTAGAACACTCGTGCTGATAACGTATTGCAGGATATGTAAAAATAAGGATACATATTTGGTGACCCAGTTCATCAGGGAATGACTACGTCTAGGGTCATGCCAAGCCAGTAGAGTTTCACTATTCTTTAAGAGTACAATTAATATATCAGGGATCCTTTATATAAGATATAATTTAGGATTACATGGAATATAAGGAATTACTTAAACTACCCTTCCATGGGTCATTTTTTTGTAAAAGAACGTAAATGTATTTTCTTTCAACTCATTTAAAATAAAAAAAATATTGTCACTTGTTTTTTATCGTTTGACCGTTGCAATAATGTACTCCAGCTGTACAATTAATTTCTTTTAAGGGAAAATTATAACTAGATACAAGATTTGAGTACAAATAATAATGAGATATAAAGTGCAGAAAATTTGAACTAAACATGATTATAATTTTTTGGATGACTTTGTAGTTGAAAGTTTTGTTTTCCTTTTTTTAATAATGAAAAGTGAAAACACGATTTTTTTTTTTACAGGAAAAGTGAAAACACGATTTAATAGAAATAAAAGAAAAGAAAAAAATATGGTTTACGCAACCCGAAACTGTCATCCGCTAATGCACTCTCCTCGCTACGCGTGATGTGAACGCGCGAAAATGACTGTTGTTTGCAACTCTCTAAATTGGGCTGATTTTTGTGACGAAAATGAGGAAAGAGAAGTCAGACGAATAGAAATTCCTACTTCATGTTTCTTTTAAAAGAAACTAGCACAACCCGGAATCTGAGTTAGTGAGACGTGCCATTATTAATAGACTAAATAATCAAATTTAACATATACTTTGATTTTTCATCAATTTTAGTATATATATTTTTTCTTCTATAAATTTAATATATATTTTCATTTAATACTTAAGAACATCCCGGGTCACCATTTTCGAGAAGGTTCGTCTGATGTGGCCATCGAAATTAACTTGTTTTGTTGATGTATAAATATTAAAATAAAAAAATAAAAAATATCACCACTTAAAGTGAGAAAATAGTGATCCGAGATATTTTTATATCCCGCATTTTTTAATCTTAGGTGATGATTTTTTTTATTTTTTTCATTTTAATACTTACACGTAAACAAGACAGATGAATTCTAGCGACCATATCAGACGGACCTTGTCGAAAATGGTGATTCGGGATGTTTTTAAATATTTAGTGAAAATATATGCTAAATTTGAAGAGAGAAAAAAATATGTACTAAAATTAATGAAAAACCAAAAGTATGAGCTACATTAATTTAATCATCTGGCCTTATTAATATAATAGTTATCTTTCCCATCTAAATCTGGATTTCAGGAATTAAGAAATTTTGTGCATCACACCCACCTGCTTTTATTGGACAACAGCAATAATCCAAGTCCGCAGCTGATACTACTGCCTCTCGATCTGTGATACCAAGATGTCGCCGCCGTATTTCCGGCAGCTCATCGTACTACTTTTGTATACTCATATGGTTTTGTCCCACTCCCAACAGGCTGACTATCTGCCTGGTTTTACGGGAAAACTTCCATTCAAATTTGAAACTGGGTATTCATCGCCCCTTTTTTCCTTTTCTTTTTAGTTTTGGGTTTTTTTTTTAAAAATATATTTATCTTATTTCTACTTTTATAAATAAATTAGGTATATTGGCGTGGGTGAATCGGAAGAAATACAATTATTCTACTACTTTTTAGAGTCAGAGAGGAGCCCCGAAAATGATCCTCTTATTCTTTGGCTCCAAGGAGTCCCCGGATGTTCCGCCTTTTCTGGCCTTATATTTGAGATAGGTACCACCTTCTCCATTCTTAATTTCTAATTACAAGTATATGTGTGTGAATTTTTATTGACCAAATTTTCTTATATATTTGATCATACTCCCTCCTTCTTTATTTTGATTGTCCATATACTGTAAATTCGGAGTTTAACAAAAGTGAAAAATAATAGTATTGAATAGTATAAAGTGGGTTTGGTGAAGGGGTGTGAATGTCATTTCAACTTTTAAAAAAATACTCCCTTCGTCCCAATCTTGTTTTCCTGTATTCCGTTTTGGGCGTCCCACACTTGTTTTCCTATTTCCTTAAATGGAAATTTCCCCTTAATTTATCCCCTTCACTTTACTCTTTATTTACACCAATGCCACTCACTTAACCCAACTAAACATCCCACTTTATATCCCTAAATTAATCTAACCGGCCCATTTAATTAGTAACCCAACCCAAATCAAATTAAATCCCCTCCCCCCTCCCCCTCATTTCTCTGCACCCATCCCATCCCAAACACTAGCCGCTATATTTTCTCTCTTCTCTCTCTTCTCGAAAATTCTCTCGCCATTGTTGCTCTTTGTATTTCTCTCCGTTCATCTCGCCATTGTTGCTCTCTGTAACCCTCTAGATCCTAAACTGCTATCTGCTCTCTCTTCTCCCTCATCTCTATATACATGGAACCCAAAAACCCTAATTCTCCGATCGCCGATTCATCTTCTTGGCCAAATACCGAAGATTTTAAGGAGTTTGAAGCGGATCCAGTGACCGATTACTGGTGGGAGGAATCTGGGGCTTTCGATTCTCAAAACCCCTTGTCCAGAAGATGGGAAGAAGAGGTGAAGATGGAGGCGGCGGCGGCGAAGATCGATGCAGATATGAGCAACATGGTGGAGTGGATTCAGATCGAGATTCTCTCGATTATAGCGACATGGTTGTTCAGGATTCACTATCCCCTGATGTTTTGCCTGAGTCCGATGTGCTTTCCGATGATGCAATATCCTTGGCTGAGCCGATGCCTGGGAGCTCACCACCGTTCTCTGACAAAGAATATTGGTTGCATGAGTCCAGAAGGTCGTTTGTTGAAATGTTAATTATCCTATGCCCTTCGGTTAGAGAGCTGATATACAGGTTATGCCGATCCTTATTTATTGTCTTGTTGAAATATGACATGTGATGTTCTGTGATTAACTAGATTGTTGATATGGAAGTATGGGATACACATGTGCTCTATTCGTTTTGTGAATTGTTAATGCAACCTCTAGGAGTATTTCCTAGATTAGGATGCATAACCACAAGCCCTATGAATAAAATTATTTATGAGGGTTTACAGAGTATTTGTTGATGCAACCTCTAGGATCACCAGCCTAGATTAGGATGCTTAACTAAACCCTATGATGATGTTATAATCTGAGGGTCCACTGAGATTTGCAAAAAATGAACTGTAAGTTTGTTTTTTGTGAATATCATAAGTTGAATTGTGTTGTTCATTGCATATTCAGTGACCTAAGCTTGTTTTTTTGTGAAAATCAAAAGTTGAAATGTGTTGTTCTTTGCATATTCAGTGACCTAACTTTAGTTTTTGTGAAAATCAAAAGTTGAAATGTGTTGTTCTTTGCATATTCAGTGACCTAAGTTTGTTTTTTGTGAAAATCAAAAGTTGAATTGTGTTGTTCTTTGCATATTCAGTGACCTAAGCTTATTTTTTGTGAAAATCAAAAGTTGAATTGTGTTGTTCATTGCATATTCAGTGACCTAAGCTTGTTTATTGTGAAAATCAAAAGTTGAAATGTGTTGTTCTTTGCATATTCAGTGACCTAACTTTGTTTTTTGTGAAAATCAAAAGTTGAAATGTGTTGTTCTTTGCATATTCAGTGACCTAAGTTTGTTTTTTGTGAAAATCAAAAGTTGAATTGTGTTGTTCTTTGCATATTCAGTGACCTAAGCTTGTTTTTTGTGAAAATCAAAAGTTGAATTATGTTGTTCATTGCATATTCAGTGACCTAAGCTTGTTTTTTGTGAAAATCAAAAGTTGAAATGTGTTGTTCTTTTCATATTCAGTGACCTAAGTTTGTTTTTTGTGAAAAACAAAAGTTGAATTATGTTGTTCTTTTTGTATTCAAAGACCTAAGCTTGTTTTTTGTGAAAATCAAAAGTTGAATTGTGTTGTTCTTTGCATATTCAGTGACCCAAGCTTGTTTTTTGGCATATCTTGTGATGGGGACAAATAAATGAGGGGGGTTTAATTTTATTTGGGTTGGGTTACTAATTAAATTCAGGTAATAACTTGCAACCTCTAGGATGACAGTCCTAGATTAGGATGCATGTGACATAACCCAATGATGATGTTATAATATGAGGGTTCTTTGCCTAAGTTACTTACACATATCCAAATTCCATCCATTTCATTAGCAGAGTCAAAATACAAATCATAAAACATTGTTTAAACAATGTTTACTGCTTAAACAATTCATGCCCTACAAGTTTATGCAGTAAACACAGTAGTGAGAATCAAAATACACAAAAAGTGACCCTAATACCCAACTAATACACTACTCATAGCCTAAATCCCTAATAAGATTGCCCAACTCATAGGTGATTCCAACTCCATTATAAGGCTGCATTAGGTGTTCTATGCATTCCCTTACCAAAGTCTCATCTACTTCAAGACAATCAGGTAGTAATCCTTGATAACTCAGTGAGTCTTTGGCCATGTGTGGTATCTGGAAATTGTTATCTCCTTTAGCCTTCAAAATCTCTATGCAACAACCCTGCAAGCTAAGATAAACTTTATTAAGAGTAATTGGTGATAGTTCTTCAAATGACTTTGCCACATTATTTACTAGATCAACAACAGTTTTGGCCTTCTTCTTCTGTTGTAATGCCTGAATTGATGCAAAGTAACCCAAATCATTAATATTTGTGTCAGGAGAGTTGGGTGGTTGGCTGAACAGTTTAATGTTGAACCCATCCGCAAAAGCTATGACTCTGAAATCTTGATCATTGTTTGAGAGGTGTGGTTTGGCATTGTCTTGCTGGATCCAAATTTCTTTACTTGCATTTGCTGGCCATTTCTCTTTAATTGCTGGTATTATCTGTAAAAAAGAAAGAGTAACCAACAAGGATTAGGATACTTTCTCCATTGACTAACTCCTAAATGCAAGTAACCAATTTTTTGTGAGGATACTCATCTTAGACACTAAATGATGAATATTTTCTGATGTGTTTAAGAATATATACACACTATGTATGCAAGTAACTATCTATTATGGGTTTAGGATACTTGCAATGTGGCACTAAATGATGAATATTTTCTGATGTGTTTAAGAATATATACACACTATGTATGCAAGTAACCATCTATTATAGGTTTAGGATACTTGCATCTTAGACATTAAATGATGAATATTTTCTGATGTGTTTAAGTAAAAACAAAGGACCTGATTGATGAGGCAACCCTTCATTATTTCCTTTGTTATGGATTCAATATTTTTTTTCATCAATGTAGAACCTGTGAGATGTTTTAGTGATATAAAACCATTTTTCATCAATGTGGATTACATTGTGCATGCTGTTAAACTTGATGATGTTATCTTCCCTGTCAACATAGAGGTGACTCAAACTGAATTGTACCCCAGCAAGTTTGTTGATGTCTGTAAGAAGTGGCTTAATGACATTTGTATGTGCCTTGATCAGGCCTTCTTTAATCCATCTTCCCACTGTGCTTTTACTAACATTCAGTCCTTCTGCAAGGTCTCTAATGATAGACCTATCTGTCCAATGTATGCTTAGTATCTTCTCTTCATCCAAAGTCACTTGTTTGCTTATATGCTTTCCCTTTGTGCTTGACACTAAATGACCTGACTTACCTTCAATCCTTTACTTCTTTGCAGCTTTCTAGATGTTCATGACAGTCCTATCACATACCCCAAATAGCAAACCTGCTTCTCTGAACTTGCCATGGATGGGTACACCATTAACTGACTCAGTTAATAAATGTTGCACAATTTTGTTTTTTTGCTCCCATGTTAAATGTAGAACCATCTTTAACTAACACTGAATTTATTTCTTGTTGCAGAGATTATGAAGCTGTATTTATGGTTTTAAAGGGCTGTAATGATGTTGCAGAATTTATGAAGCTGTATTTATGGTTTTAAAGGACTGTAATGGTGTTGCAGTATTTATGAAGGGTTTGTTGGCTTTTAAGGCTGTAATAGGATTTAAAATGTGTAATAGGAGGGATATTTTGGAGTAATTAGGTGGTAAATCTGTAATAGGAGGGAAACTTTGGAGGGAACCGAAATTTGGGAGTGTTTTTAAATCTGTAACTCTGAAAATTACTTTTGAAATGTCAGTAATTTTGTACTGTTGTACCATTTAATTAGCAGATTATTGCTGCTTTAATTAGCACCTTACTAAAGTTGTTTTTACTTTACAATAAAGTAGATTTATCTATTTTACCCTTACACTTTAACACTTTATCACTTTTTCTTAAAACCCGCACACACAGTAAACAGGAACACGAGTCTGGGACGGAGGGAGTATTGTTTATTAGTATTAAATGATGTAAAGTGGATTTAATATGTGTGTAGTAGAGCGACATGTGATGTATATAAGTGTTGTTTGTAATAAGGGATATTGTTTTGTAAAAAAAATTGCTTTATTTCATTTTTAGAAAATGATCAATCTAAATTAGGACATATATTTACAAAAAATGACCAATTTAAATTAGGACGGAGGGAGTATTTAGTTAATCTGTTTTTCATTTTCCATGATCAAAACTCACGTTTCTATAAATGCAGGGCCTCTCGCATTTGACTATGCTAATAACGAAAGCACCATACCTGCCCTTCTACTAAATCCACATTCATGGACAAAGGTCTTAAGTTCCACTATTCTTATTAGTTCATTCTGTCTGATCTTTACGTTCTGAATAGTCCAGACTTAATTAGTGCTAGTTTTGTTTACTCAATTTTTTGTAGTTATATACAGGTGTCAAATGTTATATTTTTAGATCAACAAGTGGGCACGGGATATTCTAATGCGAAATCAGCAGAAACTTATAATTCAAATGATACAATTTCAGCAAAGTTGACCTATGAATTCCTCAATAAGGTGAGAGAGTATGTAATGGTCAAGGTCTAGAAATGAGGCAGCTGCTCTCGCGAGTTGGGTATAAGCCACATAACTTGAGAAAGTAAAAGACGTTTGGTTTTGTTGCAGTGGCTTATAAATCGTCCCAATTATCACACGCTGAGTCCTGATCAAAATTAGGGGCGTATGTATCACACGCCCCAAAAACGACGTCGTTTTTGGCTGGTTTCACTGGTCTCCGGCTATTTGAGACTAAATCGACACAAATTGAATACATACGAGACTAAATTGAAACAAGTGATATATATGAGACATTTTCAATAAAGGTGTAAAGTTATGAGACTTTTTGGTTTAAATCCCCACTTTTCTTTATTTAATGAGCAAAACCAGAGCTAATTATAGGTATGAATTAATCCATTTATCAGGGTTTGAAAGGCATTAAAGCGGGAAGCGAGCCACATTTGAACATGAAGGTACCGTAGTCATCATTTTCTTGCATTTTCAGTTGGTAGTAGCATTTGTGTGTACACGCCTAATTATTTTTGTTTTGGTTGAGAGATGCAGGGGTACATTTTGGGAAATCCTATTACAGACTACTTTATAGATTATAATGGAAGAATTCCGTATGCTCATCGAATGGGACTCCTATCAGATGAACTCTACATGGCAATTTCTCGCCCTTTATATACATAATATATAAACGGGTAAATTGCATTTTTGGTCCCTTAAGAATATTTTCAAAGCACTTTTGGTCCCATTGTTTCAAAGTTATCTTTTTTTGTGCACTTTTGGCCTCAAACCTTTAATTGCACATCACAAAAACCCCTAACATGTTCATCTAACAACTTCACCACAAATAAACCACCTATATATGTTTAAAGTTTTTTGTGCACTTTTGATTTTGGAAGATTTGGATAAAATTTTTATAAAGTTCGCTAGATATTGGAGGTACCGATTCCTAAGGTTCAAGGTGGGGATGGGGATTTTTTGGTGTTTTTTTTTGTAGAATATTAGTAATTCCGCTATTTTGGTGGGAACACACGCACTTACATCTGTTAAAAATTAATGGAATATTAGTTTGGGACCAAAAGTGATTAAACTGGGACCATTTTGATATGAAAATATTCTTATGGAACCAAAAGTGCAATTTTCCCTATATAAACTGTCATATTAAAATACTAAACTATGTGTTTATATATAATTTTTTTTAAAATTTCAGTCTGTAAAAGAAAATTACAACGGGAATTATCTGAATATTGAACCGAACAACTACCTATGTAAGAATGACATGAAATGAGTAAATCGGGTGATCTTTCTAACTATTTTAAAATGTTGGTTTCTCAATCTTAGGCTTCATCAATTTGTTGGTAATTAATAAGTAGTACAAATGTTGATGTACATGCAGTGTGTTGAAAAGATACGCCTATATTCCATATTAGAACCCTGGTGTAATATGGATAGTGTGAAACGAGAGGGGTTATTGCATCACATGCCGTATGAAGACGAAACTTATGTTCGACGTTTTCTACAATCCTCCACTCGTCTTCGTGCGAAATCATGATGTCGTATAATGTTTTCTTTTCTCCTTGTAAACTCAATTTTTTTTCACTTAAAAAACGATCTCTTATGTTTTTTCTAATGTATTAATCCAACTCCATTTCTTGCTTCGAAACAGCCTATGAATTATCTCTTCTCCTACATTAATTGGGCAAATATAAAACTTGTCCAAGAAGCTCTACATGTCCGTGAGGTATGTGCGTGTCAATCAAATAACACCAATTCGGTCGAAAATAATATATATTCCTTATAGTTATAAACAAATTAATTATTTTTTTGTAGTCCTGTAACTTTGTATCGTTTTGAAAATGGTCCCAATTGTTTTAACTTTTTGATTTTGGTCCTGTAAGTTTCTTAAAATTTTGAAATTGGTCATTTTCACCTGCTGCAACAGGTTACAAAGCAGATAAACACCACATATGTAATTATTTTATTTTTTTCTTTAATTTCGAATCACCACTTGAACTTTTTTAATCCTAATAATTTTAGTCGGGTTTTAGGTCAGGTTTAAAATAATTTGTATATTAAAAGACAAAGCGAATCGAGTCGATTTACTAGGTCTAAATTGACCCAAAAATTAAAAAATTAAATCAATATACGTAGAAAACCACTCTTCCTTTCTAAAAAAATACGAAAAAAAATCCCGATACAAATTATTTGAATTAAAAAGTTTAGGTGGCATTTTGAAATTAAAGGAAAAAATAAAATAATTATATAGGTGACGGTTACCTGTTTTGTGACCTGCTACAACAGGTTAAATGACCAATTTCAAAATTTTTGATAACTTACAGGACTAAAATAAAAAAGTCAAAACAATTGGGATCAATTTCAAATCGAAGCAAAGTTACAGGACTACAAAAAATTTAAACCCTATTTATAATACTCAACAGGGAATAATAACAGAATGAGTACGTTGTAATCGTACACAACAAAAAGAGTCTTATACACAAGATGTCGTTTCCTCTGTAAGTTATCATAAGAAGTTCGTTGACCAGACAAATTGTCGAGCTCTTATTCTTAGGTATGTATAGTAAAGATATGCTTAGCATTTTGCTTTCTAATTCTATAATTTGATTTATACCATAGAGCATGTAAAAAAAAAAAATTAAGTAATTTGATTTTGCTTTCAAATACTATAATTTGGTGTTATACCATAGGGTATGTAGAAATAAAAATATGTAATTAATTTAATTATGCACATTTGAAATGGTAAATCAAATAATGTTATTACAATGGGGACCATGACATGGCTGCTCCTCATTCGGCAACCGAAGAATGGATAAGATCGTTGAAATTGCAGATTAAAAATGATTGGCGTCATTGGTTTGTTGAAGGTCAAATTGCAGGGGTTAGTTTAATCCTTATACACATCTATGCTATATTCCGACCTAATTTTAATGTTAATTGATATATCTTTTTTTTTTTTTTTAACTTAAGATATACAACTGCATACTTCAATAATGAATCTGAGCTAACGTATGCCACTGTCAAGGTTAGAAATCTTTGGTCATTGTGTACTACCTTTTGTGCATATTCTATTCGAAATAGTGCATGTGTGTTGTGTTTACCAAGCAGATATATTTATATTCTAGACAGTTGATAACCACTTTCCTATTCTAACTCACTGGCTAAATGCGTCTCTGCGTAATAGCCTTCTTGTATCTCAGGATCAGCCTCATATTCCACTTAGTCCACATTCTTTTTCCGACCTTATCCATCATCTCATCCCATCGTCCCTTCTATCTCGGAACTGAATCACCTCACAATGTGCTCCTTAATCCTGGCAACAACCTCACTTAATCTGGCCCGTGATACTCGGAACAACCGATTCTCGCTCGGTCAATCCCAGTCTTCTGAACTATATCCATCCGGATGGGCCCGGGTCCTTCTCTTAATTAGTGTAGCAGCCCATCCTCTTACCTCAACAGTTCTTTGACCCATTAGCTCATCTTGCTTCCTGATCAGTCCGCACGCTTCCTGATCAGCCCGCACACTACCTGATCAGTTCGCACGCTTCCTGATCAGTTCACACGCTACTTGACCAGTCTGCACGCTTCCTGACCAGTCCGCATGCTACCTGACCAGTCCGCACGCTACCTGACCAGTTCGCACGCTACCTGATTCAGTCTCTTCTTATCTTGATGAGTTCCCCCTCAACTTGTAACCTGTAAAATAAAACTAAGTCTAGAAACACAAGCTTTTTATACAACTTAACTTGTCCTATCACAAGGTGTTTTGACATAATAATCAAAACTAAAATTATCCCAACAAGGTGCTTACAGCTGATAGGATATCCTCCAGGTTGGAAAGGACCTAGGGTCCTAGGCCAGCTGATAATTGGGATATTTCTTAACCTGATTCTGCTGCTAATATATTGGTTTCAAAACACAAACAAGGATGATTCTGGTTATCATTCCTCTACTAACCCACTGTTTACTCAAGAAATTTTTGAGCAATTCTTGCAGTTTTCTAAAATGAAGAAGAATGGAGAGTCAAAGCATTCTTCTGCTGCTGCCATTCTTGATCATGGAAGCTATACTCAGGATGGTTCAGGTTTGCATTCTTGTTTCCATTCAATTGTTTTAACTGGTTCTATATGGATTCTTGATACTGGTGCTGCTGATCATATGACCAAAGGATAAGAGGATGCTAACTATTTTCTCCTTCATCTGTCGATATAAAGATTAATCTTCCTAATAACAAGATTGTTGTTGCTACTTTAATGGGAAATGTGAAATTGCATGACAAATTGGTTCTATACAATGTTTTGTATGTTCCTGTTTTAATTTCTACTTGTTATCTGTATCCCATCTTACTAAACACTTATCTTGTATTGTTACTTTCCTGTCTACACATTGTGTTTTACATGACAATCTCACCAAGATTGTGATTGGTACTACTGATCAAGAGGGTGGTCTTTATCATTTGAAACTTTTCTGCTAATAATGAGATTTTTGTAAAATCTACACAAATAAAACTAATTTCCATTTATGGCATTCTAGACTAGGGCATGCATCTGAGAAATGTATTTCTCAAATAAAATCTTTGAATGTGAGAGGAAAGGATTGTGATTCTCCCTGTGAAATTTGTCCTCTTGCTAAACAGAAAATGTTACCTTTCAATAGCAGTGTTTCTGTGTGTGGGGTCCTTTTTCAACTATAGCACACACTTGTCACAAGTACTTTCTTACCATTGTGGATGATTTCAGCAGATGCACTTGGATTTATATGTTGAAACTGAAATCTGATGTAGGTATTGCTTTAGATAGATTTTACAAAATGGTTTGTACTCAATTTGATAAGAAAATTCAGATCATTAGAAGTGATAATGGTACTGAATTTCTGTTGAATGATTTTTACACTGAAAATGGTATAATTCACCAAACAAGTTGTGTTGAGACTCCTCAGCAGAATGACATTGCTGAGAGAAAGCACCAACATTTGTTACAAGTTGCAAGAGCTTTACTTTTTCAGTCATGTTTGCCTCTTAAATTTTGGAATGAATGTTTTCTCACTTCTTTGCTCATTTGATTAATAGAGTTCCTACTCGATTTTGGGAAATAATAGTCCTTCTGAAATGCTATTTCACAAATTGCCAAATTATGATCATATGAGAGTATTTGGATGTTTATGTTTTGCAAATACTTTAGTTGCTCACAGGAATAAGTTTCATCCAAGGGCAACAAAGTGTGTCCTTCTTGGTTATCCTTTTGGTACTAAAGGATATAAGCTTTTGGAGGTAAGCACAGGTAGATCGAATATTTGTTTCCAGAAATGTTAAGTTCCACGAGAATATTTTTCTATACTCTGACACTGTTGGAATTGACATATTCTTAGACAAGCTATTCATTTAACAATCTTCTTCTGATACTACTCATACTGATTTCTCTAATATTGTTATATCTCCACCAATACATACTGATGTTATACACCAAGATTTGCAAGATGAATTGGCAGGTTATTCTAATGTTGAGCCTGATGCTGTTCATAACACTAGGCCTCCAGTTCCTGAAGTAGTTCCATCTCCTCTAGTTATTGAGGATGTTTCTCATCACAGGAGGTCTACTAGAACAAGATAACCCCCTGCTTATCTACAGGTGTATCAAACATCTCTCCCTTCTTTAAATTCTTGTAGCAATATATGAAAATTCTGTAAGTATTAATGAAAATCATGCAAGTGCTGATAATTCTGGGATTCATGATGCTAATCTTGTAACTGCACATACTTGTCATTATCCCATATCTGCATATTTGTCCACTTCAAGATTATCTCAGAATCACATACACCTTACTGCTGCTATTTCACAGATTCAAGAGCCTAATAAAACTTATAAACAAGCTAGTAGTGATCCTAACTAGGTCAAAGCTATGCAACAAGAGTTAGATGCTCTTGAAAGAACAAATACATGCACTTTAACTGAATTACCAACAAACAAGCATTGTATAGGTTGTAAATGGGTTTTTTAAATAAAATACAAGGCTAATGGTACCATTGAGAGATATAAAGCAAGATTAGTAGCTAAAGGCTATACACAAGAAGAAGACATAGATTATTTTGATACTTTTTCACCTGTTGCTAAGATTACAATTGTTAGAATATTACCTGTTGTTGCTATCAAATAAATGACATATTCACCAGTTAGATGTAAACAATGCTTTCCTACATGGTGATTTAGTTGAAAATGTGTATATGTCCCCACCCCCTGTTTATTGTTCTATTGATGAGAAGAGAGTTTGCAAACTCAATAAGAGTTTATATAGTTTGAAACAGGCTTCAAGACAGTGGTTTCATAAGCTGTTAGATTCTTTAATTGAGTTTGGTTACACACAATCAAAAGCTGATAATTCAATGTTCACTAATTTGTTATGTGGATGACATTATTCTTTTTGGAATTTTTTTGGATGAGATTTTGATAGACAAAGCTTTTCTTGATAAGAAATTCACCATTAAAGACTTGGGTGATTTAAAGTACATTCTTGGTATTGAGGTTTCCAAAAACACAAAAGGTCTTCAATTGTGTCAAAGGAAATATGCCTTGGATCTAGATGCTGGTTATCTTGGAAGTAGACCCCTTGATACACCTATGGACTCAAAGCAAAGCTTTACTCAACACACTGATTCACCATTGTTGAAAGATCCATCAACATACAGGAGGTTGGTAGGTAAATTGCTTTATCTTACTATTACAAGACCTGATCTTTCTTATCCTATTCAAACACTAACACAGTTCATGAGCAAGCCTACAGAGGCCCATCTTTCTGTTGTTCATAGACTTCTCAGGTACATAAAGAGCAATCCAGGCCAAGGGATCTTCTATCCAGCAACATGTAGATTCAAACTTCAAGCTTTCACAGATTCTGATTGGGCTAGATGTGATTCTACAAGAAGGAGCATTAGTGGATATGCTGTATATCTTAGAAACTCACCGATATCTTGAAATCAAAGAAGCGAAATTGTGAGCAAGTCTTCACCTGAGGTTAAATACAGAGCAATGACTTATTCTACAAGTGAGCTTCAATGGATTCTTTACCTCAAGGACTTGAAGATAGACCATCCACAACCAGCAACTCTTTATACTGATAGTAGATCCTCATTCTGCATTGCATATAACCCTGTGCTCCATGAGAAGACAAAGCACATTCAAATTGATTGCATTTTACAAGGGAAAAGATTCAGCAAGGAGTCATGATGACCAAGCCCTTGGGACCAAGCTTATTCCAGAATTTCAAGACCAAAATGAGAATCATTAATATCCATTCCCATTTTGAGGAGGGTAAAGGAGAGTCAATGCAAAGATCAACTCAAGTCAATATTTCAACTATACAAGCCAACAATATTAGTTCTGAGGCTAAATAGTATTAGTTGAGAGATATTCTCCTTCTTAAAAGTATAGTCGTTGCAAGGCTGTTTGCAACTAATTAACTTTCATCCTCTACATTTCTTCTTCTCCAATCTTTCCTCAACTCTATCTCTGTAAATTGTAACCATGACTGTTGATTCAATCTTTATTTCTTCATAACACCAATAATTCTCCAAATCTACTAACATTCCAAGCAGATGCGGATCCATGTGTGTCAATGGGTATGCACTTGCATACCCTATTTCTTGATATTTTTCTCTTATACTCCCTACGTCCTAATTTTTAAGGTTTTCTTTCCATTTTTTTTGTCCCAATCTTTAAGGTTTCTTTCCTAAAATGGAAATACACTTTATCACTTTATCACATCACTTTATCACTTTATCACATAAAATACTAATAAACAACTCTTTTTACCCCCAACTACCCATCACTTTATCACTTTATCACATAAAATACTAATAAACAACTCTTTCTAATCACTATTCCCATAAATCCTTATGAACAGTAAAAAAACCCTAAAGAATGGGACGGAGGTAGTATATTTTACATACAGTAATAATATTTAATTATATATATTTTATAATTGTAAATAAATCATTAATTTTAAATATTGTTGCAAGTTAAACTTACAAACAATCATTTTTGTGTTCGGATATGACGTGTCCAATCGATATAGACACCTCTTAATCCAAATGTCCTCATTTTACATAACTAAAAGCGTACTAGGATTATTAGGTAACATAAACGGGTACAAAGGGGACCGACCACCCACAAGTCTAACTCACAACAATGTTTAAATGTGGTAATTTATTTGTAATCATCCAAATATTTAGATTAGATTGTAATTCAGTAAAAAATTGTGATTTTATTTACAATTAAACCTATAATAAGTAATGAACATAGAATTTAAATTTAAAAAGGTTAAGAAGTAGTAAACAAGGGTGGAACTATGAGTAAGGACTAAGGAGCGGATTTACATGGCCACCAATTAATTTCACTAAATAATGAATTAATTACTCCCATGGTGTCCATCAATTAATTATTTTTCTCCCCTCACTTCACTCTTCGTTGTCTCTACTCCCGTCGACATTCGGTGATTTCAAAATTGGTAGGGCTTCTTTCTTTCTTTCTCTCTCTCTCTTTTTTTTTTTGAAAAAGAAAATTCTTTTAACTTTTTTTTTTATGTTTTAAAAAATACAAGCCTTTTACTTTTAGATTCCTTATATTTTTTTTATTTTACTCTTTATTTTAGGAATTATTTATACTTTGAATTGTATGGTTTTTAATTTTTTTTTTAAATATTGTCCATAGTTGTGCATACCCTATATGTAATTTCTGGATCCGCCACTAATTCCAAGACATAAAACCCAAATTTCCAAACGAACTTCATAAATTATAGCGAAATACAAATTACACTGCAATAATAGAAGAAAGTAGGCAGTTTACAACATAATTCAGTTATGAAGCATATGCAAAGTATAGTTTTTATTATATATTGGAACTTTGAATTCATGGTTGTCCACCTCCAATTCCTTCACCAACAGTACTCTGACCACGTTCGTAAGTAACTCCTTCACGTACCCATCCACTGCTACCCCCGTAGTTTTCACCAAGTCCGCCTTCACCAATTCCACCAATTCCGCCCTCACCGAGTCCTACGCCGCTACCAATTCCGCCTTCACCATTAACGCCACCCGGAAACAGACACTTTTCATCTAAGGTGGCAGATGAAAGCTTTCGTGCAGTAGCCGTGAAAGCAAGAGCACAAACAAGAGCCACAATAAACTTTGGACCCATGCTTATTACGTTACGTGAATAATTAACCTGAAATATTACAAGTTTGTATCTTGAGTTTGGATCGATGATGAGAGTTGAGGACTATAATCCCCGATTATATAGTGCATGAAAAGCGTCGTTGAATTATGGAACATGAACATCGATACTCCACGTAGCAAATGTTAATTTAATTCATGCACCGTCTGTTTCTTTTGATCCAGAAAAAACTTGAGCTATTTTTGGTAGCTATATAACTTGTTCAAATTGGTGGCCACTTCTTTACCCTTATCATCTATGACTTTTTATCCGTTAATTGTAGCCTATCTCTTAAACTACGTGACTTGAATTCTAATTTCCTAGAATTTAGAAAGTCAAATTAATTAATACGATTAGGAATAATTAGCCACGTATTCGAATTAATTTGTGGGGAAAATTTTTCTCCATTAAATATAATGATTATATGTGTGGTAGATTGTAGCCTTCGATTTTATAATTTGCACCACTTATCTATCTTTTATTCAGTAGATCTGTTAATTTAAATTCGATTATAATGTACTATCTCCGTCTCAGATCAGTTTTCACAGTTGATTTTTACACGCGTTGATGCGAGCGAGTTTTGTATTAGTAATTGAAATGATAAATTGACTTTTAAGTAGGGGTATGATAGATGAGTCTCTTATCTATCATATTCATCCTTAAAAGTCACTTTATTATTTCAATTATTAACACAAAATTCGGTCGCAAAAACGCGTGTAAAAATCAACTGTGAAAATTGATTTGGGACGGAGGGAGTGCCAATCGATATTAGCAGGTATCATAATTAAGTTGTTCATAAATGCTAGCCAATTAATTCTATGTTGATTGTATACATGGAATTAAGTTTAATTCTAGGCTTATTTACTGAATTTTATCAATTAACCTGGGTGTAGTTTTCAGGTTAGATTGGAGGAATTCCAGGACAAACTTTTATCGTGGTTCCCGGCATTTAATTTCTTGCAGAGACGTTTGAAATTAATTTGTTTATATTATTTTTTTAATAAATTAAGAAGATAAAAAATTGCTCAAGGATATGAATTGTATCAATTAGATCGAGCTCACCACCCTGTAGTCGTCTCCTCATCTTTATCTTTGTCCAAAGATATGTCGAATTTTTCTATGCTACGTACCCTGCTAGCCAGGACTGCCCAGCAGGACTTTAAGGTGCTGTACCATTTAAAGTAATGTGTTGTACAATATATTTTCATGCAAAATTTCCACTTAGTCCACATTCAAATGGTACATTTGGATATATAAAACATGCAAAATTTCCGCCTCATATTCCACTTAGTCCACATTCATTTTCCGACCTTATCCATCATCTCATCCCACCATCGCTTCTATATATCTCGGAACTGAATCACCTCACAAGGTGCTCCTTAGTCCTGGCAACAACCTCACTTAATCACGGCCCGTGATACTCGGAATAACCGATTCTCGCTAGGTCAATCCCAGTCTTCTGAACTATATCCATCCGGATGGGCCTGAGCCCATCCCGGGTCCTTCTCTTAATTAGTGTACCAGCCCATCCTCTTATCTCAACCGTTCTCTGGCCCATTCGCTCATCTCGGGTCCAGGCCTATCATCTAGGCCCCAATCTCATTCTGGCCCTTCAGACCTATTTGACTATCCTTCCTATATTCAAAGTCCACGTATGCATATCCATGTGTCTTCATACTATTGAACGACATAAATATTTCATATCAACTACTCCCTCTGACTATCGTGAAGTACTACTACTCATGAAAGGAAAATATTTTATTTCCTACAAATTCCAACATTTTACCCACCTCGAAGCGATGCGGGATTTTTCCCACCTAGTGAAGCCCTTCCTGCCTAGCGACATTTGGGCAGGCTTTTCTTTTTGAGATTGTTCACCTTCTGTACGTTGCGGGGCCCACCACTCTACCGCCTAAACTGCCCATTCACGAGCCATCTCCTCTCTTTCTTTCCTAAATCAAGAAAACCAAAACCCTTTCAAGAAATAAAAAATCCCTTAAACCAAAATATCGGCTCTCTCCATCCGTGCTTCCACCACTGTTCATCTTCCCCATCCACACCCTATTTCCGGCCAATCCCCCGCCTCGTCCGAGACTTCAAGTATCTTCTTCCTTACTTTCTCGATTTTTTTTTTCATCACCATTATCCCGTCTTTGAAACCATCTCAAACCCTAATCCTAGAGACTCCCCCATTTCCGATCGCGATTTCCATTCGAGCTCCGTCGAGAACCTAAAAGATAAGGTTTCCGGAGACTCCTTTAGACTTACGTTTATCGGTGGATCGTGTGAACAGATCATAACAAGAAGATAAAAAAAGTTTAAAAGAAAAATCAATATTCAAGGAAATTCACCCAGGGACGGATCCAGGATTTCGTCCCAAGGGGGCGAAATTTTCCATTAGGTAAGGGCAGCGGAATTTTAAAATCCCAACGGGGGCGAAATGACAAAATTTAATGATTTTAAGGCATAAATTTAAGTTTTCGACACATATAATACAAAAAATTTCAATCCCAAGGGGGGCGACCGCCCCCCGGCGCCCCCCGCCCTAGATCCATCCCTGAATTCACCCGACAGTAGATGAACCGTTCGGCAGAGCGGACCAAGGTCAATGGCAGTTCTCTATGCACTTTTGTCACGTCCTAATGTTATTGGCCGGATAGATTTTTATTTGAAAATTTTAAAAATTTTAGTTTTATAATATTATTTATATTAAAAAAAGAAAAATTAGTATTAAAATTCATTAAAAAAAAATCTCTACAAATAGACACTAATATATATTTACAATTTCATATTTTTTCTTTTCTCTTCTAATAATTTCTATGATTTTTTTTTCATAGATTCAAATCATTCTAATTATTTTTCTAACTTCCCACATTATTCAAACTCTTAAACTTAATCAAATTTTTAATCTTTTCTAAACACAGAAGAAGATTATTAACGCTCTCAATTTTCAAATTTATCTTCTGCATTATTGTATTTTACGCATATATTTGTAATTTGATATATTCGTTTACAAGTTTGTATTCAAATTCTTGTAATTTAGATTTGATTATTGAGATTGTAATTTATTTTATGTGTATGATAATTTTTTATTTATTATAATTACCAATTTTGAATATCAAACACTTTATTACATCACCTCATAAATATAATAAAAATTAATTATAAATAAATGTAATGATTAAATAATGAAAAATAAAAATTATGAGGCACACTTGCATGAGACCGTCTCATGGTAAGACGGAGCATAAGTTGGGTATTGGCGCTTAACAGAATTCCAATTGTGCCTTTTAGAAGGGCGTCGGAGTAGAAGGCCATGGTGGAGAGTGCCTTTTGGATAATGAAATAGGCGCTTAACAGAATTCCAGTTGTGATCGGTGGGCTGAGACATAAACTGAGCCAGACGATTCACAGTGAAAGCGATGTCGGGTCGTGTGAGTGTAAGATATTGCAGACCACCGATGGCCCGGGGATATTCGGTGGGATCAAACGGAGAAGGTGGCTCGATTATTGGTCGATCAGAGACCGGAGTTGTTCGAGGTTTCGCGCCATCCATGTGATGCCTTTGCAACAGCTCGATAGTATACTTATGCTGGGATAGGAAAAGGCCTTCATTGCAGGTGGCGACCTCAATTCCTAAAAAATAAGAGAGCTGCCCGAGGTCTTTTACAGCAAAGTGGGATTGAAGATGATCAATAATCTTCGTCGTCTGGGATATATCGGAACCTGTAACGATTAAGTCATCTACATAAATGAGAACAAACATATGAAGAGACTGGCGATAAAGAGTGAACAGAGAGGCATCCGACATGGATTGAGTGAAACCAAAAGATAGCAGCACCGAGCTAAGCGCATGATACCACGCACGGGAGCTTGCTTTAGGCCATAAAGCGATTTTTGAAGCATGCATACATGAGTGGGATAGTTGGAGTCATGAAAGCCAGGAGGTTGACTCATATAAACGGGTTTATCCAACGTCCCATGCAAGAAGGCATTGGAGATGTCAAGTTGGCGAATTGGCCAATTGTTCATAAGAGCAACAGAAAGAACTACTCGGATTGTGACGGGTTTCACTACCGGGCTAAACGTCTCATTGTAATCAACCCCTGGGCGTTGATGAAAATCTTTTGCAACTAGGCGTGCCTTGTACTTATCAACCGAACCATCGAGTTTTCGTTTGATACGAAAAACCCATTTGCAACCGATGATGTTCGCATTTGGGGGAGGAGCCACAAGATTCCAAGTACCATGCTTGAGGAGGGCCGAGAACTCTTCAGACATAGCGGCACGCCATTGAGGATGCGCCAGCGCTTTGGAGACACATGTGGGTTCGACATCATCAGGTAGCGGGTGTGGTGTTTGGTGGATGCATGCAACAAACGCGGCTTAAAGATGCCGCTTCGACCGCGAGTGATCATATGGTGGGTACGATCAGGAGGGGGTGCAGCCATGCCGGGAGCTTCAGTAGATTGAACTGGCGCCGGATCCTCAATATTGAGAGTAGGTGTTGGCGAAGATGCACCCGAAATATTATCGGTAGGTGAAATGTCAGGTGAAAAAACAGCAAACGGAGGTGAAGCAGGTGTCGAGGTTCCTGGCAGTGGCGGGACATTAGATGTGACGGGATGTGGCAACACAAGTAAATGAGAATCAGGAGCCGGTGGAGGAGTGGTGCGAGGAGTATTTGACCACTCTCGAGCCGGAAATCGATCCTCAATGAATTGAACATGCCTGGAGATGAATAAGCGATCATTTTGGGGATCAAGACACTTGTAGGCACTTTGGCTTGTTGAATAGTCAAGAAATATGCAAGGACGAGAAGGATAGTCGAGTTTCCCTATAGTGTACGGCTTTAACCATGGAAAACATAGGCAACCAAAGACACGAAGCTTGCGAATGTTTGGGGGACGTTGGAAAAGAGCCTCGAAGGGAGAACGACCCTGCAAAGTGATTGTAGGCATCCGATTGATTAAGTAGATGGCTGTTTGGAAAGCATGCGACCAATAAGTTGTTGGTAGCCCAGAGTGATGAAGTAAGGCTTTGCCAGTTTCAAGCATGTGTCGATGACGGCGTTCAGACGTTCCATTTTGTTGAGGCGTGTGAGGAGCGGTTGTAAGCCAACTAATACCGTTTGAATTTAGATAAGCCCGTAGAGCCAAGTATTCACCCCCGTTATCACTGTATAAATTCTTTATCTTAAATTCAAATTGTTTCTCAACCAACACACGAAATTGATGAAAAATGGAAGCAACTTGAGACTTAGCAGCAATAGGAAATAACCAACAGTACTTTGTGAAATGATCAACAAATAATACATAAAACCGAGATCCATCAACAGAAGCATTAACAGGGCCCCACACATCAGAGTAAATATAATGTAAAGGATGCACAGAAAGAAAAGAAGTCTCTTGAAAAAGTAAACAGCGTGTCTTGCAAACATGACACGCATCACATAAATCAAGTAAAGTACTGCTATTGTCCGAAACAGGTAAATCAAAGATATTAATAATAGAATGATTCTTCTTCTTAGATGGATGACCCAAACGTACATGCCAGGTAGAGAGTGAAGCTCGAACACCTAGTTTTGCAACGATGATATCAACCTTCGTAGAGGACGGAGGCCGAATATGATAAACTCCATCACTGCAAAGCCCCCGGGCCAGAGGCGCCCCCGTAACCTGATCCTTAACGAGAAAATGAGTAGGATAGAATTCCAAGGTTACATCATTGTCTTTAGTAAACTGATGAACAAATAATAAATTTTGCTTTGCAGCAGGCACATGAAGAACATTTGATAATTTGAAATTCAGAGTAGGAAAGGATAAAATAGATGTACCAGTGTGCTGAATGGGGAAACCAGAGCCATCAGCAAGCTGTACCTCTTCCGTACCATCATATTCAGAGTGGATAGTCATGTTGCTCAGATCAGAAGACAAATTGTGGGATGCTCCAGAATCCATTAACCATGATTGAGATGGAGGCGGAGCAGTGGGCGAACGAGCAATATTGGCAACGGCGCCCAAACGACGACAATAAGGGGTTGTGTGACCTAGATAGCCGCAAATCTGGCAGACTATAGGTGCACGAGTAGAAGAGGAACCACCTGAATTAAACCCACCTCGACCAGACGAGGGTTTGTTGCCCGAGTAATTGTGTCCTCCTCCCTGCGAAAAACCTCCACCTGTGTTGCTGTTATGAAAACCACCTCCTCGGTTTCCATGCCTGCCACCCCTATTGGAATTACGATTGCCAGAACGGTTAGTATTGGAAGAGGAGTTATGAGAGGAATTACCGCCGGTAGCCACATTAGCGGTGGCGACCAGGTTTCGTTGTGTTGATCGATCTGCTTCAAATAGGTCTCCTGGGCAATAACCTTATCATGAAGCTCAGAAAAGGAGATGGGAGTATCCCGGGCCTGAATAAAAGAGGCGAATTCACGGTAATTTGGACCAAGACCGTCCAAGACATAGAAAGTGACATCATCATCAGAAAGACGTCGGGAGAGGCCGACGTTTGGACATTCGCCGGATCCAGATGAGAGGAGAGACCAAGCCCGTTGAGAAGAGCCGTTAGATGCGCACGCCACGCAGGGTAATTGGGACCAGTGAGTTTGATTGGCAGGTTATGATGGCCGTTGATCAGGATGATCTTGGGCGCAAGAGGGTTTGTGGTAGCGGTGGTATCTGCGTTGTCACCGGTGGTGGACATGGTGTAGTCGTACGGTGAATGAAAGTGCGGAAGTGTGGAAAAAAAAAAAAGAACGGATCGTTGAGACTCGTTAGAGGGAGACTCGTGATACCATATAAGGAATAAGAATTCGTAAAAACTGATATATTCAATCAAAGACAGAAATCGTCCATATATACAAGTATTGAGATGTTTGGTCAAACTCCTACCATATATACGGGATATACTAATAATTGCAGACAATCAAGTAATTAATTACAAACAATCAATCAATTAATTCCTGAATCAAGGGGGAATATTCTGGGAGAGTGATTGATGAGGATATTCCTTAATAAGAAATGAATTATTTATTAAGAGATCGAGTTGTGATGGTTTGTTGATAAATATAGTCTTATGGATGAGGAGACCCTCCTAAGTTAACGGTAGAACAGAGGGTCCCATCTTCTTCAACTCCTCCAGCCTGAGGAGAGGCCCAACCTTCCTCCTTTGAATCGCACTGTTGTAAACCCTCTGGCCTTCTGGCGTGCTCATCTAGAAGCCAAGTTTCCAGTTTCTTATTCCCGATTACCAGTGTCAAATTTCCAACTTCTATAAAGTATCCCTGAACAAGTTCATTCCTAATGCCATTAGGGTGATGATTTCTTTCTTTATGTTGGTAAAAGGGAATGGGGGAGAACCTACTGCAAAAATGTTTTTCTCGCAGTATAATTGTAAAGCCTCTGGTCCTTTCTTTTGCGTTTGTAGACGGTATCCGAACAAGTGCAAACTCTTGGGAAAAACTTCGAACATGAACAAAGATTGGGAGAGTTCTTGGTTCTTTGTCACTCTTGATACTCCTTCGGGTTTTCACTCCCAGAAGTGGCTCTACAAGAACACCCCCCACCCCGGGCGAATACAAATTCTCCTTGCTCCTTAATCGAATCATCCATGACCTCAATTTGCGCTTTCTAAAAATTCATTTTGCACTCTCCGCATTGTGTTCCAATTCCTGGGGTAAATTGCAGAAATGGTCCCAAGAGATTGGCTTGGCTGCAAAATGGTCCTTTTTTGAGCAATTTTGGTCCCATAGTTTATTTCCGTCCAAAATTAACAGTTCTCAGATAGTGTAATGCACATGCCGTTAAATCCACTTAACTAATCCACCAATTTATCAGGCTTCATAAATCACAAACCCACACTGATATTCAGGCGGAAATCGATCCCACAAATTTTCTCCAACGAAGAAAAACCATCCCTCCGATTGAAAAACTGAAAACATCACATTTTCTTCACCTCTAATCTTCCGCCTCAGTCCACTCCATTAGCAACAGCGCCGCCCCACACCACCAGTCTCATCCCAAGCACAAACAAATATATAAAAAATATGAACACAGTCGAGAAAATTGCCCAAAATCAAGAGACAAATTGGAGATGAATAAGTGATTCCCAGCATTGAGACGAAATCGAAACACCCAAAACGCACGCTTAGAAAACGAAATCGAAATACCCAAAACGCAAGCTTAGAAAAAGAAATTGAAACACCCAAACAGAGTCAAGAAAAATTGTCCAATACCACGAGATAAACTGGAGATGAATGAGCAATGGAAATTAGAAATTGATAAGGTTCTTTGGTTCCAGTATTGAGACAAAATCGAAACACCCAAATTCCCAGTATTGAGACGAAATAAAAAATCCCAAATTCAAATAGCAAAAAGTAGAAAAAGAATTACTTGAAGATGATAGTGGTAATGACGGCGGTAGCAGTGGCGGCGATTGATAGTGGAAGGGTGGCGATGGCGCTGGTGGAGAGCCAGACGGGCGGCGGCAGTCGGAGGGGATGTGTGTGGGAAAGGGGATATGCGCAAACTTGTTTTAAATTAAAGTAATGGAGTAATAATTAAGGTATATTCTTATCTATTATTTTGATTTTAATATATTTTTTATTACCTCAATTTTAAGGTTATTTTATTTGACATATTTTAATTTTGTTTTGTTGTAAATATTTTAATTAGAAATTATTGCAAAATTTACATCAAAATATTGGTTTATTTGAAAAATATTAAATTTTGTATTTTCAAATAATATCCAGAATCTATATATCAATTTTCATATTTTCAAATTTTACCTAAATTATTACTCCCTCCGTCCCGGTGTAATTGTCCTGTTTTTTTTGTTGTTCTTTTGTTTAAAGAATAATAATAAAATAATAAAAATGAAGAGTAGTTTTGGATATTGGGAGAGAGAAAAAAAGTATGTAGAGTAATGAATGGAGTGGTGAGTGATATTTTTTGTAATATTGTGTAACAAGTGGGGATAAAAATTATGGGTAGTGGAGTTACTTTTTCCTTTTATGGAATGAGAAAATTATAGTGGGACGTCTATAAAAGGAAAGCGAGACAATTATAGTGGGACGGAGAGAGTATTTGGTTTGAAAAATATTTTCTTTTTATTTCTTAAATTATATATGAATTCTATAAAAATATATATTTAATTTTTTTTAGATTATAAATAAATTATTACATGATTTAAATACTTTTTTTGTTTTAAATTATATACAAATTAACTAAACTTTTACTTATTTTTTCTACAGATATTATGAATTTGGTGTGAGTTGAAAAAAAAATATTTATTGTATTTTATAATTTGAGAATTTATTTAATTATATAATTACTTAATCTTAATATTAATTTTCAAACTAACGGTTGAGACTATATCTGCTAAAAAAGGGACCATTTTGAAACCTTGGGACCAAATCTGTTTTGGACACAATCTCTTGGGACCAAATCTGCAATTTACCCCAATTCCCGCTTACTATCTCACTTCAAATTTAGTTTTGCAGAAGATCCCCTAAAACCGAAGGATGGTAATCCCCCAGTTTCTGTTTTAGTGTTATTTTCATTAATTCCAGCAAAAATCATTACTTACTTGTTATTATGGATAATCCTGCATAGATGTTGTGGCTAAGCAAGTTAGCTGAGGTGCCCACCAACCCAAGGTCCTCTATCCTTGCCTTACTTGCTGGGAGCCAGAAAGAAACTCCGTAAAAAACAAAGAAACTCCGTAAAAAACTATTATGCTTAGGTATTATTTCGAGCCTGAACTTATCAAACTAGCTTTTTTACTAAAACTTATTAGCTATACTTTTCCTTTTCGCTTATAGCTGGGTCTTATAACTAGGAGGATCCTCTGACTGCTTCTCCACTTGTCCCCCTGGAAGAATCTCAAAGAACTCCGCAAGCTAGAAGCCAGTGTGAAGAAGTTGGATGCTTGAAATACCTTCCTCGAGGTGGATTTGGCTCAAGCGGAGGAATCTCTAAAAGAGGCCCACAAACAAGCACAGACCAGTGTCGCTCGTGAAAATGCTATCCGATATGAGTCCCAAATTCAAGGGATGAGGCTTTGTGTGGACACCCTCTTCGAGGCCGAAGCGGGCCAGAAATTCCTCTCTTCCCTGCAAAAATCCCTTCATGCCAGCTATCTTCCTGACATGAAACACTTCTTCAGCTGCAGCTTTGAGGTTGTAGTTTCTCAGAGGGAAGATCCGGCGTTCTCAGGAGAGTACGACACCATCACTACCCCTAACTTATGAGTCAAGAGGTGATGAAGCTAGAGCTCAAGGACCGTGACTGCAACAAATACCACCCCTGCCTAGAAGATACACTTGTCAACTCTATTTTACATGTTTTTGTTACTTAGGAGTTGATCCCTTTTACTGAATTATGTTTTTGTTGGTACAACGGTTTTCCTGAGCCACTCTTTCCCGCTCTTCTGTCTTGGAGAGTGGTTCACATGTTTTTTAATACAGAAAAAAATCACATATCCCCTCGCTTTATACCATTATAACTGTTATAACACGCTTGTTGATTATGATATATACATCATCACATCTAGGCAACTTATCGCATGACTAGAAATTCTTTCCAAACCTAAATATCTCAATTCAACTCAACACTTTCACAATCAAATAAGCCATGCCCAATATTAACTCAATACTTGAATTCAAAATTCACATGCCACACAAAATTTATGCACATACATATATATATATATATAAACATGATGATACCGCCGAGTTCTCTCCATGAGTTTAGGAAGTCTAAATGCCTCTTTATGTTCAAACACCAATGCAGCTCATCCCTCATTGGATCTTTAAGCGCTTTACTTATTTCAACACCATCTCAGGGTCTCCTGCTTGCAGCGCCTTGCTTAAGGCTTTACTCGATTCGACCCCTCCTTGAAATCTTCAATTTTCAACACCCGAGTTAGGGCATAGTTTTAATTCGACACCTCTTTGAGGTCTCATGTTTTCAACACCTGAGTTAGGGCTTTATTTTAGTTTGACACCCCTCTTGAGGTCTCATATTTTCAACATCCGAATTAGGGCTTCATTTAGTTCGACACCTCTTTGAGGTCTCATATTTTCAACACTCGAATTAAAGGATTCATTAGTTCAACACCTCTTCGAGGTCTCGTATTTTCAACACCTGGTCTCAAATTTCAACGCTCAAATTATGGCTTCATTTAGTTCGACACCTCTTAGAGGTCTTGTATTTTCAACACCCGTATTAGGGCTTCATTTAGTTCGACACCTCTTTGGGATCTTATTTTTAAACACCCGAATTATGGCTTTAGCTCTGATACCTAAGTTATGGCAATATTTAACTCAACACATTCCGATGGGATAGCCTGATGAGCTTGCTTCTTTTACTCAAATAAACGATAATTGCAAGAAAACACATTCTCATTTATTTGATAAAAATGCTTCATTGATATAAAAGGGGTATCAACATAGATCTTACATGAGTTTGTTCTACGACGGCCTATTCAAAACGTCCTTACTGTGAAACCGAGTGAGAATCCTATAAGCAGGGAAAAAAAGTGAAAAAAAGTATCGATGAAGCTAAATACAACTGGAAAGCAATAAATTTCTAAATTACATATGCCCTATATAAAGGACATAGGCCTTCCATCAAACGAAGAATCTCTTGAGGTTGTAAATATTCCATGGGCGAATATGTATCCACCTGGAGGTCAAAGAATCAATGAGCTTTGACTGCAATTTCCTCGCCTGAATTAATTTGATCACCTGAAAAACACGCTATAAGTGTATATTGTGTTTACCTGGCAGATATATTTATATTCTAGAAAGTCGATAACCACTTTCCTATTCTAACTCACCAGTTGAACGCGTCTCTGCGTAACAAATGTTGGGGTTATACTAGGGATGGCAACGGGGCGGTTTAGCCAAACCCGTAACCCGCCCCGCCAAATTTTTTGCCAACCCGTAACCCTCCCCACCTCGCCGGGTTTTTGAACCCGCTCTACCCCGCCCCGCCCCGCGTCCAATTTCATTTTTCCCTACATTTTTTAATTCATACTCCTAACTTCATACATATCATTCCTAAAAAATAACACATTAACTAGAATCATTCAAATTATAACAAACAAAATACCTAATTTCATAATCAATCTCACATCATAGAGCACAAAATTCAAAAGTTTTAATCAATCCCACATCAAAGAAGATTATTTAATGGGACAGTCACTAAATTAAAAAATATAGATATGTTAGTATTTTAGAAAAATAAATAAAGATGAAAATAAATAAATAAGCAAAAAAAAAATTATCTCTACCTTCAATTCATACAATTATTTTGCAGTCCTCCAATTCATACAATTAATACTTGAATTTGTATTATTTGGGTGAATTAATTGAAATTTATTTTGAATTATGTACATTAGATATCTACTCATTCTAATTTCTTCTCAATTTAAACTAAAGCACTTATTCGATAAAAGAAATTGATAAAGCAAAGAAAGAAACAATTCAAACAATTCACCGTGAAAGAAATAAACCCTATACAAAATACAAACAATTCAAAAAATTCACCGTGAGAGAAATAAACCCTATACAAAATACATTTAATTTAATAAAAAATTATAGAATTAATATATATTTATATATGCGGGGCGGGTCCGGGGCGGGTTTACCTAAACCCGTAACCCCGTCCCGCACCCGGCAAAAAACCCGTTTGACCGGGTTTAACCCGCCCCGAAACCCGTTTGACCGGGTTTTAGCCCCATGTGGGGCGGATTCGTGCCGGGTCCGGGTTTTAACCCGCTCCATTGCCATCCCTAGGTTATACTGGAATGTATGTTTTTACTTTGTATAACCAAATTGAATTTCCGTCTTATTTACTGAAATAAATTATTTATCACTGTTGCTTTAAATATGAATGAATGTTATATATATTTATTGCATAACTGTTCAAATAATAGTACGAGTTACACTGTAGTTAATGTGGTGATACCAGATCACAGAAGATAACATTAACAGTCCCTTGTAAATAAGTACAAATTCACAACCTAGATGGAGATGAACAATCCATCGCGAAAGGTTGAAGTGTGAGGCTCAGATTGACTTGTCTTGATCAAGAGATTGCACTAGTGCATTATGATGCGCTGAATAGGACATACATCGAGGATAAATTCTTCAGTATTGAATGTAGAAGAATTAGACCTCAGTGGTTCGTTATTTCTTAATCTCAGTCCCTTAAATAGGATCGTGTGTAACTAATAATTATTGCTTTGATTCATGTTGGGTAGAGAATCAATGCGATTCAATACTTTGTGTTTTGGGCAATTTTATTAGTTACATGACGATTGCTAAGATTTAATACAGAGAATCGTGTGCAAGTACGTCTTGAATGATTTGTCCCCTTGGTGGGCTCAGAAGTTTTATCATACTAAATCTTGCAAGTGGAATTGTTTCCGATATGGATAATAATGTTGAGCTGACCTTACTCCAAGGAAAAAGATATTAATTAATATAAAACTTTTCAGTGGCTTGAATTAATTAATGGACTGGATAATCATAAACACGAAAAATAATAATCGGGAGCCATATTACAGTAATATGTGTTAAGATGAATAGTACAATATTAATTTTATAGTGGAATAAATTAATATTAATGGGTTGAATAATATTGTGGCTCAATATTGATAATTCAGAGTCCATTGGAAGGTCCAATCTTAATTCTCCTAAAGGTCTCTCAAGTAGCCCAATATAAAGTCCAATAATTGAAAAAGTGATTAAAATAAAAGAAATATTGTTGCCCAATTTTTCCTTAATTTTCGAAAATCATGGGGAAAAAGAAGGAGAGATATTTTCTTGGAGAGACATTTTCTTGAAAATATATGGAAATATATGTATTCTTGGTTCCCACTTGGTGATATTTTCGAAAATATATGGAAATACAAGAATATCTCATAATTCAAGAAAATTCCTACTTGGTTCCCACTTGGTGATATTTTCGAAAATATCATATCAAATAAAGAAGGAGGATATTTTGTAGAGATTTATTTTGGGAGAGAGAATATATTAGATATATTCAAGTTTCTTGTGGGACAAGAAAAAACTTATCCCACATCTAAAATCCCTCATATTTCCGTCCCCCTCCTTATGTATAAATAGGGGATGAATTTTTCATCCCCAACACAGTTCCATGAGTTGAAAAAAATTAGAAAACCACAAAGGTGATGCAACATATTTTTCTTTTTCCCTTTTGTTAATTGTTCGTGAGCATCCTCCCATAGGATTATCGGACAAGGACGTGAGAATACTTGAGAAGGACTTTGGGTTTGTTCGTTGAACGGGTACTCATCTTCTCCGCGTTAATTCGTCAAAAAGGTACGCCCGCATAAATTCCTAGAAATTCCGCATGCGTAGGATTTACGTGATTATATTATGTGCATGATTGTTGTTGGAATTATTATTTGAATTAATATAGGATTAATTTATGCTAGTAATAATTGTAAGAATTAAATTTGTATTTAAATATCATCCCGAATAGATCCGGGCTATTAATTCCCCAACAACTGGTATCAGAGCCTCGGTTTTGGGCTCTAATTTTTTAATTGTAATTTAATTCATTTTTCATTAAATTTGAAATTGGATAGTAGAATTGCTAGATCTTTTTTGCAGGTATCCAATTATCATGGTATTTGATGAATGTTTAATTATGCATGCATATAATTGTGGTTTTTAATTCGATTCGTTCGAATTCGTTTGCCTCGTAAGAAAATCCACGAGTAAATTAGGATTTGTTTGATTTGATCAATGTAATAGACTAGTCTAGATCTAGGTTTATTTATTTTTTTGTAAATAAATTGTAACCGGATCGAGAACGAAGACGGAGATGGAGAATTAAAGACGGTGACCAAGTGTCGGACGACGATGAAGCTAAAGTACGCGCTACGGGCGATGCCGTGTTAGGGCGGTCGCAAGACGCAAGGTGGCCGACGCCAAGATGGTGCACGACACGGGTCAGGTAGTAGCTTGCTAGACCACGACTCAAGCATTTGGGTATGTATTGGCGCGCAGTACAAAAGGGTATGAGATGGGCATGGGCGGACTGTTGGGAAATACGGGGTGCCCAGATCTATTCGAGGTGTATTTAAATTATTCAATTAATTACTAACATGAATCAATCCTAAATTAATTCAACATAATAATTAAATAAGCTGCAACAACATGCGACACCGTAATCCACGAAATCCTAAGCATGCGGAATCTAGGAGTTACGAGATTACATACCTCTTGTAGAGACAACCGTTGAGACGATGGATCAACCCAAAGTGACTTCTCAAATATGTCCCACGTCCACGAACGTAATCCGGTGGAAGGATTCTCACGAACGATTTTAACAAAGGAGAAAACACAAAAATATATTGCACCACCTTTGTGGATTTCTAATTTTTTCAACACATGGAATTGTCACTACAAAAAATGCGCGTTTTACCGATGAAAATTAGCGACGGGTACAAGAATCATCGTAAATAACGACGGTTTTTACGACGGTTACAGTCAAATGGTCAAAGTCAACAATTTTAGCGATAGTCTAGAGAAGCGTCGCAAATAGCGACGGTTTTAGCTACGGTTTTAGCGACGCGTTGGACTAATCCCTTTAGCGACGGTTTTTGTGACGGATTTAGCGACGGTTTTAGCTACGGATTAGCGACGTTTTTTTTTTTAATTTTTAATTTTTTTTTAAATTTAATTTTTTTTAAAATTTTTTAAAAAATATTAATTATGTATTTTTTTTTATGTTTCAGGATTATACAAGATTTTTTAAATGTTGTTAATGCACCTTACCGTATATTTAATTTATAGTCACTTGAGAAGAGTTCCAATTTACCTAGTCGATTTATTTTATGAGTTTACTAGATAAAATTTAATTCATAGTATATTTAAATATATATATTGACTAAAAGTAGTACTTGTTTAAATAGAAAAATAGTACTTATTTAAATGAAAGTATTACTTGTTAAATAAAAAAAATATTACTTAAGTTTAAATAGAAAAGTAGTACTTGTTTAAATAGAAAAGTAGTACTTGTTTAAATGAAAAATAGTACATGTTTAAATAGAAAAACATTACTTGTTTAAATAGAAAAGTAGTACTTGTTTAAATAGAAAAGTAGTACTTGGTTAAATGAAAAGTATTACTTGTTTAAATTAAAAGTATTGTTTAAATAATAGAAAGTATTACTTGTTTAAATGAAAGGTATTACTTGTTTAAATGAAAGTAGTACTTGTTTAAATGAAAAGTAGTACTTGTTTATATGAAAAGTAATACTTGTTTCAATGCGAAGTATTACTTGTTTAAATAGAAAAGTAGTACTTGTTTAAATAGAAAAGTATTACTTGTTTAAATTAAAAGTATTACTTATTTAAATAATAGAAAGTATTACTTGTTTAAATGAAAGGTATTACTTGTTTAAATGAAAAATATTACTTGTTTAAATGAAAAGTAGTACTTATTTAAATGAAAAGTATTACTTGGTTAAATAGAAAAGTATTACTTGTTTAAATAGAAAAGTAGTACTTGGTTAAATGAAAAGTAGTACTTGGTTAAATTAAAAGTATTGTTTAAATAATAGAAAGTATTACTTGTTTAAATGAAAGGTATTACTTGTTTTAATGAAAAGTATTACTTGTTAAATAAAAAGTATTACTTGTTTAAATAGAAAAGTAGTAGTTGTTTAAATAGAAATGTAGTACTTGTTTAAATAGAAAAGTATTACTTGTTTAAATAGAAAAGTAGTACTTGTTTAAATAGAAAAGTATTAGTTGTTTAAATGAAAAGTAGTACTTGTTTAAATAAAAAGTAATATTTTTTTAAATAGAAAAATAGTACTTGTTTAAATGAAAAGTATTACTTGTTAAATTAAAAGTATTACTTATTTAAATTAAAAAAGTAGTACTTGTTTAAATAGAAAAGTAGTACTTGTTTAAATGAAAAGTAATACTTGTTTAAATAGAAAAGTAGTACTTGTTTAAATGAAAAGTATTACTTGTTAAATTAAAAGTATTACTTGTTTAAATAGAAAAGTAGTACTTGTTTAAATAGAAAAGTATTACTTGTTTAAATAGAAAGTAATACTTTTTTAAATAGAAAAGTAGTACTTGTTTAAATGAAAAGTATTACTTGTTAAATTCAAAGTATTACTTGTTTAAATAGAAAAGTAGTACTTGTTTAAATAGAAAAGTAGTACTTGTTTAAATGAAAAGTAATACTTGTTCAAATGAAAGGTATTATATATTTAAATGAAAGGTACTACATGTTTAAATGAGAAGTAGTACTTGTTAAAATGAAAAATAATACTTGTTTAAATGAAAAGTAGTACTTGTTTAAATAGAAAGTATCACTTGTTTAAATGAAAAGTAGTAGTTGTTTAAATAGAAAAGTAATACTTGTTTAAATGAAAAGTAGGAATTGTTTAAATAGAAAAGTATTAATTTTTTAAATAGAAAAGTAATACTTGTTTAAATAGAAAAGTAGTACTTGGTTAAATAATAGGCTGTATTTACAAAATATTGGCAAAAATTTTAGTCATGAGACTTCTAAGGTGATGGACGAAATGATTTTGTTAACCGTGAGTGCCTTTGTGGGAAATCCACATATTCTTGATAGTGTGGTTGTGCTTAACGAGGCAATTGAGGAAGCTAAGAGAAGGAAACTTAGAAGATTCTTTTAAAAAGTTGATTTTGCTAAGGCTTACGACACTGTGGACTGGAATTTCTTGGACTCAATGCTCAAAAATTTCAACTTCTGTCCGAGATGGAGGGGCTGGATTATGGAGTGTGTGTCTTCAACCTATGCATCGGTGCTAGTTAATGGATCACCCTCGGGGGAATTCAAGCTGGAGAGAGGCCTGAGACAAGGGACCCTTGTCTCTTTCCTTTATCTTCTAAGCAGCCAGGCGTCGAGCATCCTGACGTCGAGAGCCGTGGTTTTGAATCTCTTCGAACCGGCCATTCTGGGAATCGAGTACATCAGAATATCACATCTCTAGTATGCTGATGACACGATCTTTCTAGGGGCTACTACGGGGGAGAATGCAAGAACATTGAAGCACATTTTGATAATCTTCGAGTTACTCTCCGGTCTAAAGATTAATTACAATAAAAGTAGCATTATGGGAATCAACGTAGAGGCTGAATTATTGATGGAAATGGCGTCCATTTTGGGTTGTGTAACAAGCGAGGTACCTTTCTCATATCTTGGAGTTAAGGTCGGGGTGAATCACAAAAAAGTCATAGACTGGGAGCCTTTTATCCAAAAAATCCGAAAAAACTGAACTCTTGGAACAACAAGAAGATATCTCTAGGGGGACGTCTAACTCTTTTGAAATCGGTACTTGCATCGATGCCTATTTACCAATTGTCCTTTTATCGGGCTCCGAAAAAAGCCATAAAGTTGACGACTTCATTACAATGTGTATTCCTTTGGGGTGGGAGTGAGAACAAAAGTAAAACTGCTTGGATAAATTGGAAAATAGTTTGCAAATCAAAATTGTTGGGGGGTTAGGGGTTAAGGATTTTGGTGTGTTCAATAGGGCTTTACTTGGTAAATGGTTATGGCGTTTCTATGTAGATAGGAAGAGTCTTTGGGTGAGGGTGGTTAAATTAATTCATGGTGACTTGGAGTTGGGTGAGTCAGGCTACTTAGGTAATAGAAGAGAAAATAGATGGTCGTCATGGTGGAAAGAAAGAGTGTCAAATGGGTCTAGTGTGGGGGGGGGGAGAAATGGTTCTGGGGTAACATGGAGAAATGTGTTGGGGATGGGAGTGAGTCCTTGTTTTGGCATAGTTTATGGGTGGGTGACAAAACGTTAAAGAGTCTCTTCCCGAGGCTCTTTAATATTTGTGAGAATAAAGAGGGTAAATTGTTTTATAAAGGGGTGTGGGAAGAGGGAGTTTGGAGGTGGGTTTGGAACTGGAGAAGGGCTCTTTTTGATCGTGAGTTACCTTTACTTGATAATCTCATTTCTTTGATCAATAGGTACACTCCAAGGGAAGGAATTAGGGACGACTGGAAATGGAATAATACTCAGGACGGACGCTACCAAGTCAAGAAGGCGTATGAACTCCTCGTTGAAAGAATCGGTGCTGCTGCCCACCTTGGGCCAAGAAGCGGTGCGGCAGTCCATGTTGGACCACACCTCAATAACCTCTTCTCAGTTTGGAACAAGATTGCACCGTTGAAAGCGACTTAAATGGTGTTGGGATATTTTAGTTTTGATGAATTATGCCAAAACATTATCAACTTGTGTTTTTGAAGCTAATCTACGATAACAAGTTGAGGGGAACGAGAGAACAAATTGAGGGGGAACTCACGAAATCGTATTTAGATGATCGAGATCGGATGAGTAAGATGAGTTAGGAGTTAACCAATGAGTCAGTGCAAAATCGAAGAGAAGAAAACTAAGTCACCGATCGTAAGATCGGATGACCGTATGACCTAATCGATGATCGCAGAGAGCGCATAAGCCGATCGTAAAGAAACCGAATTCGTAAGATCGTAAGAGAAGGTTGCGGATCGTAAGAGGAGAGATGAGACCGATCGAGATCGACGGATCGAGATCGATATGAAGATGAAGCGCATGATCAAGATCGGGACGCGGATTGAGATCGATGTTCTAAACCGATATGCTAACCTAATATGCTAGCTTGATGTACTAACTGACAGCATAAACCGACATACGACTGATGCTATATCGATCTCGATCGCGGTGGAGTCGATCGATCGGTAGAAGAAATCGATATCGTGAAACCGTAACTGGTGATACCAGATCGTGAAAGAAGTCATCGGCGAGAAGTCATCCAAGTCATATATTCACCGAGAGTCGCACCGATGACCGCTAGCTCGAAAAGCTAGCCAACCCGTGGGTCGATGTCCGGTCGGCGAGCCGAACTCGCCAGCTCGAAAAATGTCAAGATGCCCGACGTATAAGGTCCGGCCGAAGAGAAGTCACCAAGGCTCGATAGACCAAGTCTCGATAGGAGATCAAGACACGGTACTCGAGAATCCCAATGATTCTAGCGAAATGGCGAATATAAATTGCTAGAATCACCGACGCGGACCAATAAGAGGAAGACAACCACCTCGAAAAGTCGCAAGAAGTTAAGATCAGTATGGATTTGAATGTGACTCATCCAACGGTAACATTCAAATCCACACCATAAATACAAGTTCTTCCTTCATTATTCGTGGTGGAGAATATGCAAAAGATGCTACAGAGCCAAGAGCCTTATAGTCAAGCATTCCCACCCTAGAACACAAGTCCCAGAGATATACAAATATATTCAAAGAGTGTTCTAGAACCCAATCTAAGCAACCCACGATATATCCTAAGCTTAGAGAGATTTTCCCATCCTTAGCATTGAGGCTAAACAAATGTAAGGGAAAATCTCAACCTAGTTGGAAACCAAACAAACCTTACCCAAATCAGTCGGTTAAGTTTGTAGGTGAGTGTGAACTCGGTAAACATCTAGCAATCCCGGAAGGGAGGGTAGGCAATCCCGAGTGAGGGTGATAAGTCCTGCTTGAGGTGAACTCTAGAACATCTCAGGCAATCCCGAGTGAGGGTGATAAGTCCCGGCTTGGAGTGTGAGCTCGTTAAATATCTAGAGGCTAACCCGAGAGGGTGATAAGTCCAATTGAAGGAATTTCCTAGGAATGTGGGAGAGGGATGTAGGAGCTTGAGTCTCCGAACCGCTATACTTTGTTGTGTTGTTTACTGCTTTAAGTTCTTATCTTGACATATGCATTCGATTATAAGCAAAACACAACACATGAGCTTAAAAAGCAAAAATTGAAAACACTCTGCCCTCACCCCTGTTTTATATGCATCGCTTTTAAAATGTTTTTGCTTCAGCATGCGCAAAATGGTTTTTCCACCGGGACCATCAAATGGCGTGGAGATTATTATGGAATAGACTTCCGACACTTGATAACTTGACAAGGAGAAATATCATCCCGAACACTACCTCTACAAGTTACCCATTGTGCAATTCCACCACCAAAACTGCAAACCACATCTTCTTGGGCTGCACGGAAAGCTCAAAGGTATGGAACTCTTGTTATAATTGGCTTGATACCCCAATAACCCTTTTACATCATATAGATGCTCATTTTCTTCTCCATTTTGGGATCCTTCTCGGGAAAGAAGGGAGTATAATTTCCATTGGTGTCTGGATCTGTGTGGTTTGGGTTATTTGGAATTGGAGAAATAAAAAGATATTTGAAGGAATAGCTTTTTAGGTGGACAAGATTGTGGATGAGATTAAAGGACGCTTCTGGAGTTGGTATTCTGCTAAATTCATTGTAACAGGAGAGTTTTTGTTGAAAGATTGGTTTGTTAATCCTAGATCTTTTATAGGATTCTAAAACTCTATAAATATATTTTTTTGGGTATTCTTATACTCAAGTAAATAAATAAACTTTTTCCTGATAAAAAAAAAGTACTTGGTTAAATGAAAAACATTATTTGTTTAAATTAAAAGTATTACTTGTTTAAATAGAAAGTATTGCTTGTTTAAATGAAAAGTAGTACTTATTTAAATAGAAAGTATTACTTGTTTAAATAGAAAGTAGTACCTTTTTAAATAGATAGTAGTATTTGTTTAAAAAAATGATTTTTTAGGACATATACAATTTTAAAAGAATATAATCATTTATTTATAATTTATAATATAAAAAATATATATAATTAGTATTTTAAAGATTATTAGATAGTTAAATTAAATAAATGAAATAAAAAAATTAAAAAAAAGTGTAAAAAAAACGAATTAAAAATAAATAAATTAATATATTTTAATATAATACAATTTAATTTAAATTTATAAATAAATAAATAATAAAAATTATTATATTAAAATGTGGTTAAATCATTAAATTAGATAATTGAAATAAATGATTTAAAAAAAAATTTGAAAAAAAAAAAGATTTTTAGAACATATAGAATTAATTTCATTAAGTAAACGCAAGAAAGCAAGTGTCTGAGCGGTTTGATCCCCGCTCAGGTGCCCAAAGGTCCCGTGTTCGGTCCCCCTTGGGAGAGAAAATTTGCCTCATTTAATTGGGAGGCTTGGTGGCTTATATATGATATGCTTGGTGGTTGGGTTCGACATGGTCCGTGGTTTGGGTGGTTCGGTGCCCACCCGGACGCCCCCTGGGCTCGGGTTCGAACCACCGTGATCCATTTTTGTTTTCGTAAATTCACGCTTTAGCGACGAATTTAATAATATTTTTTTTTAATTATTTAACAAAAATTATTAAAAAAAAAAAACCGTCGCTAATGGTTAGCGACCCTCGATTCAACATCGGATTTTTTTCCGTCGCCAAAACCGTCGCTAATGTCGTTAGCGACAGTTTTTTCCATTTCTAAAACCGTCGTTAAACCCCGTCTTTTTTGTAGTGTGTCTTGGGGATGAAAAATTCATCCCCTATTTATAACATAAGGGGTGGTCGAAATTTTGCCCTAGAAAAGATATGAGAAGATCTTTAATTCTTGTACAAGAAGTAATCTTGAATATATCCAATGTTGGGAGATGAATTTAAATAAAAGATATATGATTTTGATTAAGATCCCAAAACCCCTGAGTATGACATGTTCAGAATGATAGTTGAGTCAGGATTCAGTTTTAGAGTATTCAGGATGTTATCTGCAAAATGTATAGTCAGCATATATAGATCAGGATAGGCTCAGAAGACTCTGAAGACTCAGAAGACTCAGAAGACGCAGAAGACTCAGAAGACTCAAAAGACGCTGAAGACTCAGAAGACTCTAAAGTCACAAGACTGAAGACTGAGAATTGAAGATCAAGAATATCAAGGCACAAGAATTATCAAGACTCAGTAATGTACTGAATGCTCAGTATAAACCTGAATGTTCCGAGGCACTGAAAATATCTATCTGAAGGATGCAATACTGAGAAGATCGCGATTCCTTAGAAAATAGATATTGCCCAAGACATTCCCATGCAGACAAAAGGAACTAAGACAAAGTGTTGTTAAGGTTATATCAACTCAGAGTTTGTAACCAAATAGTCGTTGAAGGTGTCTACCTTTAACTGGAGACAAAAGTCAAAAAGAGGAAGACAACACTGTACCATACTGACACTGACAGTGACAGGTCGCTGAAAAAGATGTCAGATGTACAAAAGTTCCAGACTGCAAAAAGTGAAGACCGGCTACATGAAAGGCTATTGCCTAAAACGTGTTAGGGAGTTTCAAACCCTAAATATAGCCGTTCCTCACACACCATAAGAGGAAACTCACGGCTATCTCTCCAACGGATAGTTTTCAAGAGTGACCTTGGTGTATGCCTATAAATACTGCTGACCCTCTACATTGTAAGGTTACGGGAAATTTATACGCAACTCAAGAAGCTCAAACTTATTCTCGTAAAGTTAAAGCACTCGAAAAACTTAGAATTTTCCAAGTGCTTTTATATTGAAGAGAGCTCACTAAACTAAGCCTAGCTTGATAAGACATATCCAAAGCTTAGTCGAGATATCCTAACCCTTTGCATTGTGCTTCATTGTAAAGGATATCTCATCCTAGTTGGAAACCAACCGAGAAACCCCAAACCCTTGAGAAGGTAGTTGGAGTGTGTTTGTTGGTGAGAAGAGTTGTAAAGAGTTAGTAAACTAAGCGAGTAGTCGAAAAAATCTAGAGGAGAAGTTAGTAAGCTCTGCAGGGTAGTCTGAAAGCTTGTTTGTGTTTGAGTTAGTAAACTACGAGGTAGTCGAAAACTCAAAGTCGGGTGAGTAAGTAAACCACGCGGAGTAGTCGAAAAGCTCGAGGCCGAGTTGAGTAAATAAACTCAGCGAGGTAGTCGGCTTCTCGAAGTGATTCGTGAATTTCTCTGGCGAGGATCGGAGAGAGTGGACGAGGAGCTTGAGTCTCGAACCACTATAATTGCTTGTGTTGTTTATTGCTTTCATTATCTATGGTTAATTTGTTGATTGACTCGAATTTGAAAGCATACTTTTCAATCGATATTCGGAAATCAATCCACTGAAGTTGCATAACTGAAATCACAGCCTAATCACTATTCCATAAAAGGAAGGTTTTCAGCAAAGTTTAAAACGAGTATAAACTAAAGGGCCAACCATTCCTCACATCTGAGTAGCTAGAACAGATAGTTATCAAACTGAACTCTCTTCTGAGGATTCAGTAAGTTAGTTATCTGATCCAAGCAACTCTGGATCCTCGACACTCGTGACTCAATTGGGATTATCCGAGGTATCCGAAAGCAAATTTTCGGATCACTTTGCCTCGAGAGACTTTGACTCGAGCGTCATGCTTCTCGGGACCTAATCTTGTGGATTATCTCGACCCAAGTCGAATTCTCGAAGAAAAAAGTTTTAAAAACACTGAACAAGTGTATTCCCCCCCCATACACGTGTAAGACTCGTTTGCACCGGGACCAACATCCAATATATTCTCTTTCCCATAAATATATTTTCCACAAAATCTCCTCCTTTATTTATAAGTAATTTTTGAAAATTACTTATTAATGGGGAAGGAAAAAGATCTTTGACTTATCTTGAATTTATGGGATAAACTTGTATCTCAAGAATACTTATTCCATAAAAATCTTTCCAAGAAAATCAAGAAAATCTTTTCTCCCTCCTTCTTAATATTTTCGAAAATATTGGGGAAAAATAGGGCAATAATATTTTCTTCTCCTTTTCATTAATTGGACTTATATTTGGCTATTTGAGGGGCCGTTAGGAGAATTAAGATTGGACCTCCAATGGGCTATGCAACTTTAATATTAAGCCAAAATATTATTCAAGCCCATTAATATGAATTTACTCGAGCAATCAAAGAATTCTCGTGATCACGGACTCCCCTTTGATGGACCAAATCGTTAATATTAACGGAGAGCACCCCCTATTTGCGAATAGGTTGAGCATGTTGCCGGCGAAGACCGCATAAAGAAGGTCCTCCATGATCTTGCAACTGATCACTAGCAGCAGTAGTGTGCCCTATATTAGCGTTATTTTGCAACAAAAGATGAGAATGAGGTTTGGGTAGTCCCCGGACTATGGACGTTTGTTCCAATGGGCAAGGGGTATTATAATATACAGATTACCAATACTTGGGAGCGTGTGTAACAACCCGAATCCATTTTAGAACTTATTTGTTTATTTTTCCTAATGTGTTTAAATGTTATACTTATTTTTAAAAATATGTGTACAAGTTTCTATTTTTTTCAGGTGACAGACGTGCTTTTTGGGCCGAAAAACCCTACTAGCACTTTTCGGGTTTTTATCCGTAAAACAGACCCGTTAATAATGTCAAAAATTTAAAGAATTCAAAATGAGAAAGGAGAACCTCAAATGAAATCCTAAAAATCGTGCGAGTTTAACGGTACGTTTAAAATAATTTTCGGAACCAAAAACCGAACCGAAAAATATTGAAAATACACCGTTGGAGCCGAAATTACGTCTAGGATCAGGGCTACCATATTTGGCAGCCCACAAGCTGCAGGAAATCCCCCATTTTCGTCCAAAATCTGAGAAGCAATCATCCAAAACCATAATGTGGTATTAACCAAAAAGGCAAACACTATTTGAATCATGGCATATTACTAACCCCATCATTACATCCCTCCCCTCTCTTTGTCACCCCTTGGCTGCCTACCCTCCTCTTTTATCCCTATATATACCCCTTCTCCCCACTCCAAGTTGGTCTTGGCATTTTTGTTCCACAAGAGAAGACACATTGAGGAAAATGGAGAGAGTTGGGAGAGTTTGAAGGAAAAAGGAGCTTTCCCCTCTTTTCTTTCTCTTGGACGATCATCACCACCCCAAGGAGGAGTCCTTCCTCCACCATCTTGAAGCTAGGAAGGTGTTAGAAGTAGGAGTTTCCATCAAGAGCCCTCAACCCCCCTCCCAAAGAAAGAAACTACAAGGGTGAGCACCCATGAGACCTTTAATCTTGATGTTATGATCATAATTTGTTTGAGCATGAAAACCCTTAGAAATGGCATGCTAAGAACCTCCCCTGAGCTTGTTTAATCTGTGAAAATTATGTATGAAGTTTGTATTGGTGATATCTTGTGTATTTGAGCATGTTTAGCCATATATGTGAAAGTTCGAAGATGTGTATGAAACTTCAGAAATGCTACTGCCTCATTTTTTGGAAAACCTATTTAGATGCTTTAATTATATTATAAAATCGTGAAAAATTCCTAGATGTAGTATTTGAAGTATAGAACAAACTAATAAAAATTGGTATTCATCTGATCTGTATCCAAGGAGAATAAATTCGTGGAAATTTGTGTATCTGAGGCTACGTGAAACTAGGAGCAGTGACTCTTTTATATTATTTTACTTATTTAAAAAGATGATAAAATTTTAGAAAAATTTTAAAATGTTTATTTTTATGTATTTTAAATTATATCCAAAAATAATAGTATTTTGTTTATAGAATCATGAGATATGACTATTTTAAATTTATATGACAAATGATTGACGAAGGTTAAAACTGTGAGTTTAATAATTTATTTATCCTTGTTTTCATAGCATAAAAATCATGGGAAAATTTTTGTGTTCTTATATATGAGTTCTAAATGTTATATTAAAGTTTAGTAAATTTTCGTTAAGTTTCCAATGGGTTACGAATTTTTATATGAAGCATGTACTGTATGACATACCCTGTGACAAACCCGTTTTTACTCAAAAACCTGGTACCGACTCTTAGCTCAAATGTCTTAAGTTTATAAATTAAAGTTGCTTATGTTTAAGTTTTTTATAATATATTTTAATTTCATAATTTTTAAACGTTTTTCCAGTGAGTTATGATTTTTAATTTAAAGTGTGCACTGTTTTGATGAACCTTTCAATACTCTGCCTTAAATCGCAAATGTACCTTCTCTTCTTAGCTCAAACGAATTTGTGCCCTTGATGAACTCTGTTTATTTTCAAAAGATGTATAATATACTAAAATTTCATATTTTTCCAGTAAGTCTAAGTGCTCTTTTTTCCATTTATGCATGATTACATGTTTTTATGCCGAATGAGTAATACTAGGAAGAATGAATGGTAATACTTTTAGAACCAAGCATGTTTTAGGTTGTTGAATGGTTCATGTTTTCTTTTGTGTATATATGTTTGGATGTTTTACTTGTATTATTAAGTTTTTGAGTAAACCCGACGCCGATCTGTGAACCCTTTCACAAAATAGGGAAATCGTATCAATCCAATAATCGAGTTTCGACGCCTATGTCAAACTCGAAGTGAACTCTTATAACTTTTAACTACTAAATGCCCTTTTAATCGAAGAGCCATTAATTCGATGCGAAACCGTTTATTAAATAAAAGAATGAACGATGACTAAACGAACGGACTGTGCTAGGTCCTTGGGATTAGCTCGGAAGCTTGGAAGTCGTGCGTGTTCAAAAGCTTTCAAGAAGTTAAAACTTTTACTTGAAAAGTTGTCAGGTAGGTGACACTATCTGTATAGCTAGATAATGTTATATGGACTGTTGACAGTTTTCAGAGCAAACTAAATAAGTACTGTTAAAAATCAAATATACATATGTTATCGAAACTTGTGGCATTGGCGAACAATGCACTGAAAATCTTGTGAGTACGAATATGAGTTTTGTGAATATTGGAACATGAACGGTATGTGTCGTTTATCGGTTGGGCCTCGTGCCAATGATTTTGGGGATGAGTCCCGTGTGGAGGAATTGGTGGTTTTGCGGGGAGATAAGGAAGCGATGATATAAGGAAGCAAGGGGATATAAGGAAGCTATCGGGGGTTGGACGCGGTAGGGCGCCTACCGGTGCCACCCCATTTTGTTTGAATGATGCGGGATTGGACGTGGTAGACGCTACCAGTGCCACCCATATGTGTGATTGTTGAATGATATGATTGATGTTATAAATGTTGAATAGTGTATGAACTATTAACAAGAAATCGTGAGTAAGTTTTGTGTTATAAAGAGAATGAGTAAAAGCTTCCACTATTTTGAATTCCTGTCAATCTGTATAACAGCGTACAGGTTGCCCGCTGAGATTTTTATCTCACGCCCCATTAAACCCCCTTTCAGGTTATGATGCTGAGGGCCGGGAGCTACAGTAGACGACCCGCTTTCCCCACTGCATTATTCAATAAACAAACTGTTTTCTAAATTCGAATAATATGTCTAATTAATACTCCGTGGATCTTGTACCAATGATGTTTCTGTACTAAGTATTGATTTTTATCTACTCATGTATTTTTAAACTTGTGTTAAGTTTTATTCCGCTGCAACTCAAATTTATTTGTCCTACCTTTTAAAAGAAATTTTCTGGCTCAGTTTTACGGTTCACTAAGTGATGACTCGGGTTTAGGGCTTCATGACCTCGGAGGTCAACGTTCTGAATTCCGGAGAGTTACAGGTGGTATCAGAGCGTATGTTCAAAACTCCGGACCAAAAGACTTACTTTCTTTTCATTTCAAAACTTTACTTAGGAAAGTAGACAATTTTCATAAATTTCTAATAAATGTTACTAGTGGAAGGATTGTCTACAACGAGCAAACCGAAAGAGCCTCAAGGTACAAAAACTTAAGGGAACAAGTGCTTGAATTCCACTCTATTTGCGCATGTATGTGAAATTATTTGATTACTTATAATGTGTGACGTCATTCTTGCGAGCAAACTGCTTACGTTCAATATACTATTACTATTTTCCTTTTTCTGTTTTTGACCTTAGAACCTTTCTGTTTGGTTGGGGACTATAGGTGTTTAGACATAGCAGTTACTCACCGTTTCCTTAGCATGAGGCAGTTCCAGGATGAGTCCATATATGATTTCGTGACCCGCTTTACCACATACCGGGGACGAGCTGTCCGCGAGGGCTTAGAGATTACTGAGCAGGACACAACAGTCCTTCTGCGGGATGCAGTCCAACCGCGATGGTTGGTACGATCTCATGAGGTGTTTGACTCACTATGGGACGCTGATTCCCAGACTGCAGACCATATCAGTCTGATCGACTTTATGGACGATTTGGTTGATAGTATCGATGCTGCTACCAGGGCCATCGAAAGGTCTCGTATTGAGATGAGTCGTGCTGCTTTTTAAATGGTTATAGCCGATCTCATCGACGTGGACCCGTCGTCTTTCGAAAGCATGAGCTCTGGTCTTCGCGAGATCAAAAGAGAGAAGGGAGGATCGAGAAGCCGAAGCTTTCTCGAGAGGTCACCCGCTTGGGAGCGCCTTGAATGATAGGTTAGAGATAGCGAGGACCCACCGCCACCGAGGTGTGGACATCTGGGGAGAGAGGATTGCTAGGTGGACCCGTGGAGTCGGATCGGTCAGAGGAGACCGGTCCGGGAGGGTACATGGACCTAGATCGCTATGATGCACCGATGGAGGACATCGATGTCCAGGCGCCTATTCCACTGACCCCTAGAGAGCACAATGTTGAGACTGGACCTAGCCACCCCGATGCACGCTCTTCCACTGACTGATTTGGACACAGTAAATGTTTAGTTGTACATAGTTTTTGAGGATAGTTTCCTGGTTGTAACCAGTGACCCTGATGTATTTTGTAAAACTTAGAAACTTTCGTGATCGACTTAGATTCAAACCCACCCTTTTTGCTGAACCTTAACCTTCTTTTTGGCGAACTTTGACCGCTTAGTTTGACCTAATATGTATATTATGACTATTTTAATGCTATCTTTATATATTTTGAAGTCTCGCATCCTTTAATTTTCGTTGGAGACCCGTTTCTCTCCGTTTAGCTTTGAGAACTTGTCCTTCTCATTTCATTTATGTATGTATATATTTAGTCTCATGCCTCTTCGTGGGATATTCTATTCTATCAGTTATATTTATCTTAATGTTTACGACATGTGTTATTGTTTCTCTAACGTGCATCATCGTACCCCAACAATCGTGTTGCTGATCATGACAGTATGTTCCGGTTTTACCGAGTGCTCCCATGCATGATTGACTTAGTACCGCGCTGATAAACGTTGGATTCTCTTATTTCAAATTTTATCATATCCGAGTCAATTTGGCTTCGTGCCTGGTCGTCAAATCCACTCTTGTATTGCTTTGGCTTCGGATGCTGTCAACTGCTTGGACTGGAGTATAGATGGGAATATGGCTTTTAAAATTTGTTAGTGTTAGTGTCCTAGAGACAATCTATTGTAAGGACATAATACTCAGATAATATTCAGTATTTATTTAATATTATTATTTATTTAATATTAAATATATGGCGTTGCACTTATTAGAATATTATGTTTGGTTGTTTGCATTTGTTCTTATCTGTGTTCCCTTGAGTCATTGCTGTCATTGAGTGAGTGAGAACTCAGATGACCTAAGCATGATTCTCAAATAGCCCCAATCGAGGATCATCAAGAATGGGATATTGATGATGCAATGGAGATTGGTGTGAGATCTGCATTATACTCTTAGAGAGTGTAGTGAGATCTCACTTACTACGAGATACTGGGTATCTCATGATGGATGCACAAATACCTTAGAGGGTATTGGTATACCCATCCGAGAAACCGTTTGATGTAGTTCCACTATATGTGTCTACGCATGTCTCGGTTAGTAGGAGCAATGCGATACTCCTTTGACTTGAGGTCAATACGCACGACATGTGTGGAATGATGAACTTTGACAATGACCAACGCTTGCACCCGTCCATGGGTAGATACGGCTTGGATTGGGTTCATCACGAAGTGCATATGCGTGGTAGTTGAGCCAAGAAAAGGATTCATTCCTCAAAGTGGATTTAGAGAGAATACTCATCTTCTCATCATAATTGGATCAAAGTCATTGACCAATGCACGTCAACTTGGACTTTGTGGCCAATTATGACATAAGTGATCAATTAGTGATTGGAGATAAATTGATTAAGTTATTTGAATAGACACTTCATCATGTTCAAGACTAATAGAGTATTCGTGAATGAAAGGAGGAAATCGTAATAGCCCATGTTACAGTTACAGGTAGTTGCACGTTTCTCGCAACGTACCTCATATACTGAGAGTGTCTAATTTATTGTATAGGGTTCAATTAAGACCGTTAGTTTGACTAATCGCTCGATATATGAAGGCCTATGGGTCACACAACAAGTAACTCCCATGTGCGGATTATGGTTGGTTGATTAATTATTAAATTGGATTTAATATTTAATTTATGGAGAATTAATAATATATTAATTTAGAATTAATTATTATTACTATTTAATTAAATTAGATTTAATTAAATAGGAATCCCGAAATAATATTATGGAATATTATTGTAGGAAAATATACGTAGGGAAAAACATATCTTTGAGATTTGTTTTACAAGATTAGGGATTATTTTCCTAATAAAGATTGCTTAAGATTTAAGCTAATCTCTCCCTATATATATGACATCATGGGATTCATTATTTAACGTTGTTTTAAGAAAACTTAGTTTCTCCATAAAATTTAGATTAGGAATTTTCCTAGCAAATTCCGTCTCAAATTCAACACTGGCAGATCTGTGCAAGTCCATCCGCGGGGATTACGTGGATATCATAGTTGAGAAATCTGCTATCGAATCACTGTAAGGTTTTTCGTTATGATAATTGTAATATATATGCAATTAATTGTTCGTTGCTGGTGAACTTTAATTTCCGCTGCTCATGTGATTACGTGTTTTACGTGCCTCTAAATTCTAACAAAATTGACATCTCAAAAGCTTTTGACACCATTTCTTGGGCTTTTCTTGATGAGGTTCTTCGCCGTATGGGTTTCTCTTCTCGTTTTTGTACACTGGTTACTACTGTTTTGCATTCTACTCGTCTTTCCATCCTCATTAATGGAGCGGCACATGAGTATTTTGGGTGTTCACATGGGGTTCGTCAAGGGGATCCTCTCTTCCCTCTTCTTTTCTACATAGCTGAAGATGATCTTGTCCGTTGGGTTGATTGGAGAGCTAGCACAGGGGCTTTGAACTTTCATCCTCATCTCCCTCATATTCTTCTTTATGTTGATGATATTGTCCTGTTCTTTAAAGGTACTCAGTCGAATGTGTCTTGCTTCAGCCAGCTTCTTACGACATACAGACTTCTTTCGGGTCAAGTCTACAATCCGGCCAAATCAAGGGTCTACTACAGCGACAAAGTTCCCGGTCGCGTGCGTCGTGCTGTACTCTGACTTACTCGTATCTCGGCCGGGACCTTGCCTTTTATCTATCTTGGAGTCCCAATTTTTCGGGGTACCCCACGGGTTCATCATCTTTTTGACATTGCAGATTCAGTTCTTAAAAGATTTGATCGATGGACGGGTACGGCCCTTTCTCGGGCGAGTCGGCGATGTTTGATTAATAGTGTGATTGCCTCCTCTTTGGTCCACACTATGATGATATATTATTGGCCTCGTTCGCTTATCTCTCGCCTTGAACAGGCAATCCAGAATTTCTTCTGGACTGGAGATATCATGAAATCTGGATTTGTTCACGTTTCTTGGGACAGATGTTGTGCTCCCATCCATGATGGCGGGCTTGGAATTCATTCTATTCGCCTTGCCAATGACGCATTTCTATATAAGTTTGCTTGGGATCTTCTTTGTAAAAAGGACGTTCAGCTTGCTCCTTTATTTGATCGTTATCTTTTTCCCGATGGATCACCCCGTAGCGCTTACCATGTTTCTTCTATTTGGACGGACATCAAGCGACATATTCCCCGTTTATGCTCAGGGTCTCGTTGGATCGTGGGTGAGTTTTCCAAGGTGAATTTTTGGATTGACAACTGGCTCGGTTATGTCATTGCCGAGCGTATTGGTCTTCCTGGGGATATCGTCACCTCTTTGAGTTACACGGTTAGCGATGTGTACTACGATGGTCTTTGGCATTTTGATGAGTTATTCTTCATCCACTTCACGGACATTGCCATCGATATCCTTCGCCTTCCGCTCTCGCTAGATGGTGACTCTAGGATTTGGCCATCTAATTCTTCGGGACTCTTTTCTGCGAAGACTACCTATTCGTTGCTGCATGGTTCGATTATCACGCCTTCTTGGACGTGTTGGATTTGGGCTCTGTTTATCCCTCCGTGCCGTAGCACTCTCATTTGGAGGGTGGTTTGGCATAAATCGCCTACTTCTTCTGAGCTCGCTCGGGTCGGGGTTTCTTGCCCGACTATCTATCCTCTCTGCTACTCAGGCTCCGATTAGCTTGACCATGTTCTCTCTCACTGCACATTTTCGCGCCGGTTATACGATGAGCTCGTGCGTATTTTTGGTGTTATCCTTCATCATGGTAACGACTTTCTTGATAACACCTTTATTTTAGAAAGGTTTTCCTTTTTCCCTTGACCGGGGTTTTGCCCTAAGGAGGGTTTTACCTCGGCAAGGTTTTTAGTGGGGCCCTGGCCTCTGGACCGATTTGTGGTCTTATGGTCTCTAGGTTTTCTTTTTTCTTTTTCTTTTTATTCGAGTAGTTTATTTGCCATTAATATTAATTTACTCCACTTTGAAATTAATATTGAACTATCCATCTTAATCCATATTACGATGCTACAATAATATGGCTCCCGGTTATTATTTCCCGTGTTTAAGATTATTTAGTCCACTAATTAATTAAGCCACTGAAAAAGCTTTATATTAATTAATATCTTTATCCTTGGAGTAAAGACAGCTCAACATTATTATCCATACCGAAAATAAATATTCACTTGCAAGATTTGGTATGATAAAGCTTCTAAGCCCACCCAAGGGACAAATCAAGCAAGACGTGCTTACACACAATTCTACGTATTAAATCTTAGCAATCGTTGTGTAACTAATAATATTGCCCAAGATATAAGGTATCAAATCACGTTGATTCTCTTCCCATCATAAGTCAAAGTAATATTTATTGTTGGGAGATGAATTTAATAAAGAAGTTTTGATTAGATCCCAAAAACCCTGAGTATGACATGTTCAGGATAATCTTGATAGACTGAGTCAGGTTTCAGTATAGATTGATCAGGAAGTTATCTGCACTATGTATAGTTAGCAGATATAGATCGAGGAATTAGATCTTGAAAGACACAAAGACTCGATATGTCATCAAGACATCAAGACTCAAGTATGTCACCAAGACATCAAGACTTAGTAAGTCTTTCAAGACATCAAGACTCAAGATTATGTCATCAAGACACTAACGACTCAAGATGTCATCAAGACATCAAGACTCAAGATGTCATCAAGACATTGAAGACTCAAGATGTCACCAAGACAATCAAGACTCGTAAGATATCAAGACCCAATAGTTACTAAAGACTCGAAGAAGATATCAATACTCAAGATAAGCCCGAATGTTCAGAGGCACCAATAATATCTATCCTAAGACTACAAAACTGAGAATAACGCAAATATTCAGAAAATTAGATATTGCCCAAAACATTCATATGCGCATAAAAGGAACTAAGTCTAAGTGTTGTTTAAGGTTGTCTCATTCAGAGAGATTGACCAAAAAGAGCCGCTTTTGTTTGTCTACATTCACCAAGACAAGAACCAATCGAGGAAGACAACATCAGATTTTTATCGACAATCGAAAAGCGACAGACCCTGAATCATGTCAAGAGTACTAAGTTCCGCATCGCAAAAAAATTGGTGATTGGCTACATGACTGCATATTTCCTAAAACATGCAAGGGAGTATTCAAACCTTAAATATAGCCGTTCATCAAACACCAGAAGAGGAAACTCATAAAGCTATCTCTTCCAACAGATAGTTTTTCAAGAGTGATCTTGGTGAAGTTGCCTATAAATACCAGTGACCCTTTACATTGAGAGGTTACTGGAAATTTCAAAGCAACTCAAGAGCTCATTCGTATTATTGCAAATTGAAGCACTCAAAAAACCTAGAATTTCCCAAGTGTTTCACATTGAAGAGAGCTCACTATTCTAAGCCTAGAGTGATAGATATATCCAAAGCTTAGAAGAGATATCATATCCTTTGCATTAGTTCTTATTATAAAGGATATCTCACCCTAGTTGAAAACTAACCCAAAACCCAAACCCCTTGTTAAGGTAGTTTGTGTGTGTTTTGTTGGTGAGTTGGAGTTGTAAAGAGTTAGTAAGCTACAGTGAGTTAGCCAGAAAACTCTAGAGAAGAAGTTAGTAAGCTACTTGTGGTAGTCCCGAACACTTGTGTGTGTTTGAGTTAGTAAGTAAGTCAAGTCGGCCCGAGAAAACTCAAGGTAGAAAAGTGAGTAAGCTATAGTGAGTTAGCCAGAAAGCTTTAGGAAGTGGTTAAGGAATTTCTCTGAAGATCAGAGAGAGTGGACGTAGGAGCTTGAGTCTCTGAACCACTATAATTGCTGTGTTGTTTTGCTTTCTCATCTTTGCATTATTATCCATTGCATGTTTTTCACTGAAAGCATAGTTCACTGATATTCAGTTGGAACCAATCTATTGAACTTGCATCAAATTGATCACAACCTTAATCACTGTTTTATTGAAGGGAAGATTTTTAGCAAAGATAAAATGAGTATAAACTTAGGGCCAACCATTCCGCACACTTGAGTAGCTAGAACAGATAGTTACCAAACTGAACTAACTCCCATCGAGGGTTCAAGAAGATAATTATCTGATACAAGTGCCTCAGGATCTCGATAAACTCGGTTCGGTTGGGCTAATCTCGAAGCTTCAAAGTAACTTCGGATCATTGTCTCGAAGAGACTTTGACTCGGCAATCCGTGCTTCTCGGGGCAAAATCATCGTGATAACTCGACCCATCCGACCTCAAAGAAAGAAAAGTTTTAAAAATCATCAACACGTGTATTCCCCCCCATACATGTGTGAGACTCGTTAGCACCAGAACCAACAAGTGGTATCAGAGCAGTGGTTCATTTTGACCACTTGCTTTGGTAGCCATAGTCTATTTTGCTGAAAGACTTTGGTGGTTTACTGAATAGATCTGTTTTTGTCGATATCTTACAAGGCTCGGCCATCATGCCTTCTAAGAAACTTCCTATGTTCTCTGTTGAGAGCTATGACCTATGGAGATTGAGAATGCCGGCTCATCTCAGATTCAAAACATGAAAGAATGTGGAGAGTGGTTTCGAAGGACCATTCAAATTCTTTGCTGTGAATCCTTAAATCACTCGTACCGAGAGGAATGATCCCGAGATAAATTTCCAAAGCCCGATGATCAACTTACTCCCGATGAAAAAAAAGTTAGTAAATCGACTACATTGCTAAAGATACTTTGTATAGTACTATTAATGATGGTGTTATGGGGATGATTTCTCACCGTGAAACCGCAAAAAGAAATATGGGACACACTTGTCATTATGTGTCAAGGCACATATCATATTAAGGAAAACAAACTTTTCATTTGCTATTGGAAAGTTTGATAGCTTTGAAATGGAAGATAGTGAATCCATTGACAAACTTGAGGTCGATTCACTAGCATCATGAATTATCTCGAAAGTGCTCTTGGGAAAAGATACCCACGTAGAGAAGTGGCATCGAAAATTCTTAGAGGATTATCTAAGAAATGGGATATACATGCCGTGGTGATTGAAAACACCAAAAATATTGATTCCATGCCATATCAACAAGTTTTCTCCGAACCGAAAAGCTTATGAGTTTGTGATTGACAAGAAAACTAAGAAATCGACAACAAAGATGATTCTTCATCTAGCGAGAATGTGGCTTTCAAAGCCTAAGAGAAATCCTCAGAAGTCTAGAGAGTTCGAGAACTCACTTGCCAAAAATCGGGATGAAAGCAAGGAGGATAAGCTAATCTTGATGGCAAGGAGGTTTGAAAGATTCAATAGAAGATATGGGAAATATAAGAAATATTACAGAATCACAGTACAAGAGAGACTCGTAAGCCGAGGACGAGATATACCGAGAAAAGAAAGGACCAGAAGTCAAGGATCCTCATCCAAGAAGAAGAACTCCAAAACCAAGGAGGAAAGTGATCGGGATGATGATACCAACAGATGCTACAACCGTCCGAAGAAAGGTCACTTTCAATATGACCGCCCCGAAATGAAAAGCTAAAGAAAGAAAGGAAAGACAAGCCAAGAGAGACAGAAGATCTCTAGCAAGAAAAAGCTATGATTGCGAAGAGGAAGAACATTCGAAGAAGTTTCCAGCCTCGATGAAATTTTCTCGACAAAGGATAAAGGATGATGTCCGCCTTATGGCCGTGGAGGAGGTAAATTCTTCTATCTATGTTGTTGCTCCTACACAAGCACATGAGTTCTCAAGTTCAACCAGAAACAAGAACTTTGACTGATGGATTCATTTTAGAATCTTATGAAGGACTATTCTGGTTACAAGAACTACTCATCAAACTCAAGAGCGTAACAAGGAACCGATCACGAGAATCAAGTGGAAAGACTCTAAAAAATGCCGAGATCACTTCTCAATTGATGGGAACTATTGATGAACCGGATGTTCTAAAGTACAACTCTTTAAAAGAGAAGGTGATAGAGATCCCGAATGGAAAATTAGAGAAATCCACTAAAGAGATTCAAATTTTATCGTAATCGAAGTTCAATGACCTCTTTGAGAAGTATGAAACTCCAAAGAAATGTGAGGATAGTCTTGCGCAGAGAAAGTTAGCTCTATTGAATTCTCGCATCTAAAGTGATAGATGAAATTGAGAGTTATAAAAGACTTGGAACTATAAAAAGTTGGATTGGGATACATTCCAGGGAACCTTCAAGGTCTTCAATCTTTTTGCTTAGTAGCACCAAGATTGTCTTTGTTAAACCAAAGGCATCTAATCTTCTTCTTGAACCGCCAGAGTTTTAGACAAGGGTAAAGGACCTATGGTTTGAGAAAAAACCGAAGGTTCAGGGAAAGCCCAAACCTCGGAAAAGGCTAGAAAAACCCGAACACTCAAGAGGGGAAATTTTCGTGCCAAGAATTCAAAGCCTCAAGCTAAGAATACCAACCTAAAGAGATCTCAGACCGAACCATCGAGGAATTTTCGGAAGAGAAACACTCGCCAGAGATATTCTCAACCGAAAAAGACCAAGTCCTCGACATCGAAAGACCACAATTTCATTACAGAGCAACCTAAACCCCCACTTGCCTAAGGGTAAAGGTTTCCTAACCCAAGTCACAGAGAGACAGAGACCACCACACAAAAGCTAAGGCACTTGAACAAAAGGCCTGAACCCAAGAAGAACTCTAAGGCTCATGTTCATGCTAAGGCTGGCACTCATGCACATGATACTGCCAAGGCTCCTAGGGTGGTGAATGTGTATGTAGATGTTTATGGGAGACAAATCAGCCACTCTAAAGTAATTAGAGTTGTTAGGCAGATTTGGGTTCCAAAAGGTACAACTAACCTGGTAGGACCCTACACCAAATGGGCACCTAAGAACTGATCTGTTTTTCAGGTGAAGGAAAAGGGCACTGAGCTAAATGAAAACAACATAAGATCGATGAGTGGAAATGAATTGGCTCTGGCCAGTATGGTATCCGGACAAGGATGTTCAAGACATATGACAGATATAAGCAACTAATCACCGACTATGTTGAGCAAAAAGGCCCTCGATCACATTTGGAGACAATTCCAAAGGACAAACCAAGGATATGGAACTCTTGAAGTTGACTCTGCTCATATCTATGGTGTTTCATATGTGTTCCGTCTAAAGCATAACTTGCTTTCTATCACCAATTCAGAACAAAGGATTCAAAGTTGAGTTCTCAAAGAACTTATGTTATGTAAAAAGACAATACTTCACGTAAAAATTTTCTTGTTGGTACTAGAAAAGGAAATGTATATCTTCTGATTGGAGTTCAACTCCTAAAGATACATGTTTGGTTGCAAAAAGTTCCAATCGATACCAGTTTGGTTGTGGCACAAAAAGAATGAATCACTTAAACTTCAAAAACCCCTGAACAAACTTGCAAGATTAGCACTTGTAAGGGGGTTACCCAATGAAGTGTTCAGTAAAGATCATGTATGTGATGCTTGTCAGAAAGGAAAACAAATCAGAGCATCTTTCAAAAGCAAAGTAGATGTTTCTACTGATAGAATACTACAACTGTTACATATGGATATCTTTGGTCCAAGAATACCCGTGAGCACTAATGGCGTAAAAATACACACTTGTGGTAGTTGATGACTACTCTAGATACACATGGGTCATATTCTTACTCAGTAAGAAAGAGACTCAAACAAAACTACCTGAACTACTGAAAAGGCTCAGTACTGAAAAGAATCAGAGTGTGGTCAAAATCATATCAGATAAAGGAATTGAGTTTATCAATCATATCATATCTGATTATTGTGCAGCAAATGGAATAGCTCATGAAACATCAGCTGCAAGGACCCCTCAACAGAATGGTGTTACTGAAAGAAGAAATAGGACTCGAAAAGAAGTCGCAAGGACAATGATTCTTTGAAGGTCGATATTCCTAAGAGATTTTGAAATGGTTATCAACACTGCATGCTACTCTCAGAACAAATCCATGTTGACCAAGAACCAAGGAAAAACTCCATATGAGCTATGGAATGAAAGGAAGCCTTTTGTTTCTTTCTTTAGTGTGTTTGGTTGCAAGTGTTTCATACACAATAATGGTAAAGATCAGTTGAAAACTTTTGATAGCAAAGCTGATGAAGGGATATTCTTAGGATATTCTGAAGTCAGTAAAGCCTTCAGAGCTTACAACTGTAGGACTCTTATTGTGGAAGAAACACCTCATGTTGTTTTTGATGAATCTACTTGTGTTCGAAGAAATAGGAACATGACTCAGGAGAATCTGTCAAGAGAATCACCGGACTTAGTCTCGAAAAAGAATGATAAAACATCCTCTCAACTTTGAAAAGAAAAAAATCGGGTCACTTTCTATGAATGGAGTGAATCGGACTTCAACAAAGAAGTTCAGGATGGAAAAACTCAGGATGGTGAGACTAAGGTTGGAAATTCTCCACTGAAGGAAAGCCAACACACTGAAGCTGACCAATCTAAACATACACCAGTTCAGACTCAGGTATATAATGCCGACGGAGATGTGGTCACAAATTGAGGCAAACTCAATCTATCAACCAATGGGGAACAAATGTCTCCTCGATAATGTTCGAATGGAATTTCCCCGAGGAAGATGATTCACTTTCTCCTTTTCTCGTTGTTCCCAAATTTAATGAACTACCCAACCTAACATTTCGATGTTGAGGATACTCTTGAAGGGGAACATCCAGAGAAAATGGTTGGATAGTCATCCTACAAGTCGTTGTGGGTGATCTATCGGAAGGTGTCAAAACAAGAGGTTCCATGGAGAAAGTGCTTTGTTCTCGCTTCCTATCCTCAAAAAAGAACCTCTCGAGATTGAAGAAGCTCTACAAGATTCATTTTGGATTCTTTGCTATGCAAGAAGAGTGAATCGGTTCTCAAGGAATGAAGTTTGGGGAGCTAGTGGATAGACCTAAGAGGCACAATGTGATTGGAACTAATTGGGTGTTCAAGAATAAGAGAGATGAAAGCAACAATATTGTGAGAAACAAGGCAAGGCTAGTTGCTTGAGGTTATTCCCAAGAAGAAGGCTTGGATTATGATGAAACCTTTTTTTGTTGCAAAGACTAGAAGCCATCGATTGTTTCTTGCATATGTTGCCCACATGAAATTCACATACCTGTCGATGGATGTGAAAAAGTGCATTTTTGAATGGTGCGCTTAAGGAAGAGGTTTATGTGGAACAACCTCCCCGGTTTCGTAGCATGAATGACCAAGTTTACAGAGCTCGAAAAAACCTTGTATGGTCTTAAGCAAGCACCCCGAGCATGGTATGATACCCTTTCTCAGTTTCTTACTGACCATGGTTTTATCAAAGGAATTGTTGATAGGACTCTATTCAGGATAGAATATGGGAAAGGCATCTACTTGTTCAGATTTATGTAGATGACATCATATTTGGATCTCCAAATCATCAGCTGTGTGAAAAGTTTTCTACCCTGATGAAAGGAAAGTTTGAGATGTCAATGATGGGGGAGATGAATTTCTTTCTTGGACTTCAGGTGAAACAAACTAAGGAAGGAATTTTCATCAATCAAGCAAAATACACCAGAGATCTGATTGTAAAGTATGGTGTAACAGAATTGCAATGCAGTTAGAATTCCTATGAATACTAACTACAAGATGGATCCTGATCCTGAAGGCAAATCAAGAAATCACACCGATTATAGAGGATCATTGGATCATCGCTATATATCTCACAACAAGTAGGCCCGATATAACATTTGCTGTTGGGATATGTGCAAGATACCAAGCTAATCCTAAGGCTAGTCACATGGAGGTTGCCAAAAAGATTCTGAAATATCTTAAAGGCACTGTGAATAGAGGATTATGGTATCCAGCTGATGATAACCTTAAATTAACTGGTTATTCAGATGTTGATTATGGAGGATCTAGAATTGACAGGAAGTGTACCACAGGAACTTGTCAATTTCTTGGAAGTAAACTGATATCATGGTTTTCAAAGAAACAAACCTCAGTAGCAACCAAGACTATTGAAAAGTCAATACACGGTCACGCAGGAAGTTTGTTGTACCCGCATTCTTTAGCTCGATAACAATTGAGGATTATAAGATTATAGCCAATGAAGTACCTATATTTTGTGATAATAATAGTGCAATTGCTATTACACAAAAATCTCAGTATTGCACATCAGATGTAAGCATGTTGATATCAGACATCACTTCATCAGAGATCATGTTGAAAAGAAAGACATCAGAACGGAGAAAATTCATACTCAAGATTTCAGGAACTATCAGTTGAATTAGGTATGTTGGATCCAGGTGAAAAAAGAAAATCTAAAAAATTGAAGGTTTTTCAGATGCATGAAGTTTTCTCAGGTTTTTACTGAAAAAACTCAGGATAAAATTGAGAGTACTGAACACTGAGTCTTGGGAAACTCAGTTATCCTGAAGATCAAGATCGATTATTATCGACATTTTATCAAGGTCAAAACTCAGTAAGACTGATGGAGAAAATTAGTCTGAAGAAGTATTGACTCATGCAACACATTTATTGTCTAACTGAATCTCAGTAATCATTAGCAATAAATGACAAAACACCTAAAGAAATATTTGGGCGGGACCTTTGAAATACACGAGGAAAGTCAATGGTCTGCAGGAACAGTAATTAAATGCATTGTTCATTAATCACCAATAGGGATAAATTAGCGGCTTAATATTTGCGAAATCGTCCTTTCATATACCCATTTTAGTCGGTTTTTAATCTCAACCGTCGATTTCTTCATCTACGTAATTTTCCATAAATCAAAATCCCATATCCATTGGAAAAATTTCTTTAAAAGCCCTATTCCAAAAAGCCTTTATCTTCACAAACACTCTGCTTCGAAACCCTCGATTGCCCATAAATTTTCACATATCTAAAACCCTTCACCAGAAATTCTCCAAAAATGACACATTTCTGTATACGACAAACTCGCCATTTCTAATAAACCTTGGTACGAATATGTCATTTCTCTAGAAAGCTCGTCCAATGCAACTCACGAGGAGGAGGCATTGCATATGATTCGTATGGTAAAGCTTACATGCCTGGTCGCGAATCAACCATAGGCCGAATATGCGAAAGAGGTAATTGAGTTTATCTCTAATATGCAGTTAGATGATGAGAATTGCATAGAATCTCAGATTACAGTCTCGTATTTGGAGCATGGTTCGAAATATGTGGATTTTGTTAGGGAATTATATATTATTCCTAAGAATCTAAATGCCATATATGAGTTAAGTGATAGAGGTGAAGACCCTACGGTATACATGATGGGTAGGGAACAAGAATATTTGGATAAAATTACTGAGCATCCAGTAAAGTTTGAAGCTACTCTGAATAAGAGGCATTTGAAGCCTAAATATCAAGTATTGTTGGATATTGTAAGCAAATGCATCATGAGAAGATCTGGTAGCTTCGAATAGATAAGCACGCCTAAGTTAAGGCTAATGGCGGTGATTGAAGATTCACCTTCCACGGCATTCAATTGGTTGCACTATTTGATCAAGGTGGTGAGTGATCAAGCCAAACAAATTCAGAAGGTGAATGGCTCTGTAGTTGTCAAAGGAAAGATTCTACATGCAACCAAGATTGCATTTATCTTATAAATGTGCAGAGAAGAGGAGGACATCTTTGCCGATTCCACTTCCTTTCCAAAGTAAAAAATCTTGTTCAAACCAACAAAGAAGACTTTGAGAGGAAAGAAAGAGAAAAACTCTGAGTCTCAGGAGGAGACTGCTAAAGAAGAAACTGATGAAGAAGCCAGACAAGCTAGGGGGAAAGCCCTGATGCAAGTTAAAAGAGAGAAAGGAGAGAAACTGAAAAAGAAAGCACTGGCTCCTCAGAAGTGCAGAAGGCTTCAATCTATTGCTGAGAAGGAGGACAGTGACACTGAAGAAACTCAACCTGAAGGCCAGCAAGGGTTGAAATCTCCACTTCAGGTTCTTGCTCAGGTTGTGACAAATGTGCAGGAGCAAGAAACTGAGGAACATGTTTTTTCCGAGGTACTCAAAACCTCTCTGAGCTCAAATAAAATCTCTCAGGAAATCTTCAAGGGACCTCAGATCCCCACTGAAGAAAGAACAGTTCAGACTTTAGACCAGTCTGAACCTCAGGAATTGCTGAACTTGGATGCACTTCTGAATGAACCATTTCTAGATCCATCAGCTCTAGAACTCATACACTCTGAATCTACTGCCTCTGAAAGCCCAAGATTGAAGAAGGGAGAAGCCGAAGAAACTGAATGGCGAAGCAAGGGGGAACGGTTCATCTTAGACAGATACCCTGAGCTGAATGCATATCCTGACCTTCAGGATATGTTCTTCAGGCATAGAACCACAGTGTATATTCTAAATCAAACACTCCCGAAGATGCTGAACATTGCTTCATACAGAGGAGAAGAGTGGTGGAATGCAGAGACAGTTGCCCTGACTTAATTCTCAGGTTTCAGAAAAACCTACTGAAGGTGATTTTGATGAATTAGTGAAAAAGAAGCTAGCTGAAAAGAAAGCTACTGAAGGATTTGATGCTTCCAGCTCCCATGATCAAAATAAAGATAAGGATAAGAGAGATGATGCAGAAAAGAAATTTGAGGAGAAGGAACCTCAGATAGATACTGAGAAAGAGAAGGAAACTGAGAGTCAGATGGGGACAGATACTGATGCTGAACCAACTGATATCAAACAACCTCAGACTGAAGTTAGCACTCTTCAGGTACCTTTTGGCACTGTTATACATTATGTCGAAGTTACTGAAGTACCTAGCTTTAAATCTGATGTTTATGATATGCAGACTGAGGCTCAGTTGGAGCACCCAACTCAGTTGGAGAATGTTGTACAAACTCCAGTGGTTGATTTCACACCAATCCTGGATGAGTTAAAGAAGATAGAGCCAAGGATGGAAGAGATACTGGCAGGTCAATCTCAAAAGCTGGAGAATCTAAGCTCTTCATCAAGCATGCTGCAAACAATTCTCACAGACAAGATGACTCAGATGGAGTTAGTTCTGGCTGCTCAAAATCAGAAAATGGAGAACCTGAGTTTATCATCTGATACGCTTCAAACAACTCTATCAAGTAAATTAACTACATTAGATGGAAAGATTGATGGAGTACAAATAGAGCTTAATGCCAACATGAAGCAGATGTATCAACAAAGAACTACTTATCTTGAAGCCAAGCTGATTGAGAAGAATGATCTGATGATCAAAACAACCGTTGAGGAAATGGGCTCTCTGCTCATGACCAAGATGACAGAAATGATGCATGATAGCTTCTCAAAACAGTTTGCTCCTCTTTCAGATGAGTTCTCAATGGCCAAGAATTACATGATAAGGCTAGAAGATGAGCATAATCAGTTGGCAGGAGAAGTGCGCAGTATGAGTAAGGAGCAATACTATATGGATACTGCACTGACTCAACTACTCCCAAGGTATGGTGCCAAAAAGGGGGAAAGGCCTGGTGCCAAATTAAGTGAGTTGTTGGCACAAACCTTGGAGAGAAAGGCTCAAAAAGAAGCTGAAGGAAAGAAAATTGCTGATGCCTTAAGAGAAATTGAAGCCACTGAGAAACTAAAGTTCAAAGAAGCTGAGAAAACTATCTTCACTCAAACATCTGAGCAAACCATTTAGGAAGTAATTTCTGAGAAATTGAGTGATAGAAGGATGGTTGGAACAAGCAAGGCAGAAGAATATCAAGTCAGACCTGAAAAGAGAAAGGATGTGGCATTTGTGGAACAAGAAAGGAAGAAAAGAGCAAAAAGCTCAAAACCTACTCAGAGGAAGCTGATAATGGAATTCGAAGAATCTGAGGAAGAAACTAAAACCTAGAAAGAAGCCTTCGATACCAAGAAAACTCTGAAAGCTCTTCAGATTGAAAAGGAAAAGAAAACTACTGCTTCAGTATCAGGTGTTCCACTAATCAGGAAGAAGAAAGAAGAAGAGTAGAAAAGAAGAGGTGGTTTTAAAAAGTTTCTAAGCAAAATGAGAGGTACAGAAAAGACTCAGAAGTGTCCGCACATTGACAAGTGGATGCCTATTCAGTTCAATGATGCATGGGAAGAGATCAAGAGAACCTTCTGGTTCTATTATGAGATTCTGAGAGAATGGAGGGAGAGCAGCTCGGATAAGAATGAAGCCTTTATTGAGTACTTACTGACATTCTATCCTAAGTACCTGCAAAGTTGGATCAACTTGGCAGATGAAGGAAACACTCAGATAGTAGCTCCTGGTCCATACATGTACCCAGCTCCTAGGTTTGAGAATGGCTATGTAAATGAGGCAACCATTTTTGAGGAAATAGCCCAGTATGCCATCCAGCTAGGCCTAACAGGAAACAACCCTGAAATCATCAAGGCAAGAGATGAACTGAAGAAGAGATACTATGGGATGTTCAACCTGGAAGTGCCAGAGGATGAAGTGGAAGAAGACTGAAGACTTTGTACTTCTGTTTTTGTTTTTGATTTTCATTGTAATCTGTAACTCTTATCCTACATCAATGAAAACTTTATCTTTATGCTCAAAGATAATATCTCATTACCTTTTTTACATGTCTTGATATGCCAGATTGTTAAAGAACTTGATTGGAGAAATACCATTTTGGTTGTAATAGATAAACTCAAACCTGAGGATATGTTAGGTTTTCTTAAATGTAACAAGATGGTTTTGGCATCATCAAAAAGGGAGAAATTGTTGGGAGATGAATTTAATAAAGAAGTTTTGATTAGATCCCAAAAACCCTGAGTATGACATGTTTAGGATAATCTTGATAGATCGAGTCGCTTTCAAAGATAGATTGATCAGGAAGTTATCTGCACTATGTATAGTCAGCAGATATAGATCAGGTTAGATCTTTTGAAGACATCAAGACTTCGGATGTCACTTTGAAGACATCAAGACTCGAGATGTCATCAAGACACCAAGACTCGATGAAGTTGTTGAAGACACTGAAGACTCGGTATGTCACAGAAGACACTAAAGACTCAATAAGTTGCTGAAGACACTGAAGACTCAGTATGTCACTGAAGACACTGAAGACTCAGTATGTCACTAAAGACATTGAAGACTCAGTATGTCACTGAAGACACTGAAGACTCAGAAGATACTCAAGACCCAAGAGTTACTAAAGACTTCGAGAAATCTTGAATACTCGAGATAAGCCCAATGTTCGAGAGGTCTTGAATAATATCTATCTAAAGACTACAAAACTGAGAATAACGCAAATATTCAAAAAAGTAGATATTGCCCAAAACATTCATATGCAGACAAAAGGAACTAAGTCTAAGTGTTGTTTAAGGTTGTCTAATTCAGAGAGATTGACCAAAAGGAGCCGTTTTGTTTATCTACATTCACTGAATCCAAGAACCAATCAGAGAAAGACAACACCAGATTTTTCTCGACAATTGGAAAGCGGCACCACCTGCATCATGTCAGTAGTACTAAGTTTCAGACTGCAAAAATTGGTGATTGGCTACATGACTGCATATTTCCTAAAACATGCATGGGAGTATTCAAACCTTAAATATAGTCGTTCATCAAACACCAGAAGAGGAAACTCATAAAGCTATCTCTTCCAACGGATAGTTTTTCAAGAGTGACCTTGGTGAAGTTGCCTATAAATACCAGTGACCCTTTACATTGAGAGGTTACGGGAAATTTCAAAGCAACTAAAGAGCTCATTCGTATTATTGCAAATTGAAGCACTCGAAAAACCTAGAATTTCCCAAGTGTTTCACATTGAAGAGAGCTCACTATTCTAAGCCTAGAGTGATAGATATATCCAAAGCTTAGAAGAGATATCCTAGCCTTTGCATTAGTTCTTATTGTAAAGGATATCTCACCCTAGTTGGAAACCAACCCAAAACCCAAACCCTTTGTTAAGGTAGTTTGTGTGTGTTTTGTTGGTGAGTTGGAGTTGTAAAGAGTTAGTAAGCTACAGTGAGTTAGCCAGAAATCTCTAGAGAACAAGTTAGTAAGCTACTTGTGGTAGTCTGAACACTTGTGTGTGTTTGAGTTAGTAAGCTGCAGTGAGTCAGCCAGAAAACTCAAGGTAGAAAAGTGAGTAAGCCACAGTGAGTTAACCGTAAAAGCTTTTAGGAAGTGGTTAAGAATTTCTCCGAAGATCGAGAGTGGACGTAGGAGCTTGAGTCTCGAACCACAATAATTCTTGTGTTGTTTTGCTTTACATCTTTGCATTATTTTTATGTTGCATGTTTTTCACTGAAAGCATAGTTCACTGATATTCAGTTGGAACCAATCCACTGAACTTGTATCAAATTGATCACAGCCTTAATCACTTTTTATTGAAGGGAAGATTTTCAGCAAAGCTAAACGAGTATAAACTTAAGGCCAACCATTCCGCACACTTGAGTAGCTAGAACAGATAGTTACCAAACTGAACTAACCTTACTGAGGGTTCAGTAAGATAATTATCTGATCCTAGCGCCTCTGGATCTCTGATAAACTCAGGTTCAGTTGGGCTAATCTGAAGCTTCTAAAAGCAGCTCAGGATCATTGTCTCAGTAGACTTTGACTCAGGGCAATCCGTGCTTTTCAGGGCAAAATCATCAGGATAACCTGACCCATCTGACCTCAGTGAAAGAAAAGTTTTAAAAATCACTGAACACGTGTATTCCCCTCCCCATACATGTGTGAGACTCGTTAGCACCGGGACCAACAAGTGGATTTCACACGATTCTATTTAAGGAACGGAGATTAAGAAATAACGAACCACTGCGGTCTAATTCTTCTATATTCAGTACTGAAGAATTTATCCTCTTGTAGGTTCTATTCAGCGCATCATAATGCACTAGTGTAATCTCTTGGTCAAGACAAGCCAATCTCAGCCTTACACTTCAACCTTTCATGATGGATTGTTCATTTCCATCTAGGTTGTGAATTTTGTACTTAGTTACGAGGAACTGTTAATTTGATCTTCCGTGATCTAGTATCACCAAATTAACTACAATGTAACACATACTATTTATTGAACAAGTATGCAGTAAATATATATAACATTCAATCATATTTAATGCAATAATGATAAATAATTTATTTCAGTAAATAAATAAGAAATTCAGTTTGGTTATACAAAGTAAAAAGCATACTTTCCAGTATAACCCCAACAATCTCCCACTTATACTCAAAGTGTACTTTTAAGTATACTACAACACGTCTCGTGTTCTACGTGACATCTAATGTCACCTACACGAACCTAATAATATTTATCCCACTTATACTCAAAGCGGATTGACAATGCTCTTGACACCCATCCCTTCCACATGTTTGTCGAATGTATTCTGAGGCAGACCCTTTGTGAATGGATCTGCTAGTTTGTCTTCCGACGCAATCTTTGCCACCTCTATGTCTCCTCTCTTAACAATTTCTCGTGTAAGATGGTATTTTCTTTTATGTGTTTGCTGGCTTTATGGGCTCTCGGTTCCCTTGAATTTGTAACTGCTCCGACATTATCACAATAAACCGTGATTGTGTTGGCAAATCCGGAACAATGCCCAAGTCCACTTAAGAAGTTCTTGAGCTAAACCGCTTCCTTCGCTGCTTCATAAGCAGCTACGTATTCGGCTTCCATGGTAGAATTGGCGATGCATTTCTTCTTAATGCTTCTCCATGTCATGGCTCCTCCTCCCATGCAAAACACACTACCTGAGGTAGACTTCCTGGAGTCTATGTCTGACTGGAAATTTGAGTCCGTGTAACCGATGGGGATTAGACTGTCTGATTGATAAACCAACATTCTGTCCCGTGTCCTCTTTAGATACTTCAGAATATTTTTAACTGCAGTCCAATGCTCTTTCCCAGGGTTACTTTGATATCTTGCTACCATGTCCACGACAAAGCAGATATCCGATCTCGTGCACAACATTGCATACATGAGGCTTCCTACAACTGAGGCATAAGGAATGCCCTTCATGTCATCTATCTTTTTATGTGTCTTGGGACACATTTCTTTGGATAGATGGATTCTGTGTCTGAAAGGTACAAAACCTTTCTTGGAATCTTGCATGCTGAATCGCTTTAAGACAGTGTCTATGTATGAAGCTTGTGAGAGGCCGATCATCATTTTCCTGCGATCTTGAGTGGTCTTGATCCCTAAGATATGACCAGCTTCTCCCAAGTCCTTCATATCAAACTGTTTTGACAGCCATGCCCTTACGTCTGACAATACCTTTACATCGTTCCCAATGAGCAGAATGTCATCTACGTATAGTACTAAGAATACCAAGGCAATTTCGTCATGCTTTTTATAAACACAACTTTCGAAATTGTTTTGATCAAAACCGTAAGATTTTATAACGTGATCAAAAAATTGATTCCAAGAACGAGATGCTTGCTTCAGTCCATAAATGGACTTCCTTAGCTTGAAAACCAGATGCTCTTGACCTTTTTCAATGAAGCCTTCGGGTTGCTGCATGTAGATTTTCTCGTCAAGACTTCCGTTAAGGAAAGCTGTCTTGACATCCATTTGCCAGATCTCAAAATCTAGGTGCGCAATAATCTACAAGAGAATACGGATGGACTTGAGCATGGCTACGGGCGAAAAGGTTTCCTCATAATCGATCCCCTCTTTCTGAGTGTACCCTTTCGCCACGAGTCTCGCTTTGAAAGTTTCCACCTTCCCGTCCGGTCCTATTTTTCTCTTCTATACCCACTTGCATCCAATGGGTTTTACCCCATTAAGTGGTTCGACTAGCTCCCACACTTTATTGTGATCCATTGAACCCATTTCGGCTTCCATTGCTGTTTGCCAAGAATCTGCATCCTTGTCTTAGATCACCTCGTTGTATGACCATGGATTTGATTCTTCTCCGGAGACCAAATCCGAAGACTCTCCTTTCCCCAAGAATCGCTCGGGTTGTCTAACAACCCTTCCACTGCGACGAGGTTCTGGTTGTGTAGGTGTGACGCTTGGTATATCGACTTGTACAGTCGGCAAAGGAGTTGGCCCTCTAAGTTCTTCTAAGGTAATCTCACTTCTAGGCTTTCTATCGTTCATATAGTCTTCTTCAAAAAATTTAAATGCGTACTGATTACGACCTTTTGATCTTTGGGACCATAGAATATGCATCCTTTAGTTCCTTCGGGGTATCCTATAAACAACCTTAATTCTGAACGTGCATCCAACTTACAGGCTTTCTTGTTCAACACGTATGCCGGACACCCCCAGATTCTCATGTGTCCCAAGTTGGGCTTGCGCCCTATCCACAATTCTCTAGGAGTTTTGGGAACCGATTTGGATGGAACTAGGTTTAGAATGTAAGCCGCTGTTTCCAAGGCGTAACCCCAGAACGATCTTGGCAAATCCGCATAAATCATCATTGATCTGACCATTTCTAAAAGTGTTCTATTTCTTCGTTCTGCAACCCCGTTTGTTGAGGGGTATGTTGGGATTATACTGGAAAGTATGCTTTTACTTTGTATAATCAAACTGAATTTTGGACTTATTTACTGAAATAAATTATTTATCACTGATGCGTTAAATATTATCGAATGTTACATATATTTACTGCATAACTGTTCAATAAATAGTACGTGTTACATTGTAGTTAATTTAGTGATACCCGATCACAAAAGATTAAATTAACAGTCCCTTGTAACCAAAAGTACACCATTCACGACCTAGATGGAAATGAACAATCCATCGTGAAAGGTTGAAGTGTAACACTCAGATTGGCTTGTCTTGACCAAAGAGATTACACTAGTGCATGTCTATTGCACTGAAGAGGACCTACAGGAGGACAAATTCTTCAGAACTGAACTAGGAAGAATTAGACCTCAGTGGTTCGTTATTTCTTAATCTTTGTCCCTTAAATAGGATCACGTGTGGTTAGTAAGTATTGCTTTGACTTATTACGGGTAGAGAATCAACGAGATTCAATACTTTATATCTTGGGCAATATTATTGGTCACATGTGTAGCTAAGATTTAATACGAAGAATCGTGTGCAAGTACGCTTGTTCGATTTGCCCCCTTGGGAGGTTCATAAGTTTTATCATACCAAATCTTGCAAGTGGAACTAGTTTCCTGTATGAGTAATAATGTTGAACCATTTCTTTACCAAGGATAAAAAGATATTAATTAATGGAAAGCTATTTCAGTGGCTTGAATTAATTAATGGGCTAGATAATCTTAAATACGAGAAATAATAACCGGGAGCCATATTGACTATAATATGGGTTAAGATGGATAGTGCAATATTAATTATGTAGTGGGATTAATTAATATTTATGGGCTTGAATAATATTGTGGCTCAATATTGATAATTCAAGATCCATTGGAAGGTCCAATCTTAATTCTCCTAAAGGCCCCCCAAGTAGCCCAACATAAAGTCCAATAACTGGAAAATGGTGTTTAAAAATAAAATAAATTTGTTGCCTATTTTTCCTTGTCTTTTTCAAAAAATATGGATAAAAGGGGAGAAAGATTTTCTTTGAATTTTGTTATGGAATGAAGATATGTATTCTTGGAATACAAGATTATCTCATTAAATTCAAGAAATCTCCCACTTGGTTATTCATATAGTTTGTTTCGAAAATTTTGAAATATAAAGGGCAAGAAAGATTTTCCTGATTTTCTTGAAAAAATATTATGGAAGATATGTATTTCTTGAAATATAAGAATATCTCATAAATTCAAGAAGATCAAAATCTTGGATTCTTGGTCCCTCTTATTTTCGAAAATTCACCATAGCAAGATAAGGTGGGATTTTTGTGGAATATTTTAATTATGGAAAAAAGAATATAGGAGATATATTCAAGATTTCTTGGAGATCAAGAAAAGATTTTCCCACATTGTTTTTTCCCTAAAAATTCGACCACCACCCTATCTATAAATAGGGGACGATTCTTTCATTCCCTAGTGCAATTCCATGTGCTGGAAAAATTAGTAAATCCACAAAAGTGGTGCAACAAATTTTATTTTTTCCTTTTAGTTAATTGTTCGCGGGAATCCTACCACCGGATTGTCGAGCAAGGATTAAGGGAATACTTTGGGAAGGATTTTTGGTGTGTTTTCATCGACAAGTCCATTGCCATTCCAAGAGGTAAGTTTACGTAAACTCGTAGTAATTCCGCATGCGTAGGATTTACGTGAACTGTTTATATGCATGATTTATTGTTGAATTATTATTTGAATTAATATAGGATTAATTCATGCTAGTAATAATTGTTAGAATTAAATTTCTATTTAAATATTCATCCTGAATAGATCCAGACAATTCGTTCCCCAACAGGGGTACCGGGTGCAGTCAACTGGGATGCAATCCCTTCGTCTGATAGGTAGTTCAAAAATTCATCACTGAGGTATTCGCCTCCATGATGAGATCGTAGAAACTTGATACTCTTCTCCTTATTATTCTCCGCTTGAGCCTTAAATTCTTTGAATTTATCAAAGGTCTCACATTTATACTTCATTTGGAAAACGTACCCATAGCGTGAGTAATCATCAATAAAAGTAACAAAATACTCGTAGTCACCTCTAGCTTTGATTTGCATTAGACCACACACGTCAGTGTGAACTATTTCCAACACTTCTTTGGCTCTAGGCCCCTTGGCTCCAAATTGTCGTTTGGTCATTTTACCCTCCAAACATGATTCACATGTTGGAAATGGTTCAATCTAGAGAGACTCCAATGAACCATCTTGGACCAACCTTTGGATCCTATTCGGATTAATATGACCTAATCTTAGATGCCAAAGAAGTATCTCATTCACATTAGTCGAACATTTTCTTTTAGTGCTCGAAACGGTCGATGTGTTACAGGATGTATTTTGTTAGTGGTGTGCACAATTAATAGTATAGAGATTGTTCTGTAAAGTTCCATGACAGATAGACACATCGTTACGAAAAACAGTAACATGCTTATTAAAACGAACAGAATATCCATCAGAAAATAGATTAGAAACAGAAATAAGGTTTTTTCGAAAAACAGGAACATAAAGAACATCTCTTAGAACTAAACTTCTGTCTTCAAAAGACAGGTGCACGTTGCCCACTGCTTCAGCTACCACTCTCGTAGCATCGCCTAGCGTGATGAGGATCTCACTTCCACTAAGCTTTCGGGTTCGTTTGTACCCCTGTAAAGTGAAACAAACATGATCAGTGGATCCCGTATCCACTACCCACGAATGGGTATCATATGCTACTAAACAAGTTTCGACAACTAGTGCGTGAGAATTACCTTTCTTTTCATTCTGCTTGGGCTTGGAACAGGCAGACCTCTAATGTCCTTTTTCACCGCAGTTGAAAACCTCCCCTTTGGTTTATTTCTAATACCCAACCAATTGACTGTGTTTCCTATACCTTTCTTAGTAGTGGGGTTGCTTTGGTTCTGAATGTTCATCTTCTCAATGATCTTGCCTTCCACTGGCCTAGATTTTGAGAGAAGATTCTTAGTCACCGAAGATTCGTCTTCTTGTCCCAAATGTTTCTCTATCGTCTCCAAAAATTCTTGTAGAGTATCCATAGTAAACATGCGATCGCTCATCACAAAACTACAGTAAAACTCATCAAAGCATTTTGGAAGAGTTAGGAATAAGAATTCGATTTGCGCCCCATCACAATACTTAGTACCGAGGTAGGCAAGCTTGTCAAAATGGAGCTTAACTTTGAGAACATGATCCTTCACAGGTGTTCTCTCTGTCATTTTTAGCCTTGCCACACCATCATGATTAAACTAATTGATCATACGGTTTTCTGTTAAAAATATCTCTTCAAGACTCTGCATGATTTCCGAAACTGATTCAACACCCTCATGAATGTGTCTTAAATCATCAGACAATGACGTCATAGATTCGTTGGCCCGCTCCCAGATATCATACAAAGATCTCTCCACATTAGTTTACCCTTCAGTAAGCTTATCAGGCTTGGGTACGCTAAGAACCCAATGGTGTTTTTGTGCAGTGAGGACAAAATTCATATTTCTTTTCCAGACCACATAGTTTTCACCAGTAAGTTGATGTTCTTTGAGCATATATTTCAGTGGATTAAAAGGTTGCGACATGATGATATTGAAAATAAACATACATCTTGTGTCAATATCTGGATCAACACAAAGAAAATCACATAATTCAATCACATGAATCATATTAAAATCTAAAAAAAATATGAACATATATCAGCCAACATCTTAAAATAGTTTAAATGAGCCACGTGGGTGGGTCATCATTTAAATCAAATTTAAGCAAGTTACAAACAAGAACAGTTATAAACCTTTAATTTGAAAAAAATAATAGTTGGCTCCCACTTGATCAATATAAAATTGACAGGGACTTCGGCGAAGTATATGCATATCAATTTTATACCTAAGTAATAACCATGATTAAATACAAAATTATTATTTCGATTTGAACGAGCCTCTTGGGAGGGTCATCGTTGCCACTAGTAATAATTCACAATCATCCTTTTGAGAATTTATTCATGTGAAAGCTTCTTTTGGCCGTCCCTTAGGGGAATTTCTCCAAAAGAATTCACAAATAAATAAATCATGGAGGTCAAATTAATTTGATTCAAAAACCAAATTAATTATATAAAAGCATACTTAGTAATTTTTTTTGAGTTTGAGGTTTTTCACAAGCAACATCTCATGCAAACACATTAAACGAATTTAAACAGAAGCACAAGAAAAAACAAAACAAATCAAACAAAACAGAAAATAAACTTATTGGGCACATATTATCCAACTGTCATGGTTTAATTTTCCTTGTCTTGATTTTGAAGAAACACCGTATTGAATATCTCCCACTCGTTCGTCACGAAAAAAAAAATTCATCTCGAATTGCCACGCCAAGTAGCTCGCAGCTGGGATGCACGTTCGTATCCAGCCGGCCGCTTGGCCGAGCCACCGCGCCCGTGTTCCTAGGCGCAGCACGTGTCACCCCCTCGGTGCTCGACAACCTCGGCCAGGCTTCGCCCGGGTTGCGCATATGCGCGCGCGCGCATCCCCGCCCATGCCTTGGTCTCCAGCGCCGTCCGCTCGGCACGCTTAGCGCGCCCTCGTGCGCGCACGTGCCCCACCCCGCCAATGTGCCCAGCGCTGAGACCGCGCGTGCCTGGCGACGTTCGCATCGTGCGTGGGCTTCCTATGACACATTTCGCGCGATGAACGTCGCCCGCGTATGGTTCTGGTTCCATTTTAACTTCTCATCTCCGTCTTCGTCTTCGATTCGGTTAAAATTTATTTTATAAAAAATAAATAAACCTAAAATCTAGACTAGTCTATTACATTGAACAAATCAAAATAGCCTAATCTACTCGTGGATTTTCTCACGAGAAAAATAAATTCGAACGAGTCGAATTAAAACCAATCATACGCATGAAATAAATAAATACATTAAATTCCATGACAATTGGATGCCTGCAAAACAGATCTAACAATTCTACTATCCAATTTTCAATAAAATTTAATGGCCAACAAATTTAAATAACAATTTAAATACAGAGCTCGAAACTGAGGCTCTGATACCAGTTGTTTGGGAATATGGGGTGCCCGGATCTATTCGAGATGTATTTAAATACATATTTAAATTATTCAATTAATTACTAACATGAATCAATCCTAAATTAATTCAACATAATAATTAATTAAGCAACAACAACATGCGTATATGTAATCCACGTAAATCCTAAGCATGCGGAATCTAGGAGTTACGAGATTACATACCTCTTGTAGAGACAACCGTTGAGACGATGGATCAACCTAAAGCGCCTTCTCAAATATGTCTTACATCCACGAACATAATCCGGTGGGATGATTTTCATGAACAATTTTAACAAAGGAGAAAACAAAAAAATATATTGCACCACCTTTGTGGATTTCTAATTTTTCCAACACATGGAATTGTCTTGGGGATGAAAAATTCATCCCCTATTTATAACATAAGGGGTGGTCGAAATTTTGCCCTAGAAAAGATATGGGAAGATCTTTAATTCTTGTACAAGAAGTAATCTTGAATATATTCAATATATTCTCTTTCCCATAAATATATTTTCCACAAAATCTCCTCCCTTATTTATAAGTAATTTTCAAAAATTACCTATTAATGGGGAAGGAAAAAGATCTTTGACTTATCTTGAATTTATGGGATAAACTTGTATCTCAAGAATACTTATTCCATAAAAATATTTCCAAGAAAATCTTTTCTCCCTCCTTCTTAATATTTTCGAAAATATTGGGGAAAATAGGGCAATAATATTTTCTTCTCCTTTTCATTAATTGGACTTATATTGAGCTATTTGAGGGGTCTTTAGGAGAATTAAGACTGGACCTACAATGGGCTATGAAACTTTAATATTAAGCTAAAATATTATTCAAGTCCATTAATATTAATTTACTCCACTATAAAATTAATATTGAACTATCCATCTTAATCCATATTACGATGCTACAATAATATGGCTCCCGGTTATTATTTCCCGTGTTTATGATTATATAGTCCACTAATTAATTAAGCCACTGAAAAAGCTTTATATTAATTAATATCTTTATCCTTGGAGTAAAGACAGCTCAACATTATTATCCATACCAGAAATAAATTTTCACTTGTAAGATTTGGTATGATAAAGCTTCTGAGCCCACAAAGGGGACAAATCAAGCAAGACGTGCTTGCACACGATTCTCCGTATTAAATCTTAGCAATCGTCGTGTAACTAATAATATTGCCTAAGATAAGGTATCGAATCACGTTGATTCTCTTCCATCATAAGTCAAAGCAATAGTTATTAATTTCACACGGTCCTATTTAAGGAACGAAGATTAAGAAATAACGAACCACTAAGGTCTAATTCTTCTATATTCAGTACTGAATAATTTATCCTCCTGTAGGTCCTATTCAGCACATCATAATGCACTAGTGTAATCTCTTGGTCAAGACAAGCCAATCTGAGCCTTAGACTTCAACCTTTCATGATGGATTGTTAATTTCCATCTAGGTTGAGAATTTTGTACTTAGTTACGAGGAACTGTTAATTTGATCTTCCGTGATCTGGTATCACCAAATTAACTACAATGTAACACGTACTATTTATTGAACATGTATGCAGTAAATATATATAACATTCTATCATATTTAATGCAACAGTGATAAATAATTTATTTCAGTAAATAAATAAGAAATTCAATTTGGCTATACAAAGTAAAAAACATACTTTCCAGTATAACCAACAATTTTTCTTGTGTTAATCCGGATATTAACATAAGATGTATATTTATTTTTAGTTTCAACATCTCAAAACCTTTTAATCCACTGTTAATATACTTTAAGTCAAATAGAATTGTATAGGAAACTATGTCGATTGGAAATTATATATTGTCTTGACCTTGAAATCGCATAAAGTTCATCCTTGACAAACCTAGACTTGTTAATACTACAAATATGAGGAAGATAAGGAATATCATAAGCAGTGGTTGAGATCCAATGAAAATGCTAAGTGTATCATCTTGTTTTCAACGTCAGATGTGTTGCGACACCAACATCAGGACTTGGAAACCATTGCAGCTATTATGATAAATCTTAACGAATTCTTCACAATCGTAAAGCGAGTCAGATAGCCATACAGAACTTGTTCTCGTAGAAAATGACATTAAGAGGTGTTAAGAAAAAGACTGACAAACGAAAATGCTTAATTGCGGTCTAAGAAGACATCGGAGGGCAGCCTGTCCCAAGCCTGAAAAGGTGGGAAAGAAAGGTAATTCTCAAACACTAGCTGTTGAAACTCGTTTAGCGGCGTATGCTCCCATTAGTGGGTTGTGGATACGAAAACCACTAATCATGTTTGTTTCAAGGATTCTAGATAATCCATCAATTTAGTGGGAGTGAGACCATCATCACCATGGGCAATGTTACGAAAGTAGCAGTTATCGCAATGCTACGTAAATAGCGATTATTGCAGTACTACGTAAGTAGTGATTGAAGCAGTGGGAGAAGTGCACCTATCTTTTAGTGATAGAATTTTAGTTTTGAGAGTTGTTCTTTACGTTCCAAGTTTTAGAAAGAATTTGATTTCAGTTTCTAAAACTCTTCAATGATGGATATTCAGTTTCTTTTAATAAAGTTATTACTATCGCTCTAAATAATGAGTTTATCTATCATGGAACGTTGTTGAACAATCTCTATACTATTAACTGTGCACACTACTAGCAAAATGCATCCTATAACACATCGACTATTTCAAATAATAAAAGGAAACGTTCCGTAGACGTGAACGAAACACTTCTATGGCATCTAAGACTAGGTCATATTAATCCAAAGAGGATCCAAAGGTTGGTTCAAGATGGTTCATTGGAGTCTCTCCGGGTTGAACCGTTTCCAACTTGTGAATCATGTTTGGAGGGTAAAATGACTAAGAGGGCATTTGGAGCCAAGGGGAATAGAGCCAAAGAAGTGTTAGAAATCGTTCACACTGATGTATGTGGTCCAATGTAAATCAAAGCAAAAGAAGGTTAAGAAGATTTCGTTACTTTTATCGATGATTACTCAAGATATGGGCACATTTTCCTTATGAAGCATAAATCCGAGACCTTTGATAAAATCAAAGAATTTAAGGCTCAAACAGAGAATCATAGGGAAAAGTGTATCAAGTGACTACGATCTGATCATGGAGGTGAAAACCTCAGTGATGATTTTTTGAACTACTTGTCAGACGAAGGGATTGTATCCCAGTTTACTTCACCCGGAACCCCTCAACAAAACAGGGTTGCAGAACGAACAAACGAAACTCTTTGAGAAATAGTTAGATCAATGATGAGTTATGCGGATCTACCCAAATCGTTTTGGGGTCACGCCTTGAAAACAACGGCTTATATTCTAAACCTGGTGCCATCCAAATCGGTTCCCAAAACCCCTAAAGAGTTGTGGACCAAGCGCAAGTCCAGTTTGAGACACATGAGAATCTGGGGGTGTCCGGCATACGTGTTGGACAAGGAAGCCGGTAAATTAGATCCACGTTCAGAATTAAGGTTGTTTATAGGGTATCCCGAGGGAACGATAGGGTGCATGTTCTATGGTCCCGAAGATCAAAGAGACGTAATTAATACGCACTTTAGATTTTTGGAAGAAAACTATATGAACGATAGAGAGCCCAGAATTGAGATTACCTTAGACAAGACAAAAGGGTCAACTCCAATGCCAACTGTACAAGTTGACATACCAAGCAACATGTCTTGGGGAATTAATTGCCCGGATCTATTCGGGTTAAATATTTAAATACAAATTTAATTCTAACAATTATTACTAGCATGAATTAATCCTATATTAATTCAAATAATAATTCAACAACCAATCATGCATATAAACAGTTCACATAAAACCTACGCATGCGGAATTACTACAGGTTTACGTGAACTAACCTCTTGGAGTGACAACCGTTGAGAAGATGGATCCCGTTTACACGAACACACCAAAAGGTCTTCTCAAGTATTCCCTTATCCTTGTTCAACAATCCGGTGGAAGGAACTCGCGAACAATTTAACAAAAGGAAAAATAAAATTATGTTGCATCACCTTTGTGGATTTCTAATTTTTCCAACACATGGAATTGCACTTGTGGAAGAAACACTCATCCCCTATTTATAGATATGGGGTGGTCGAATTTTTGTGCATGAATAAGATGGAAAAATTCTTTTCTTGATCTCCAAGAAATCTTGAATATATCCAATATATTCTTTTCTCCATATTTAAAATATTCCACAAAAATCCCAACTCCCTATATTAAGGGATTTTCGAAAATATCACATTAAATAGGGAAGAAATAAGATCTTTGACTTTTTTTGAATTTATGGGATAATCTTGTATTCCAAGAATACATATTCCATAAAATCTTTCCAAGAAAATCAAGAAAATCTTTTCTCTTTCTTCCTTCAATGATTTTAGAAAAATATGAAAAAATTAGCAACAATAATTTATTTTATTTTAAACACCTTTTTCAGTTATTGGACATTATGTTTGGGCTACTTGAGGGGCCTTTAGGAGAATTAAGATTGGACCTTCTAATGGACTTTGAATATCTAATATTGAGCCACAATATTATTCAAGCCCATAAATATTAATTAATCCCACTACATAATTAATATTGCACTATCCATCTTAACCCATATTACTGTTAATATAGCTCCCGGTTATTATTTCACGTGTTTAAGATTATCTAGCCCATTAATTAATTCAAGCCACTGAAATAGCTTTCCATTAATTAATATTTTGTGTCCTTGGTCAAGGAACAGTTCAACATTATTATCCATACCGGAAACAAATTCCACTTGCAAGATTTGGTATGATAAATCTTATGAACCTCCCAAGGGGGCAAATCAAACGAGCGTACTCGCACACGATTCTTCTTATGAAATCTTAGCAATCGCACGTGACCAGTAATATTGCCCAAGATATAAAGTATTGAATCTCATTGATTCTCTAACCGTCACAAGTCAAAGCAATAATTACTAACCACACACGATCTTATTTAAGGGACGAAGATTAAGAAATAACGAACCACTGAGGTCTAATTCTTCCTATTTCAGTGCTAATGAATTTATCCTCATGTAGGTCCTGTTCAGTGCATCAGTCATGCACTAGTGTAATCTCTTGGTCAAGACAAGCCAATCTGAGCCTTACACTTCAACCTTTCACAATGGATTGTTCATTTCCATCTAGGTCGTGAACCACGTACTTTTAGTTACAAGGGACTTTTAATTTAATCTTCTGTAATCTGGTATCACTAAATTAACTACAATGTAACACGTACTGTTTATTGAACAATTATGCAGTAAATATATGTAACATTCAATGATATTTAAAGCATCAGTGATAAATAATTTATTTCAGTAAATAAGACAGAAATTCAGTTTGGTTATACAAAGTAAAAGCATACTTTCCAGTATAACCCCAACAATCTCCCACTTATATCAAAGTCTGCTTTTAAGTATACTACAACACATCTCGTGTAGTTCCTAATATGTGACATCTAATGTCACCTACAAGAACTTAATAATATCTCCCACTTATACTCAAAGCAGATTGGCAACGGTCTTGACACCCATTCCTTCCACATGTCTCTCAAATGTATTCTGAGGCAGACCCTTTGTGAATGGATCTGCTAGGTTGTCTTCTGACGCAATCTTTGCCACCTCTATATCTCCTCTCATAACGATTTCTCGTATAAGATGGTATTTTCTTTCAATGTGTTTGCTGGTCTTGTGGGCTCTTGGTTCCCTTTAATTTGCAACTGCTCCGGCATTATCACAGTAAATAGTGATTGTGCTGGGCAAATTCGGAACTACATCCAAGTCCACTAGGAAGTTCTTGAGCCAAACCGCTTCTTTCGCCGCTTCGTAAGCAGCTACGTATTCGGCTTCCATGGTAGAATTGGCGATGCATTTCTGCTTAACGCTTCTCCATGTCATGGCTCCTCCCCCCATGCAAAACACACTACCGGAGGTAGATTTTCTGGAGTCTAAGTATGATTGGAAATCCGAGTCAGTTTAACCGATGGGGATTAGATTGTCTAACTTATAAACTAACATTCTATCCCGAGTTCTTTTCAGATACTTCGGAATGTTCTCAACTGCCGTCCAATGCTCTTTTCCAAGATTACTTTGATATCTCGCCACCATGCCTACGGCAAAGCAGATATCCGGTCTCGTGCACAGTATTGTATACATAAGTCTTCCGACAGCCGAAGCATAAGGAATGTCTTTCATGTCATCTATCTCTTTTTGTGCCTTAGGGCACATTTCCTTGGATAGATGGATTCCATGTCTGAAAGGTACGAAGCCTTTCTTGGAATCCTGCATGCTGAATTGCTTCAAGACAGTGTCTATATATGAAGTTTGCGATAAGCCTATCATCCTTTTCTTGCGATCTCGAGTGATCTTGATCCCAAGGATGTGCCCGTCTTCCCCTAAGTCCTTCATATCAAACTGTTTTGAAAGCCATGCCCTTACGTCTAACAATACCTTTACATCGTCTCCGATGAGCAGAATATCGTCTACGTATAGTACTAAGAATACCAATGCAGTTCCAACACGCTTCTTGTACACACAACTTTCGTATTCATTTTGATCAAACACATAAGACTTTATTACATGATCAAAACATTGGTTCCAAGCTCTGGATGCTTGTTTGAGTCCATAAATGGACTTCTTGAGCTTACAAACTAGGTGTTCTTGGCCTTTTTCAATGAAGCCTTGGGGTTGTTGCATATAGATTTCTTCTTCAAGACTTCCGTCAAGGAAAGCCGTCTTGACATCCATTTGCCAGATTTTAAAGTCTAGATGCGCAGCAATCGACAAAAGAATTCGAATGGACTTGAGCATTGCTACAGGTGAAAAGGTTTCCTCATAGTCGATCCCTTCTTTCTGAGTATAACCTTTCGCCACAAGCCTTGCCTTGAAGGTTTCCACCTTCCCGTCCGGTCCTCTCTTCCTCTTGTATACCCACTTGCAGCCAATGGGTTTGACCCCATTGAGTGGTTCGACTAGCTCCCACACTCTGTTATGATCCATAGAACCCATTTCGGCTTCCATTGTTGTTTTCCAAGAAACCGCATCCTTGTCTTGGATTGCCACGTCGTAAGTCCATGGGTCTGATTCATCTTGACAGGGGACTAAGTCCGAGGACTCTCCTATCCCCATGAATCTCTCGGGTTGTCTCATAACCCTCCCACTACATCGAGGTTCTGGTTGTGTAAGTGTGTCGTTTGGTATGTCATCTTGTATAGTTGGCACTGAGGTTAGCCCTCTAAGCTCATCTAAAGTAATCTCACTTCTGGGCTTTCTTTCGTTCATATAGTCTTCTTCCAAAAATATAAAGTGGGTGCTTATTACCACCTATTGATCCTCGGGACCATAGAACATACACCCTTTTTTCCCACAGGGTATCCTATAAACAACCTTAATTCTGATTGAGGATCCAATTTTCTGGCTTCATTGTCCAACACGTAGGCCGGACACCCCCAAATTCTCATGTGTCTCAAACTGGGCTTGCGCCCGGTCCACATTTCTTTGGGAGTTTTGGGAACCAACTTGGATGGCACCAAGTTCAGAATATAAGCCGCTGTTTCCAAGGCGTGGCCCCAGAACGACTTGGGTAGATCTGCATAACTCATCATTGATCTAACCATTTCTAAAAGAGTTCTGTTTCTTCGCTCTGCAACCCCGTTTTGTTGAGGGGTTCCGGGTGCAGTTAGCTGGGATACAATCCCTTCATCTGACAAGTAGTTCAAAAACTCATCGCTGAGGTACTCTCCTCCACGATCAGATCGTAGAGACTTGATACGTTTTTCCCTATGATTCTCTGCTTGAGCCTTAAATTCTTTGAATTTATCAAAGGTCTCAGATTTATGCTTCATAAGGAAAATGTAGCCGTACCTTGAGTAATCATCAATAAAGGTGACGAAGTACTCATAACCTCCTCTTGCTTTGATTGACATTGGACCACATACGTCCGTGTGAACGATTTCTAACACTTCTTTGGCTCTATTCCCCTTGGCTCCAAATGCCCTCTTGGTCATTTTACCCTCCAAGCATGATTCGCAAGTTGGGATTGGTTCAACCCGGAGAGACTCCAATGAACCATCTTCTACCAACCTTTGAATCCTTTTTGGATTAATATGTCCCAATCTAAGATGCCATAGAAGTGTCTCGTTCACATCTGATGAACGTTTTCTTTTATCGGAAACAGTTCATGTGTTATAGGATGCATTTCGTGAGTGGTGTGCACAGTTAATTGTATAGAGATTATTCAACAACGTTCCATGACAGATAAATTTATCATAAAGAGAAATGGTAACAACTTTATCAAAAGTAACCGAATATCCATCAAGGTAAAGTTTAGAAACCGAAATTAAATTCTTTCTAAAACTAGGAACGTAAAGAACATCTCTTAAAATTAAAACTCTGTCTTCAAAAGACAGGTGCACTTCTCCCACTGCTTCAGCTGCCACTCTCGTAGCATCGCCCAGTGTGATGAGGATCTCACTCCCACTTAGTTGTCGGGTCCGCTTGAACCCCTGTAAAGTGAAACAAACATGATCAGTGGATCCCGTATGCACCACCCATAAATGGGAGGCATACGCCGCTAAATAAGTTTCAACAACTAGTGCGTGAGAATTACTTTTCTTTCCATTCCTTTTGGGTTTGGAACAGGCTGACCTCCAATGTCCCTTTTCACAGCAGTTGAAGCACTTTCCCTTAGCTGGTTTACTCCCTCCTCCACCTTCCTTCACATTTTCTTTGCCATTGGCGACACTTGAGTTCACTTGCTTGTGGCCTTTGTCCTTCTTCTTTTTCTTACCACCCTTTGGCCTAGAAGAAGAAGGTCCATTTGCAACCAAGGCTTGGCTCTTTTGCCCCAATATCGCCTCTGCCTAGACTAAAGCTTGCAACAGGTCAGACATCGAGAACTTCTGATTGTTCATTTGGTAGTTCAGCCTGAACTATTCAAAACTTTTTGGCAGAGAATGGAGCACGAAGTCGATTTGGGTCTCGATATCGTATTCAGCGCCAAGAACCTCAAGCTTGTTAAGGTGAGCCATCATCTAGAGAACTTGCTCCCTTACGGGCGTTCCCTCCACCATTTTCATAGAGAGCAAGTCCTTCATGGTGATCTGACGAGCCACACGGTTCTGATGTTGAAACATCGCTTTAAGACTAGTCATGATGTCTGTAGCTGTCTCAACGTTTTGGTGCTGGTGTTGCAACACATCTGACAGTGAAGCCAAGATGGTACACTTTGCCATTTCGTTGGACTGCTCCCAGCTAGAATACACTTTCTTAACCGCTTTAGTTGACTCATCAGTTGGCTTTTCTGGTTTAGGTGTATTGAGAACCCAGTTATGGCTTTGTGCAGTGAGGACAATAGTAAGTTTACGATTCCAATCAACGAAGTTTTCACCAGTAAGCAAATTGTCTTTAAGTATATTGAACAGTGGATTAAAAGGTTGCGACATGCTGAACTGAAATAAATAACAATTTCTATAAGCACAAACATATCACAAGGTTCGATCACATGTATCATATTAAAATCTCAAAAAAAATATGAACATGCATCAGCCAACATCTCAAAACAGTTTAAATAAGCCATGTGGGGTGGGTCATTATTTAAACACATTCAAGCATGTTACAAACAAAACAGTTTCAAACCTTTAATATCCAGATTAATAGTTGGCTCCCACTTGACCAATATAAAATTAACCGGGACTTCGGGGAAGTATATGCATATCAATTTTATACCTAAGTAATAACCATGATTAAATACAGAATTATTACTTTGCTTTGAACGAGCCTCGTGGGGAGGGTCATCGTCGCCACTAATAATAACCCACAATCATCCATTCGGAATTTATTCATGTGAAATCTATCTTTTGGCCGTCCAGTGGGGGGAATTTCTCCAAAAGAATCCACAAATAAATAAATCATGGAGGTCAAAATTAATTCAATTTTATTATCCGGTATAAAATTGTCAATTAATTATTTAAACATACTTAGTAATTTTTGAAGGTGAGATTTTTCAAAACAAATTCTCATGCATCGCATATTTAAACACAATTTAAATAAGCACAAAATAATGCAAAATATCAAAACAAAAAATTAAACACATTGGGCACATATATCCAATTGTCACGGTTAATTTTTGTCATGTCTTGATCTCGAGAAATCGTCTTCATAGCCTTCATTATTCATCTCAAAAAACTCCCACTTGAAAAATGCATCGTCAACCCACGTCATCGACCAGGTCGCGGGTCGGAGTGCACGCCTTGCACTCCCCGGACGTGTTGATCGGCGCATGTCTAAAGCCTCGCGCCAGTCTGAAATCGCGCCTGAAGGTTCTAGGTAAGGGGTGTGAGGTTTCGCCCGTAGCTTCTAGGTACCCTCGGTAGCGCCACCGCCCCTTAGGATCGGCACTCCGTGCACCGCATCGCCATTGCCGTCGGCGTCTTGCCCGTCCTTTAAGAGTATCGTACCGCGCTTCACGCGATCCACAAGACGCGTTCCGCAAGACGTCTATTGCGCGGGTAATGCGTGAGACCAATTGGCGACCGTCGCGACCGCCTTGCACGTCGTGGTTTGGCTCGCATACGTCCGGGCACTTGGTCGCCTGTCTTTAATTCTTCGTCTTCGTTCTCGATCCGGTTACAATTTATTTAAAAAACTAGATCTAAACTAGTCTATTACATTTATCAAATCAAAGAAATCCTAATCTACTCGTGGATTTTCTCACGAGGCAAAACGAATTCGAACGAATCGAATTAAAAAACCACAATTTATATGCATGCATAAATTTAAACATTCATCAAATACCATGACAATTGGATACCTGCAAAAAAGATCTAACAATTCTACTATCCAATTTCAAATTTAATGAAAACCAATTAAATTACAATTTAAAATTCAGAGCCCCAAACCTGGCTCTGATACCAGTTGCTGGGGAATTAATTACATGGATCTATTCGGGCTGAATATTTACATGCAAATTTAATTCTAACAATTATTACTAGCATGAATTAATCCTATATTAATTCAAATAATAATTCAACAACCAATCATGCATATAAACAGTTCACATAAAACCTACGCATGCGGAATTACTACAGGTTTACGTGAACTAACCTCTTGGAGTGACAACCGTTGAGAAGATGGATCCCGTTCACACGAACACACCAAAAGGTCTTCTCAAGTATTCCCTTATCCTTGTTCAACAATCCGGTGGAAGGAACTCGCAAACAACTTAACAAAAGGAAAAATAAAATTATGTTGCACCACCTTTGTGGATTTCTAATTTTTCCAACACATGGAATTGCACTTGGGGATGAAACACTCATACCCTATTTATAGATATGGGGTGGTCAAATTTTTGTGCATGAATAAGATGGGAAAATCTTTTTCTTGATCTCCAAGAAATCTTGAATATATCCAATATATTCTTTTCTCCATATTTAAAATATTCCACAAAAATCTCAACTCCCTATATTAAGGGATTTTCGAAAATATCACATTAAATAGGGAAGAAATAGGATCTTTGACTTTTCTTGAATTTATGGGATAATCTTGTATTCCAAGAATACATATTCCATAAAATCTTTCCAAGAAAATAAAGAAAATCTTTTCTCTTTCTTCCTTCAATGATTTTCGAAAAATATGGAAAAATTAGCAACAATAATTTATTTTATTTTAAACACCTTTTTCAGTTATTGGACATTATGTTTGGGCTACTTGAGGGGCCTTTAAGAGAATTGAGATTGGACCTTCTAATGGACTTTGAATATCTAATATTGAGCCACAATATTATTCAAGCCCATAAATATTAATTAATCCCACTACATAATTAATATTGCACTATCCATCTTAACCCATATTACTGCTAATATGTCTCCCGGTTATTATTTCCCGCGTTTCAGTTTATCTAGCCCATTAATTAATTCAAGCCACTAAAATAGCTTTCCATTAATTAATATCTTTTGTCCTTGGTCAAGAAACAGTTCAACATTATTATCCATACCGGAAACAAATTCCACTTGCAAGATTTGGTATGATAAATCTTATGAACCTCCCAAGGAGGCAAATCAAACGAGCGTACTGGCACACGATTCTTCGTATTAAATCTTAGCAATCGCACGTGACCAGTAATATTGCCCAAGATATAAAGTATTGAATCTCATTGATTCTCTACCCGTCATAAGTCAAAGCAATAATTACTAACCACACACGATCCTATTTAAGGGACGAAGATTATGAAATAACGAATCACTGAGGTCTAATTCTTCCCAATTCAGTGCTGAAGAATTTATCCTCATGTAGGTCCTGTTCAGTGCATCAGTCATGCACTAGTGTAATCTCTTGGTTAAGACAAGCCAATCTGAGCCTTACACTTCAACCTTTCACGATGGATTTTTCATTTCCATCTAGGTCGTGAACCGCGTACTTTTAGTTACAAGGGACTGTTAATTTAATCTTCTGTGATCTGGTATCACTAAATTAACTACAAAGTAACACATACTGTTTATTGAACAATTATGCAGTAAATATATGTAACATTCAATGGTATTTAAAGCATCAGTGATAAATAATTTATTTCAGTAAATAAGACAGAAATTCAGTTTGGTTATACAAAGTAAAAGCCTACTTTCCAGTATAACCCCAACAACATGCTTACACAACCGAAACCTCATCGTAGTGGGAGGGTTGTTAAACAGCCTGAGCGATTCATGTGGATGGGAGAGTCCTCGGACTTGGTCTCCAGTTATAATGAATCAGACCCCTGGTCTTACAATGAGGCGATCCAAGACAAGGATGCAGATTCTTGGCAAACAGCAATGGAAGCTGAGATGGGTTCTATGGATTATAACAAAGTGTGGGAGCTAGTCGAACCACTTAATGGAGTAAAACCCATTGGATGCAAGTGGGTATACAAGAGAAAAAGAGGATCGGACGGTAAGGTTGAGACCTTCAAGGCTAGACTTGTGGCAAAAGGAATACTCAGAAAGAAGGGGATCGATTATGAGGAGACCTTTTTGCCTGTAGCTATGCTTAAGTCTATCCGTATTCTCTTGTCGATAGCTGCACACCTAGATTTTGAGATCTGGCAAATGGATGTCAAGACAGATTTCTTTAACGAATGTCTTGAAAAGGAATCTATATGCATCAACCCGAAGGCTTCATTACGAAAGGTCAAGAGTATCCAGTTTGCAAGCTCAAGAAGTCCATTTATGGACTAAAGATAGCATCCCGTGCTTGGAATCAATGTTTTGATCAGGTTATAAAGTCTTATGGCTTTGATCAAAACGAGTTTGAGAGTTGTGTGTATAGTAAGTGTGTTGGAAATACTTTGGTATTCTTAGTACTATACGTGGACGACATTCTTCTCATCAGAAATGATGTAAAGGTGTTGTCAGACGTGAGGGCATGGCTGTCAAAATAGTTTGATACTATCTTGAAGCGATTCAGCATGCAAGATTCCAAGAAAGGTTTTATACCTTTCAGACATAAAATCCATCTATCCAAGGAAATGTGTCCTAAGACACAAAAGGAGATAGATGACATGAAGGGCATTCCTTATGTTTCGGCTGTCGGAAGCCTCATGTATGCAATGTTGTGCACTAGACTGGATATCTGCTTTGTTGTTGGCATGGTAGCAAGATATCAGAGTAACCCATGGAAAGAACATTGGATTGCAGTTAAAAATATTCTAAAGTATCTGAAAAGAACTCGGGATAGAATGTTGGCTCATCAATCAGACAGTCTAATTCTCATCGGTTACACGGACTCGGATTTCCAATCAGACATAGATTCTAGAAACAATCTGCCTCAGTTAGTGTGTTTTCGTTTGGGAAGTATAGCCATGAAATGGACGAGTGTGAAGCAAAAATGCATCACTGACTCAACCATGGAAGCCGGGTAAGTAGCTGTTTCTGAAGTAGTGAAGGAACCAGTTTGGTTCTAGATTTTCTTAGTGGACTTGGATGGAGTTTCAAATTTGTCTAGCAATATTTGCTAGGGGAAGTTGCAAATTCAAGGGAACCAAGAGTCCACGAGTCAAACAAGCACACTGAAGGAAATAAATCTTAGACGAGAAATCGTTAAGAGAGGAGATGTAGAGGTGGCGAAGATCGCATCAGAAAATAACCTAGTTAATCCTTTTATAAAGTGTCTGCCTCTCAGAATACATTCGAGAGATGTGTGGAAGGAATGGTTATCAAGTGCGTTGTCAATCTGCATTGAGTATAAGTGGGAGAAAGTTATTAGGTTCATGTAGGTGACATTAAATGTCACGTAGAACATGCGACATGCTGTAGTATACTTAAAAGAAGACTTTGAGTATAAGTGGGAGATTGTTGGGTATTTACCATATATCATAATTTATAAAAAATGAATTTTGTGTATTGTTTTTTTCAAAATCACTAAATATTAATATTTTGAAGATGACGTGAACCTATGTTCATATAAGCTTTTACATATAGTGAGTTACCTTGATTAATTTGTATATGTACTGATCCATTAATTGTCTTCCCAAGGACAAGCAAAAATATGTGCAGTAATGAGGAAAAATTTGGGCGAACAAGTTCACATTGCTCTATTTCTATAAATATCACAATTATATATATATGAGTAGATCTTCTGTGCATTTGATGCATCGTGCATTTTATAGTGTATTTTAGAAAGTTACAACTTATTGTACAAAACTTGAGACTTAATATACTAAAACGTGCAACATATATGTGTTTGTAAAATATAATTTGTTGGTCCCGGTGCAAACGAGTCTTACGCGTGTATGGGGGGGGGGGAATACACGTGTTCAGTGATTTTAAAACTTTTTCTTTCGAGGTCGGCTTAGGTCGAGTTGTCACGATGATTTGGTCTGAGAAGCACAAATCGCCTCTGAGTCAAAGTCTACGAGGCATAAAGATCTGAAGTCGCTTTTGTAATCTCGAGATAATCCCAACTGAGCCTGAGTTATCAGAGATACTGAGCTTGCTTGAAAAGCTTACTCAGATGTGCGGAATGGTTGGCCCTAAGTTTATACTCGTTTTATGCTTTGCTGAAAACCTTTCTTTTAATGGAATAATGATTAGGCTGTGATTAAGTTAAATGCAACTTCAGTGGATTGGTTCCAACTGAATATCAGTGAAAATATGCTTTCAGTTAAAGATATGCAACAGATAATCAATGCAATACATAAAGCAAATAACACAGCAAGTTATAGTGGTTCAGAGACTCAAGCTCCTACGTCCACTCTCTCTGACTCTTCAGAGAAATTCCTTAATCACCTCCTAAGGTTTTCTGACTACCTCTGTAGTTTACTAACCTTTCTACTTCCTAAGGTTTTTACTACTACCTCTAGTTTACTAACCTTTCTATTTTGAGCTTTTCGACTACCTCTGTAGTTTACTTACTCAAAACACACACAAGCTTTTACGACTATCCAAGATAGTTTACTCACTTCTTCTCTAGAGCTTTACGACTACCTCATGTAGTTTACTAACTCTTTACAACTCCAACTCACCAACAATCACACTCAAACTACCTTACAAAGGGTTTGGGGTTTCTTGGTTGGTTTCCAACTAGGATGAGATATCCTTTACAATTAAGTACTATGCAAAGGCTAGGATATCTCGACTAAGCTTTGGATATATCTTATCAAGCTAGGCTTAGTGAATGAGCTCTCTTCGAAATAAAGCACTTGAGAAATTCTTGGATTTTCGAGTGCTTCAACTTGCAATAATAAGTTTGAGCTCTTGAGTTGCTTACAAATTTCCCGTAACCTTCAATGTAGATGGTCACAAGTATTTATAGGCATACACCAAGGTCACTCTTGAAAACTATCCGTTGGAAGAGATAGCTCCATGAGTTTCCTCTTATGGTGTGTGATGAACGACTATATTTAGAGATAGCTCCATGAGTTTCCCTAGCATGTTTTAGGCAATAACCTTTTCATGCAGCCAGTCACCACTTTTTGCGATGCGGAACATAGTACTTCTTGACATGCTTGATGACTGACCACTTTCGGTGTCGATAAAAAGTCTGATCTTTGTCTTCTTCGATTGGTTTTGTCTTCTTGATTAAGTAGACAAACCTGGCGGCTCTTTTTGGTCAATATCTACGAGTGATAAAACCTTAACAACACTTTGTTTTAGTTCCTTTTATGCGCATCTGAATGTCTTGGGCAATATCTATTTTTTTCTAAAAATAATCGCGTTTTTCTCGATGTTGTATCCTTGGATAGATATTTTCGATTGCCTCGAGAACATTGAGGGTTTATCTTGAGCATTGGTAGATTCTTGAGTCTTCGATAATTCTTGTGCCTTGATATACTTTGTCTTCGATCTTGATCGTATGTGTCTTGAGTCTTACGAGTCTTCATAGATATCTTGGCCCGATATCTTGAGTCTTCATCTTGAGTCTTGATTTCTCGATTTCATCTTGAGTCTTGATTTCTCGATTTCATCTTTGAGTCTTGATTTCTCGATCTCTTCACCGAAGTCTTGATTTCTCGATTTCATCTTTGAAACTTGATTTCTCGATTTCTGCTTGAGTCTTGATTTCTCGATTTCTGCGAGTCTTGATTTCTCGGTTTCATCTTGAAACTTGATTCTCGATTTCACACAGTCTTGATTTCTCGGTTTCATCTTGAAACTTGAAACTTCGATTTCATCTTGAAACTTCAGTTTCTTCAGAAAATTACTGAGTCTTCAAAATCTATCCTGATCTATATCTGCTGACTATACATTGTGCAGATGACATCCTGAACACTCTAAAACTGAATCCTGACTCAACTATCAAGATTATCCTGAACATGTCATACTCAGGGGTTTTGGGATCTAATCAGAATCTTCTTTATTAAATTCATCTCCCAACAATTTCCCCCTTTTTGATGATGCCAAAACCATCTTGTTACAAAACACTTAACCTATACTCAGGTTTCAGTTTTTCCTATTACAAGATTGGTATATCTCCCAACAATTTCATAATAAATCTCCCAACAATTTCTTCAACATCAATCAGGCATATCAAAAGTAAAGACATGTAAAGTAAGATAGTGAGATATTATCTTTGAGCATAAAAGATAAAGTTTCATTGATGTATGATAGAAAGTTACAACTTACAATGAACTTATCTGAATGTAAAATAAAAAAGATAAAGAAATTACAAGAGTCTTCTGAGTCTTGATCTTCAGTCTTATTTTTGCTCTTCAGCTCTGGCTCTTCAGTTCTCTTCTTCCACCTCATCAGCAGGCACTTCAAGGTTAAACATTCCATAATATATTTTCTTCAGCGCATCTCTCTCCTTGATGATATCAGGATTGTTCCCTGTCAGGTTTAACTGAATGGCGTACTGAGCAATCTCCTGAGAAATGGCTGTTTCATTTACCAAGCTATTCTCCAGCCTAGGAGGAGGGTATGAGTATGGACCAGGGGCAGTGATCTGAACCTTTCCTTCATCCGCAAGACTGATCCAGCCTTGTAAGCACATCGGATAGAAGGTCAGCAGATAGCCAATGAAAGCCTCATTAGAATCTGAGCTCTCCCCTCTCCATTCTCTTAGCACATCGTAATAAAACCAAAAGGTTCGTTTAATCTCTTCCCACGCATCATTGAACTAGATTGGCATCCACTTGTCAATGTGCGGCCACTTCTGTGCTTTAGCATTCCCTCTCCTCTTGCTTGCGAACTTCTTCAAACCACTTCGTCGCCTCTGCTCTTCTTCCTTCTTTTTCCTTATCAAGGGAACACCTGAAACTGAAGCAGCAGTTTTCTTGGCTTGCTCGACCTGAAGTGATCTCAGAGCTCTTTTGGTATTGAAGACTTCCTTCTGCGGCTCCTCCTCAAACTCTTCAATATCCATTATCAGCTTCCTCTGAGTTGGCTTAGAAGCCTTAGCCCTTTTTCTCTCAGGTTCAACAAATGCCACATCCTTCCTCTTAATGGGTTGTTCAGCTCCGGCTTGGCTTGTTCCAACCTTTCTTCTAGCACTCAGCTTCTAAGCAACTACTTCTTGCATGGTTTCCTCAGAAACTTGAGTGTAGACAGGCTTCTCCACCTTCTTGAATTTCAGCTTCTCAGTGGCTTCAACTTCGTGCAAGGCTTCAGCAATGTCTTTCTTTTTTGCCTCTTTGTCTGCCTTTTTATCCAAGGTGTGTGCCAATAATATTCTCAGGTCATCTCCGGGTCTTTCCCCCTTCTTGGCATCATACTTTGGCAGAAGTTTGGATAGTGCAGTGTCCATATGATATTGTTCCTTGCTGACACTACGCACTTCTCCCGCCAACTGAACTTGCTCTTCTTCTAGCCTCCTCAGGTGGTTCTTTGCCATTGAGAACTCTTCAAACATTTGGGTAAACTGGTTGGAGAGAGCTTCTTTGAACATATCTGTCATCTTGGTCATGAGTATGGAACTCATTTCCTCAACAGCATTTTTTATGAGCATATCATTCTTCTCCACCAATTTGGCTTCAAGAAATTCAGTCCTCTACTGATACTTTTGCTTCAGCTCTGCACTCATTTCAGCTTTGACTCCATCCATCTTTTCTTCCATCTTTCCTTCCATGGTAGTCAGCTTTTCAGTCAGAGTAGTCTGAAGTTGCATCAGGTCTGAAGTAGAACTCAGACTTTCCATCTTCTAATTCTGGTTGGCCAATACTTCCTCAATCTGAGCAACTTTGTCCATGATTGGCCCAACCTTGTCTAGCTTCTCCACAATGGGAGTGAGATCAATCACAGGAGCATAAGAGATTTCTTCTTTTTCTGAAGCCGTTGCTTTCGGCTGAGTCTCGATCTCAACTTTGAGCTTGGTCTCAATCTGAGCTTCAGTCTCATCCTGAGTCTGGGTTTCCACCTGAGCTTGGGTGTCCACCTGAGCCTCAGTCTGCATATCAGACATTACAGAATTAAAGATAGAAACTTCAGTAATCTTGGCATAATTTTTAGTAGTGCCAAAAGTTACCTGAAGGCTAACTTCAGTCTGAGGATGTTTGACAGCAGGCTCTCCAACATCATTACTATCTTTCTCCATCTGAGATTGACTCTCATCATTCCCTTGTTGGTCCCCATCTTGGTTTTTATCTTTGGAGCTCGAGGCACCAACCTCAGCATTTTCCTTCTCAGCAAGCTTCCTCTTAACCAGCTCATCAAAATCAGAAATTTTCATCCTGAGCTTGGTTTTTCTGAACCCGGAGAATTCTGTTAGAACAGCTGTCTCCTCATTCCACCAGTCTTCACCTCTGAATGAAGCAATGTTGAGCATTTCAGGCAAGGTCTAGTTGAGAATGTAGACTGTTGACCTTAGTCTGAAAAAGAGATCCTGCAGGCCAGGATATGTGCTTAGCTCAGGGTACCGGTCTAATATGAACAGTTCCCCCTTGCTTCGCCACTCAGTCTCTTCAGCTTTGCCCTTCTTCAGCTTCGGGCTCTCAGGTTCAGTGGGAAAATCTGCTGAAGGATCAAGAAATGGATCACTCAGGAGCTCATCAAGGTTCAGCAGCTCCTGAGGCTCAGCTAAATCTGAGGATTGGGTAGGAAACTCCTCAGTTTGAATCTGAGCTGGCTCTGAGGATTGAGTTGGCACTTCCTCAGTAGGGATCTGAGTTATCTCTGAGGTCTGAGGTCCTTTGAAGATTTCTTGAGAGAATTTGTCTGAGCTCAGTGACGTCTCAAGAACCTCAGAGAAGACTTGCTCCTCCGTTTGCTCCTGTTCCGTGGATACAACTGTGCCAACACTTGTAAAGGCGATTTCTGAGCTTTTTGGCCCTCAGGTTGCACCTCCTCAGGCTCACTCTCCTCCTCCTCCTCAGTGGTAATCAACATCCTTCTGCACTTTGGAGCAAGGGTCTTCTTCTTCATTGCTTCACCCTTCTCCCTCTTGACCTCCATCAAAGCCTTCCCCCTGGCTTGATGGGCTTCTTCAGCAGCAGCAGGTGATTCCACTTTCTTCTCTTTCTTCCCTTTCAAAGCCTTTCTGGTAGCTGTAGGGTTGAACATAACCTTAGACTTTGGGAAAGGAATGGAGTTGGCAAAAATATCCTCCTCTTCTCGGCACATCTCCAAAATAAAAGCTATTTTGGTTGCATGGAGAATCTTGCCTTTGATCGAGATCGATCCATCCTCCTTCTTGATTAGCTTGGACTGGTCACTCACCACTCTAATCAGATACTTCAACCAGTTGAAATCTTTGGTGGGTGAATCTTCTATTGCCGCCATCAATCGAAGCTTGGGAGTGCTTATCTGCTCAAAACTCCCCGATCTACTCATTATACATTTACTAACAATATCTATCAAAACTCTGTATTTTGGCTTCAAATGTCGTTTATGCAATGTAGCCTCAAACTTAATAGGATGCTCTGTTATCCTATCAAGGTATTCCTGCTCCTGACCCAACATATAAGTTGTGGGATCCTCTCCTCTATCACACAACTCAAAAACATCATTTAAATTTTTAGGGACTATATACAACTCCCGTACAAAATCTACATATTTCGAGCTATGTTCTAGATGGGAAACAAAAATTTTGGATTCGATATGATCTTCCTCATCTATTTCCAGAATCAAAATAAACTCTATTACCTCCTTAGAGTATTCCGCTTCCGGTTGGCTTGCGACGAGATTTGTGAGTTTTGCGATTCGTATCATATGTAGCGCCTCTTCTTCATGAGTAGCGTTGGACGAGCTCTCGAGCGATACTACATATTCATACCATGGCTTGTTGGAAGCAGCCAATCTATCATATATGGTGATGGTCATTTTGAGAATTTTGAAGGTAAGGTTTGAAAAATGAAGATTTCTGGGCAAAGGGATTTTTAATTTTGCAGAGTGTTTTTGGAGACGAAGGTTTAATAAAATGGGCTTGAATGGATTTTCAAATGAATATATAGATCGATTCGTGGGAAGTCGTAACGATTGATGAAAATCAACGGATTGATCACCGACTAATCGGGTAAGTGAAAGGACGATCTCACGAAAGATACGCCTCCATTTTAACCTCATTGGTGATTAATTGAATCAGAGCAATTAATGACTGTTGACCTTCTTCGGCATTTCAAAGATCCCGCCCAAAACATTCTCTTCAGGTGTTTTAGTATTTATTGCAAATGATTACTGAGATTCACTTAAGCAATAAATGAGTTGCATGAGTCATTACTTCTTCAGACTAATTTCCCTCTTATCAGTCTTACTGAGTATTGACCTTGATAAAATGTCGATAATAATCTTGCGAATCTTGAATCGAAATTCATGATGATCTTGAGTATCTTGATCTTGAAGATATCCGAAGTTTTCAAGACTCGAGTTCAAGATTTCGATTTTATCCCGAGTTTCTCGATAGAATCTGAAAAAACTTCATGCATCTGAAAACCTTCAATTTTTTAGATTTACTCTATACACCTGGATCCAACATCCCTAATTCAACTGATAGTTCCTGAAATCTTGATTCAGCCAAAGGTTTAGTCAAGATATCAACTCTCTTCTTATCAGTATGAATCTTCTCCATCCTGATGTCCTTTTCCTCTACATGATCTCTGATGAAGTGATGTCTGATATCCACATGTTTACATCTGGTGTGTAATACCGGATTTTGTGAAATAGCAATAGCACTATTATTATCACAAAATATTGGTACTTCATTGGCTACAATCTTATAATCCCTTAATTGTTGTCTTAGCTAAAGAATCTGTGCACAACAGCTTCCTGCAGCCATGTATTCAACTTCAGTAGTACTGGTTGCTACTGAGGTCCGTTTCTTTGAAAACCAGGATATCAGCTTACTTCCAAGAAATTGACAAGTTCTTGTTGTGGACTTCCTGTCAATTCTGCAGTCTCCATAATCAGCATCTGAATAACCAGTTAATTCAAGGTTATCATCAGCTGGATACCACAGTCCTCTATTCACTGTGCCTTTAAGATACTTCAGTATCTTTTTGGCAGCCTCCATGTGACTATCTTTAGGATTAGCTTGGTATCTTGCACATATTCCAACAACAAATGTTATATCCGGCCTACTTGCTGTGAGATAGAGCAATGATCCAGTGATCCCTCTATAATCAGTGTGACTTCTTGATTTGCCTTGATCGGGATCCATCTTGTAGTTAGTATTCATGGGAATTCTAATCGCATTGCAATCCCCATACACCATATTTGGCAATCAGATCTCTGGTGTACTTTGCTTGGTTGATGAAGATTCCTTCCTTTGATTGTTACACTTGAAGTCCAAGAAAGAAATTCATCTCCCCCATCATAGACATCTCAAACTTTCCTTTCATCAGTGTAGAAAACTTTTCACACAGCTGATGATTTGGAGATCCAAAAATGATGTCATCTACATAAATCTGAACTAGTGAGATATCTTCCCCATCTTCTATCCTAAACAAAGTTCTATCAACAATTCCTTTGATAAAACCATGGTCAGTAAGAAACTTAGAAAGGGTATCATACCATGCTCTGGGTGCTTGCTTAGGACCATACAAGGCTTTTCCGAGCACAGAAACTTGGTCATTCTAATGCGAAACCGGGGAGGTTGTTCCACATAAACCTCTTCTTTAAGCACACCGTTCAAATGCACTTTTCACATCCATTTGATAGACCGTGAATCTCATGTGGGCAAAGATATGCAAGAAACAATCGATGGCTTCTAGTCTTGCAACAGGTGCAAAGGTTTCATCATAATCCAAGCCTTCTTCTTGGGAATAACCTTGTGCAACTAGCATTGCCTTGTTTCTTACAATATTATTGTTCTCATCTCTTTTATTCTTGAATACCCACTTGGTTCCAATAACATTGTGCCTTTCAGGCCTATCTACTAGCTCCCATACTTCATTTCTCGAGAATTGATTCAGCTCCTCTTGCATAGCAGTAATCCAATAAGAATCTTGTAGAGCTTCTTCAATCTCGATGAGGCTCTTTCTCCGATAGGGAAGCAAACAGAATAGTGCACTCTCACCATGGAACCTTCTTGTTTTGACACCATCAGTTAGATCACCCACAATCTGACTTGTAGGATGACTATCTAACCAACTTCTTCTAGATGTCCCCCCTTCAATAATATCCTCAACATTTGAAATGTTAGGTTCAGGCAGTTCATTAAATTCAGGGAACAACAGAAAAGGAGAAAGGGAATCATCTTCCTCAGGTGAAATTCCATTCAGAACATTGTCAGTGGTATTTGTTCCCCTTTGGTTGATAGATTCAGAAATTGCCTCAGTTGTGACCACATCTTCATTGGCATCACATACCTGAGTCTGAACTGGTGTCTGTTCAGATTGGTCACCTTTGGTGTGTTGGCTTTCCTGAGTCTCACCATCCTGAGTTCCATCCTGAACTTTTTTATCTGAGTCTGAGTCACTCCATTCATAGAAGGTGACTGACTTCTTCTTTTCAGGTTCAGAGGATGTTTTGTAATTCTTTTTCAGGCTTAGTTTGGTGATTCTCTTGGTCAGTTTTCCTGCATCATGTTCCTGTTTCTTCTGAACACAAGTAGATTCATCAAAAACAACATGAGGTGTTTCTTCCACAATTATAGTCCTACAGTTGTAAACTCTGAAAGCTTTACTGACTTCAGAATATCCTAAGAATATTCCTTCATCAGCTTTGCTATCAAATGTTTTCAACTGATCTTTACCATTATTGTGTATGAAACACTTGCAACCAAACACACGAAAGAAAGAAACAAGAGGCTTCCTTTCATTCCAAAGCTCGTATGGTGTTTTGCCTTGACCCTTGGTCAGCATGGATCTATTTTGTGAATAGCATGCAGTATTGACAGCTTCATCCCAAAATCTTTTAGGAATATCAGCTTCAGCTCTCATTGTCCTTGCAGTTTCTTTTAAAGCCATGTTCCTTCTTTCAGCAACACCATTTTGTTGAGGGGTCCTTGCAGCTGATGTTTCATGAGTAATTCCATTTGCTGCACAATTATCATATATAATATGGTTTATAAATTCAGTTCCTATATCAGATCTGATTTTGACCACACTCAGGTTCTTTTCTATACTGAGCCTTTTCAGTAGTTTAGACAGCTTTATCTGAGTCTCTTTCTTACTGAGTAAGAATATGACCCATGTATATCTTGAGTAGTCATCAACTACTACGAGTGTATATTTCCTGCCATTAGTGCTCACTGGTGTTACTGGACCAAAAAGATCCATATGCAACAATTGAAGTATTCTCTCAGTAGAAACATCAACTTTTCTTTTAAATGATGCTCTAATTTGTTTTCCTTTTTGGCACCTATCACAAACATGTTCCTTACTGAACACTTCATTTGGTAACCCTCTCACAAGTTCTAATCTTGCAAGTTTATTCAGGGTTTTGAAATTCAGGTGATTCATCCTTTTGTGCCACAACCAACTGGTATATGTGGAACTTTTTGCAAATAAATATGTATCTTTAGGAGTTGAACTCCAATCAGCAAGATACACATTTCCTTTTCTCGTACCAGTCAGTAGTATTTTCTGTGAGGTATCATCTTTCACATAACATAAGTTCTTAGAGAACTCAACATTAAATCCCTTGTCACAGAATTGGCTTATTGAAAGCAAGTTATGCTTCAATCCAGATACAAATGAAACACCATGGATATGAACTGAATCGATTTCCAAAGTTCCATATCCTTCAGTCTGTCCTTTGGAGTTATCTCCAAATGTGATCTGAGGGCCTCTTTGTTCTACATAGTCACTGAGTATTTGCTTGAATCCTGTCATATGTCTTGAGCATCCACTGTCAAGATACCATACAACAGGGGCTAGTTCATCTCCACTCATCAGTGCTATGTGATCTTCAATCAGCTCAGTGCCCTTGTTTTTCTCCTGAAAAACAGATCAATTCTTAGGTACCCATTTGGTGTAGGGTCCTACCAGGTTAGATGTACCTTTAGGAATCCAAATCTGCCTGACAACTCTAATTACTTTAGAGTGGCTGATCTTTCTTCCATAAACAACTATATACACATTTACCACTCTGGGTGCCTTAGCAGTATCCTGTGTATGAGTGCTAGCCTTGGCATGAACATGAGCCTTAGAATTTTTCTTGGGTACAGGCCTTTTGTTCCATTGCTTTGGCTTCTGTGCAGCTGGTCTGAATCTTTTTTGACTTGGGTTCAGGTAACCTTTACCCTTAGGCAAGTGGGGTTTAGGTTGCCAGTACTGAAATTGGGGTCTTTCAGTATTCTGAGGACTTGGTCTTTTCAGTTGAGAATGTCTCTGCTGAGTGTTTCTCTTCTGAAAATTCTTCTGCTGGTTCAGTACAGATCCTTTCAGGTTTGCATTCTTAGCTGTTGGGGAATGAGTTGCACAGATCTATTCGGGGTGAATATTTAAATACAAATTTAATTCTTTAATTATTACTAGCATGAATTAATCCTATATTAATTCAAATAATAATTGCAACAACATATCATGCATATAAAAAGCCACGTAAAACCTGCGCATGCGGAATCTACGGGTTTACGTGAACGTACCTCTCGGGATGGCAGTGACTTCGGTCAGACGGACTAACCAAAAGGACTTCCCAAGTATTCCCTTAGCCATTGTTCAACTATCCGGTGGAAGGACACTTGTCGAACAATTAACAAAAGGAAAAAATAAACTTTGTTTGCACCACCTTTGTGGATTTGCTAATTTTTCCAGCACATGGAATTGTACTTGGGAATGAACTAATCATCCCCTATTTATAGGAGAGGGGTGGTCAAAAATTTTAGTAGAAAATCAATGTGGGAAAAGACTTTTCTTGGTCACCAAGAAATCTTGAATATATCTCTTATATTCTTTTTCCCATAATTAAAATATTCCACAAAAAATCCCACCTCCTCATATATGGATATTTTCGAAAATTTAGTGTGTGCAAGAATCCAAGATTTGGATCTTCTTGAATTTATGAGATATTCTTGTATTTAGAGAAATACATATCTTCCATAATATCTTTTCAAGAAAATCAAGAAAATCTTTCTTGCCCACTATATTTTCAAAATTTCGAAATTCTCTTATGAAATAACCAAGTGGGAGATTTCTTGAATTTAATGAGATAATCTTGTATTCCAAGAATACATATCTTCATTCCATAACAAAATTCAAAGAAAATCTTTCTCCCTCTTTAATCCATAATTTTTGAAAAATAGAGGAAAAATTAAGCAACAATATTTATTTTATTTTAATCACCTTTTAAGTTAATGGACTATTTGTTGGGCTACTCAGGGGGCCTTTAGGAGAATTAAGATTGTACCTTCTAATGGACCTTGAATATCTAATATTGAGCCACAATATAATTCAAGCCCACAAATATTAATTAATCCCACTACATAATTAATATTGCACTATCCATCTTAACCCATATTACAGTCAATATGGCTCCCGGTCATTATTTCCCATGTTTAAGATTATCTAGCCCATTAATTAATTCAAGCCACTGAAATAGCTTTCCGTTAATTAATATCTTTTGTCCTTGGTCTAGGAACGGTTCAATATTATTATCCATACCGGAAACAAATTTCACTTGCAAGATTTGGTATGATAAAGCTTATGAACCTCCCAAGGGGCAAATCAAACAAGCGTACTTGCACACGATTCTTCGTACTAAATCTTAGCAATCACATGTGACTAATAATATTGCCCAAGATAAAAAGTATTGAATCTCTCTTTGATTCGCTACCCATGATAAGTCAAAGCAATAGTTACCAATCCCACGTGATCCTATTTAAGGGACAAAGGTTAAGAAACAACGAACCACTGAGGTCTAATTCTTCCTTGTTCAGTTCTGAAGAATTTATTCTCCTGTAGGTCCTATTCAGTGCATCAGTCATGCACTAGTGTAATCTCTTGGTCAAGACAAACCAATCTGAGCCTTACACCTCAACCTTTCGCGATGGGTTGTTCATTTCCATCTAGGTCGTGAATGGCGTACTTTTAGTTACAAGGGATTGTTAATTTAATCTTCTGTGATCTGGTATTACTAAATTAACTACAATGTAACACGTACGAATTATTGAACAGTTATGCAGTAAATATATGTAACATTCAATCATATTTAAAGCATCAGTGATAAACAATTTATTTCAGTAAATAAGTCTGAAAATTCAGTTTCGATTATACAAAGTAAAAAGCATACTTTTCAGTATAATCCCAACAATCTCCCACTTATACTCAAAGTCTGTTTTTAAGTATACTACAACATGTCTGGCGTAGTCCATGACATCTAATGTCACCTACACGAACCTAATAATTTCTCCCACTTATACTCAAAGCAGATTGGCAACGGTCTTGACACCCATTCCTTCCACATGTCTCTCGAATGTATTCAGAGGCAGACTCTTTGTGAATGGATTTGCTACGTTGTCCTCAGAAGCTATCTTTGCCACATCTATATCTCCTCTCTTAACGATGTCTCGTATAAGATGGTATTTCCTTTCTATGTGTTTGCTGGCCTTGTGGGCTCTTGGTTCCCTTGAATTTGCAACTGCTCCGGCATTGTCACAATAAATAGTGATTCTGCTGGGCCAATTCGGAACCACATCTAAGTCCACTAGGAAGTGCTTGAGCCAAACCGCTTCTTTCGCTGCCTCGCTAGCAGCTACATATTCGGCTTCCATGGTAGAATCTGCGACGCATTTCTGCTTGACGCTTCTCCATGTCACGGCTCCTTCCCCCATGCAAAACACACTACCGGAGGTAGATTTTCTGGAGTCTACGTCTGATTGGAAATCCGAGTCCGTGTAACCGATGAGGATTGGACTACCTACTTGATAAACCAACATTCTATCCCGAGTTCTTTTCAGATATTTCAGAATGTTTTTAACTGTCGTCAAATGCTCTTTCTCGGGGTTACTTTGATATCTTGCCACCATGACTATGGCAAAGCAAATATCTGGTCTCGTACACAACATTGCATACATAAGGCTTCCGACTGCCGAAGCATAAGGAATGCCTTTCATGTCATCTATCTCCTCTTGCGTCTTAGGGGACATTTTCTTGGATAGATGGATTCCATGCTTGAAAAAGTCGAATCCTTTACGGGAATCTTGCATCTTTGAAGCGTTTCAAGATGCGGTGTCTATGTATGAAGCTTGCGATAAGCCTATCATTCTTTTCTTGCGATCTCGGTGATCTTGATCCCAAGGATGTGTCCCGGCTTCCCTAAGTCCTTCATATCAAACCTGTTTTGGAAAGCCATGCCGTTACATCTGATAACACCTTCACATCGTTCCCGATGATCAGAATGTCATCTACGTATAGTACTAAGAATACCAATGCAGTTCCGACACGCTTTTTATACACACAACTTTCAAACTCGTTTTGATCAAACCCATAAGACTTTATAACATGATCAAAACATTGGTTCCAAGCTCGATGGATGCTGTTTGAGTCCGTAAATGGACTTCTTGAGCTTACAAACATGATGTTCTTGGCCCATTTTAATGAAACCTTGGGGTTGTTGGATATAGATCTCTTCATCAAGACTTCCGTTAAGAAAAGCCGCTTGACATCCATTTGCCAGATTTCAAAGTCGAAATGCTTGACCAATCGATAAGAGAATACGGATGGACTTAAGCATGGCTACGGGCGAAAAAAGTTTCCTCATAATCGATCCCTTCTTTTCGAAAGTATAACCTTTAGCCACTAGTCTTGCTTTAAAGGTTTCAACCTTCCCGTCCCCGGTCCTCTTTTCCTCTTATATACCCACTTGCATCCATGGGTTTGACCTCATTAAGTGGTTCGACTAGCTCCCACACTCTATTATGAAACATAGAACCCATTTAAACTTTCATTCTTTGTTTGCCAAGAATCGCATCCTTATCTTGGAGTGCCTCGTCATATGTCCATGGGTCTCATTAAATCTTGTCCAGAATCAAGTCCGGGACTCTCCTATTCCCATGAATCTCTCGGTCGTCTAACAACCCTCCCACTCTGACGAGGCTCGGTTGTGAAAGTGTATCGTTTGGTATATCATCTAATCTGATTGGCAATTTGAGGTTTGCCCTCTAAGCTCATTTAAGGTAATCTCATACGGGTTTTCTTTGGTTCATATAGTCTTCTTCCAAAAATCTAAAGTGGGTGCTTATGACCACCTTTGGATCTTGGGACCATAGAACATACACCCTTTTTGTTCCCTCGGGGTATCCTACAAAACAGCCTTAATTACGATCGAGGATCCAATTTACTTACGCTTCCTTATCCAACAACGTGGGCGGACACCCCCCAAATTTTCATGTGTCTCATACTAGGCTTGCATCCGGTCCACAATTCTTTGGGAGTTTTGGGAACCGATTTGGATGGCACCAAGTTCAGAATGTAAGCCGTTGTTTCCAAGGCATGACCCCAGAATGACTTGGGAAGATCCGCATAACTCATCATTGATCTAACCATTTCCAAAAGAGTTACGTTTCTTCGCTCTGCAACCCCGCTTTTGTTGAGGGTTAGGGTGCGATGGTCGGATACAATCCCTTCATCAGATAAGTAGTTCAAAAACTCATCGCTGAGGTATTCACCTCCACGATCAGATCGTAGAGAGTTGATACGTTTTTCCCTATGATTCTCTGCTTGAGCCTTAAATTCTTTGAATTTCTCAAAGGTCTCAGATTTATGCTTCATAAGGAAAATATAACTGCGCCTTGAGTAATCATCAATGAAAGTGACAAAATACTCATAACCACCTCTTGCTTTGGTTGACATTGAACCACATACATCTGTGTGAACGATCTCTAAAACTTCTTTGGCCCTATTCCCCTTGGCTCCAAATGCCCTCTTGGTCATTTTCTCCTCCAAACATGATTCGCAGGTTGGAAACAGTTCAACTTGGAGAAGCTCTAGAGAACCATCTTTCACCAACCTTTGGATCCTCTTTGGATTTATATGACCTAATCTTAGATGCCAAAGAAGTGTCTCGTTCACGTCTGATGAACGTTTTCTTTTCTCAGAAACAGTTGATGTGTTATAGGATGCATTTCGTGAGTGGTGTGCACAGTTAATTGTATAGAGATTATTCACCAACGTTCCATGACAGATAAATTTATCAAAAAGAGAAATGGTAACAACATTATTAAAAGTAACCGAATATCCGTCATGAAAAAGTTTAGAAACTAAAATCAAATTCTTTCTAAAACTCGGAACGTACAGAACATCTCTTAAAATTAAAACTCTGTCTTCAAAAGACAGGTGCACTTCTCCCACTGCTTCAGCTGCCACTCTCGTAGCATCGCCCAGTGTGATGAGGATCTCACTTCCACTTAGTTGTCGGGTCCGTTTGAACCCCTGTAATGTGAAACAAACATGATCAGTGGATCCCGTATCCACCACCCATAAATGGGAGGCATACGCCGCTAAACAAGTTTCAACAACTAGTGAGTGAGGATTACCTTTCTTTCCTTTCCTTTTGGGATTGGAACAGGCTGACCTCCAATGTCCTTTCTCCCCGCAATTAAAACATATTCCTTTTGGTTCTTTCTTGACACCCAACCAGCTAACCGTCTTTTTCTCACTTTTCTTAGTGATGAGTTTGCTTTGGTTCTGACCACTTTCCTTTTCTTGAGACTTGCCTTCCACTGGCCTAGATCTCGAGAAAAGACTTTTGGTCACCAATGCTTCGTCTTTCTTTCCTAAATGCTTCTCCACTTTCTCCAAGGCTTCTTGTAGATTATCCATAGTAAACATGTGATCACTCATCACAAAACCACAGTAAAATCCATCGAAGCTCCTTGGCAGAGTAAGCAACAGAAATTCGATTTGGGCCTCATCACAATACTTAGTTCCGAGATAAGCTAGTTTTAGAAAATGGTGTTTGACTCTGAGAACATGCTCCCTTACAGGTGTTCCCTCAGCCATTTTCAGCCTAGCCACGTCGTCAATTTTAAACTGATTGATCATGCGGTCTTTTTGTTAAAAATATTTCTTCAAGACTTTGCATAATTTCCGCAGCAGACTCAACAACTTCATGAATGTGTCTCAAATCATCAGACAGTGAAGTCAAGATTACACATTTCATGGGTTCATTGGCCTGCACCCAAATATTATACTCATGTCTTTCCGCATCAGGTGATTCATCAGTAGGCTTACGTGGCTTGGGTACATCAAGAATCCAAAAATGTTTTTGTGCAGGTAGGACAAAGCTCATATTTCGTTTCCAAACATTATAATTTTCTCCAGTTAATTGGTGTTCTTTGAGTGTATATAACAGTGGATTAAAAGGTTGCGACATGATGAACTGAAATAAATAACAACATGCATAAGCACAAATATATCACAAGGTTCGATCACATGCATCATATTAAAATCTCAAAAAAAATATGAACATGCATCAGCCAACATCTCAAAACATTTTAAATAAGCCACGTGGGGTGGGTCATTATTTAAACACATTCAAGCAGATTACAAAAAAGAACAATTACAAACCTTTAATATCCAGATTAATAGTTGGCTCCCACTTGACCAATATAAAATTGACAGGGACTTCGGGGAAGTATATGCATATCAATTTTATACCTAAGTAATAACCATGATTAAATACAGGATTACTATTTCGCTTTGATCGAGCCTCGTGGGGAGGGTCATCGTCGCCACTACTAATAACCCTCAATCATCCGTTTGGAATTCATTCATGTGAAACCTATCTTTTGACCGTCCCGTGGGGGGAATTTCTCCAAAAGAATTCACAAATGAATAAATCATGGAGGTCAGAATTAATTCAATTTTATTATCCGGAATAAAATTGTCAATTAATTATTTAAACATACTTAGTAATTTTGAAGGTGAGATTTTTCCATTTGGCAACCCTCATGCATTCACATTTAAACAAATTAAATAAAGCATAAGATAGCACAAATAAATCAAGCAAAACAGAAAAAATAAACATATTGGGAACATATTATCCAATTGTCATGGTTTGATTTTTCTTGGCTTGATCTTGAAGAAACACGTCTCGAATTTCTCCCACTCGTTTGTCTCGAAAATTACTTAGTCTCGAAACTCCACTCCAAGCAGCTTGGCACGGGATGCACGCGCCCCCATCCGGCCGGCCCACTTGGCTAGGGCGACCTCGGCGACCTCGGCACCGCTTTGGCGGTGTCAGCGCGCCCGCCGTCCTCGGCACGCCTCGGCCAGTGTCGGCGGCATCGGCATCCCCAGATCTCGGCTCGCGCATCATCGCCTTCGCTATTCTCTCTACCTTTCCCGTGACCTCGGCGGCGCCTGCAGGATCCACCGTCCATTTCGGCACAGGAAGGCCATCCCGTCTGCCGCGTCGAGCCCCAAGCGCCCCCCGTCTTGCCTTGACCTGTTCCTCGCGCCGCTTGATGCGCTCGGCCTGGTCGCCTGCCCATGCGTGCCGGTAGCAGCGCCCTCGCCCGCCCGCTGGCTCGGATTTAGATCCTTTAATTCTTCGTCTCTTTCGTTTCCGATCCGGTTACAATTTATTTACAAAAATAAATAAACCTAGATCTAGACTAGTCTATTACATTGATCAAATCAAACAAATCATAGTCTACACGTGGATTTTCTCCGAGGCAAAACAAATCGAGCGAATCGAATTAAAAAAACACGGTTTTATATGCATGCATAAATCAACACATTAAAATCCATGGCAATTGGATACCTACAAAACAGATCTAATAGTTCTACTATCCAATTTCAAATTTAATGTCCACGAATTAAATTACAATTTAAAAAATTGAGTCTTAAACCGTGGCTCGATACCCAGGTGTTGGGGAATGAGTTGCCTGATCTATTCGGTGAATATTTAAATACAAATTTAATTATTTAATTATTACTAGCATGAATTAATCCTATATTAATTCAAATAATAATTGCAACAACATATCATGCATATAAAAAAGCCACGTAAAACCTCCGCATCGCGGAATCTACGGTTTTACGTGAGCGTACCTCCGGGATGGCAAAGTGACTTGGTACCGGCGGACTAACCAAAAGGACTTCCCACGTATTCCCTTAGCCCTTGCTCAACTATCCGGTGGAAGGACACTTGTTGCACCACCTTTGTGGATTTGCTAATTTTTCCAGCACATGGAATTGTACTTGGGAATGAACTAATCATCCCCTATTTATATCTCCTATATTCTTTTTCCCATAATTAAAATATTCCACAAAAAATCCCACCTCCTCATATATGGATATTTTCGAAAATTTAGTGTGTGCAAGAATCCAAGATTTGGATCTTCTTGAATTTATGAGATATTCTTGTATTTCAAGAAATACATATCTTCCATAATATCTTTTCAAGAAAATCAAGAAAATCTTTCTTGCCCACTATATTTTCAAAATTTCGAAATTCTCTTATGAAATAACCAAGTGGGAGATTTCTTGAATTTAATGAGATAATCTTGTATTCCAAGAATACATATCTTCATTCCATAACAAAATTCAAAGAAAATCTTTCTCCCTCTTTAATCCATAATTTTTGAAAAATAGAGGAAAAATTAAGCAACAATATTTATTTTATTTTAATCACCTTTTCAGTTAATGGACTATTTGTTAGGCTACTCAGGGGGCCTTTAGGAGAATTAAAATTGGACCTTCTAATGGACCTTGAATATCTAATATTGAGCCACAATATAATTCAAGCCCACAAATATTAATTAATCCCACTACATAATTAATATTGCACTATCCATCTTAACCCATATTACAGTCAATATGGCTCCCGGTCATTATTTCCCATGTTTAAGATTATCTAGCCCATTAATTAATTCAAGCCACTGAAATAGCTTTCCGTTAATTAATATCTTTTGTCCTTGGTCTAGGAACGGTTCAATATTATTATCCATACCGGAAACAAATTTCACTTGCAAGATTTGGTATGATAAAGCTTATGAACCTCCCAAGGGGGCAAATCAAACAAGCGTACTTGCACACGATTCTTCGTATTAAATCTTAGCAATCACATGTGACTAATAATATTGCCCAAGATAAAAAGTATTGAATCTCTCTTTGATTCGCTACCCATGATAAGTCAAAGCAATAGTTACCAATCCCACGTGATCCTATTTAAGGGACAAAGGTTAAGAAACAACGAACCACTGAGGTCTAATTCTTCCTTGTTCAGTTCTGAAGAATTTATCCTCCTGTAGGTCCTATTCAGTGCATCAGTCATGCATTAGTATAATCTCTTGGTCAAGACAAACCAATCTGAGCCTTACACGTCAACCTTTCGCGATTGGTTGTTCATTTCCATCTAGGTCGTGAATGGCGTACTTTTAGTTACAAGGGACTGTTAATTTAATCTTCTGTGACCTGGTATCACTAAATTAACTACAATGTAACACGTACGAATTATTGAACAGTTATGCAGTAAATATATGTAACATCCAATCATATTTAAAGCATCAGTGATAAACAATTTATTTCAGTAAATAAGTCTAAAAATTCAGTTTCGATTATACAAAGTAAAAAGCATACTTTTCAGTACAATCCCAACATTAGCCTGAGGCTTCGAAGTACTTGCCTGAAATTTTCCTACTGAGTGGTCAGGTTTTCTAGCCTTCATCTGAGGTTTGGGCTTTCTTACCTGAACATTCAGTTTTTCTGGAACCATAGGTCCTTTTCCCTTGTCTAAAACTTTGGGCAATTCTTCAGTCCGAAGAGTAGGTGCCACTTGTTTAACAAAGATTGTCTTAGTGCTACTAGATGCAACATTCAGATGACCTTGTGAGGTTCCCCCTGGAATGTATCCCAATCCAGATTTTATAGTGGTAGGTCTCTGATAACTCTGAATTTCATCTATTACTTTAGATGCAGAATTCAATAGAGTTAGCTTTCTCTGCGCACTATCCTCACATTTTTGTAGAGTTTCATGCTTCTCAGAGAGGTCATTGAACTTAGTTCTGATCAGCTGAATCTCCTCAGTAGATTTCTCTAGTTTTCCATTTAGGGTCTCTATCAACTTCTCTTTCTCTGAGAGTTGTACTTTCAGAACATCTAGTTCATCAGTAGTTCCCATTAATTGAAAAGTGATCTCAGTATTACTAGAGTCTTTCCACTTAAGATTTTCAGCCATCAGTTCTTTGTTCTGCTCTTGAGTTTCATTCAGCAGTTCTTGTAAAACAGCATAGTCCTTCATCAGACTCTCAAAAGAATCCATCAGGTCAAATTGACTGTTTACAGTGGAACTTGACAACTCTTGTGCTAGTGTAGGAGCAACAACAGAGATATAAGAATTTACGTCCTCCACAGCCATTAGACAGATGTCATCACTGTCACTATCCGAGAACATTTCATCTGAAGAGCTGGAACCTTCTTCAGAGTGTTTCTCTTCCTCTGCAACCATGGCCTTGTTGCTGGAGAACTTCTTGTCTCTCTTTGCTTGCCTTTCTCTTCTCTCCTTAGCACTTAGGTCTGGACAGTCATACTGGAAGTGACCTTTCTTTTGGCAGTTATAACATCTGTTGGCATCATCATCCTGATCACTTTCTTCTTTAGACTTGGAGTCCTTCTTTTTGGATGAAGATCCTTCAGCTTTCAGGTCTTTTCTGTTTTTATATTTTCCATATCTACTATTAAGCCTTTCAAACCTCCTTGCCATCAGTACTAGCTTATCCTCTAGCTCATCCTGGTTTTTAGCAAGGGAGTTCACAGACTCTCTAGTTTTACAGGTTTTATCCTTGGCTTTGAAAGCCACATTTTTACTAGATGAAGAATCATCTTTGCTGTCAGCTTTCTTTGATTTCTTATCAATAACAAACTCATAAGCTTTCAGCTCAGAGAAGACTTGTTGATACGACATTGAATCAATGTTCTTGGTGTTTTCAATCATCACTGCATGAATATCCCATTTCTTAGATAGACCTCTAAGAATTTTCAATGCAACTTCTCTTTGTGGATATCTCTTTCCAAGTGCATTCAGATCATTCATTATACTAGTGAATCTGACTTCTAATTTGTCAATAGATTCACCATCTTCCATTTCAAAACTGTCAAACTTTCCAATGGCAACTGAAAGTTTATTCTCCTTGATATGATATGTGCCTTGGCACATTACAGCTAGTGTATCGCATATTTCTTTGGCAGTATTACAATGAGAAATCATTCCCATCACGCCATCATCAATAGTGTTATATAGTGTGTCTTTGGCAATATAGTCTAGATTGACTAACTTCCTCTCCTCAGGAGTAAGTTGATCATCAGACTTAGGAAATTCAGTCCTAGGATCATTTCTCTCATTTTCTGTAACTCTGGGATTCACCACAGTGAATTGGAATGGTCCTTCAGAGACCACTCTCCACATACGTTCATGCTTAGAATACAGGTGAGCCTGCATTCTCAATCTCCACAAATCATAGTTCTCTGCTGAGAACATTTGAATTTTCTTAGAAGACATTATGTCTGAGTCTTTTAAGATTTCAGCAAATAAGATCTGTTCAGATAGACCACAAGAATCTTTTAGCAAATAAGACTATGGTCAACAAAGCAGGTGGTCAAATTGAACCCTTTGCTCGATACCACTTGTTGGTCCCGGTGCAAACGAGTCTTACACGTGTATGGGGGGGGAATACACGTGTTCAGTGATTTTAAAAATTTTCTTTACTGAGGTCAGCTTGGGTCAGGTTGTCCTGAGAAGCACAAATCGCCCTGAGTCAAAGTCTACCTAAGATAGTGATCCTGAGCTGCTCTCAGAAACCTCAGATAATCCCAACTGAGCCTGAGTTATCAGAGATACTGAGCTTTCTTGAAAAGCTTACTCAGATGTGCGGAATGGTTGGCCCTAAGTTTATACTCATTTTATGCTTTGCTGAAAACCTTCCTTTTAATGGAATAGTGATTAGGCTGTGATTCAGTTAAATGCAACTTCAGTGGATTGGTTCCAACTGAATATCAATGAAAATATGCTTTCAGTTAAAGATATGCAACATATAATCAATGCAATCTGAAAAAGCAAATAACATGACAAAGTTATAGTGGTTCGAGAGACTCAAGCTCCTACGTCCGCTCTCTCGACTCTTCGAGAGAAATTCCTTAATCACCTCCTAAGGTTTTCTGACTACCTCTGTAGTTTACTAACCTTTCTACTTCCTAAGGTTTTCTGACTACCTCTGTAGTTTACTAACCTTTCTATTTTGAGCTTTCTGACTACCTCTGTAGTTTACTTACTCAAAACACACACAAGCTTTCTGACTATCCAAGATAGTTTACTCACTTCTTCTCTGGAGCTTTCTGACTACCTCTGTAGTTTACTAACTCTTTACAACTCCAACTCACCAACAATCACACTCAAACTACCATCAAAGGGTTAGGGGTTTCTTGGTTGGTTTCCAACTAGGATGAGATATCCTTTACAATTAAGTACAATGCAAAGGCTAGGATATCTCGACTAAGCTTTGGATATATCTTATCAAGCTAGGCTTAGTGAATGAGCTCTCTTCGAAATAAAGTACTTGGGAAATTCTTGGGTTTTCGAGTGCTTCAACTTGTAATAATAAGTTTGAGCTCTTGAGTTGCTTACAAATTTCCCGTAACCTTCAATGTAGATGGTCAAAAGTATTTATAGGCATACACCAAGGTCAATCTTGAAAAACTATCCGTTGGAAGAGATAGCTCAATGAGTTTCCTCTTATGGTGTGTGATGAACGGCTATATTTAGGGTTTGACACTCCCTAGCATGTTTTAGGCAATGCAGCCAGTCACCACTTTTTGCAGTCTGGAACATAGTACTACTGATATGCTTCAGTGACCTGTCACTTTCAGTGTCAGTAAAGTACAGTGCTGTCTTATTCTGATTGGCTGTTGTCTTCAGTTAAGTAGACAAACACAACGGCTCTTTTTGGTCAATATCTCTGAGTGATAAAACCTTAACAACACTTTGTTTTAGTTCCTTTTGTCTGCATCTGAATGTCTTGGGCAATATCTATTTTTCTAAGTAATCGCATTTTTCTCAGTATTGTATCCTTCAGATAGATATTTTCAGTGCCTCGGAATATTCAGGTTTATACTGAGCATTCAGTAGATTACTGAGTCTTCAGTAATTACTGTGCCTTCAGTATCCTTTGTCTTCAGTCTTCAGCCTTCTGTGTCTTCAGGGTCTTCACAGATATACTGACTGATATACTGAGTCTTCATACCGAGTCTTCAATTTCTCAGTCTCACACTGAGTCTTCAGTTTCTCAGTTTCATACTGAAACTTCAGTTTCTCAGTTTCGCACTGAGTCTTCAGTTTCTCAGTTTCATACTGAAACTTTAGATTCTCAGTTTCACACTGAGTCTTCAGTTTCTCAGTTTCATACTGAAACTTCAGATTCTCAGTTTCACACTGAGTCTTTAGTTTCTCAGTTTCATACTGAAACTTCAGAAACTTCAGTTTCATACTGAAACTTCAGTTTCTTCATAAACTTACTGAGTCTTCAGAATCTATCCTGATCTATATCTGCTGACTATACATTGTGCAGATAATATCCTGAACACTCTAAAACTGAATCCTGGCTCAACTATCAAGATTATCCTGAACATGTCATACTCAGGGGTTTTGGGATCTAATCAAAATCTTCTTTATTAAATTCATCTCCCAACAAATTTCACATTGATCAGTGTATCAAATTGCAAATTTCTAAAATAATTATGGAGTGCACGGTATATTTGGTGCATATAAGACTTAGCCATTACGGATACACATTATTACTCTTATGCATATAGGCTATTATTATTATATATATGCACTAGTATTGTTTAAAAGATAAAGCATTTGTGGATATAAAGTACTCCTTCCGTCCTATTATAAGTTTCTCCCTTTCATTTTTCATCCGTCCCACAATAATTTTTTGTTTTTATAAATGGAAAAAGTAACTCTACTACTCATAATTAGTATCCCCACTTTTCACACAATATTACAAAGAATGACACTACTCCATATATTTTTTTCTCCTCTCGCAATATTCAAAACTACCCTTTATTTTTATTATTTTATTTTATTTTTTTAAACGAAACAACAAAAAAGAAACAGAAAACTGTTAGGAATTTAAGCAAGCAATTATGGAGAAAATAATGTAAATAGGAATTAAGGAACAAACAATTTGGTTACCCAGTTCGTCAAGAATGACTACGTCTGGGGGCACTACCAAGCCAGAAGATCTACTATTTCGTGTGTTATTTTCGTACAAGAGGTAAATACAATGAGTCAAAAGTATTTAAATATGAGACTTGGGCTAAAACCCTAATTCACAAGATTTGGGCAAAATGAACCGCTCGACTTGGGGCTTTGGTCGAGCGTAACCGCTCGAGCTAACACTTGGCCGGCGCCCAAATTCGGTCTGGAAAAATTCCTTTCGATCGAGCGGATGTGTGCTCGACCAATCGGCTTGGTCGAGCGCGCCTCCGTGGTCTCGCTTCCCGTCTCCACAATCCAACAATCTCCCACCTGGAGACCGACTCTAACTGTAACTTGTCTCCTCCGTTTCAATGATCTCTCTCACTGGTAGTAGTGTCTGGCCTTATGTTCAGTTTCCAAGGCCAGTTGATGTCATGCATAACTTCAACTTTTCTAAGGTCACAACCTTAGTCAACATGTCGGCCGGGATTTTCACTTCCCGGATCTTCATCACCAGAAGATCTTGTTTTCAATGAGGTAACGAATGTAATGATACCTCAACTTCGATGTGCTTCGTCCTCGAGTGAAAGGCGAATTCTTTGCCAAGTGAATAGCACTTTCTTTTGTCACTATACATAATACTATCCTTTTGCTCCTTCCCCAACTCACACTGCCGATTCTCGCAACCAAACCATTTCTTTGTTAGCCTCGATGGTTGCAACGTACTCTGGCTTCCTGCGATGAATTTGAAATACGATCTTTTGCAACTTAGAAGCCCAAGATATTCTTTGTACCACCAAAAGTAAACACATACCTGTAGTACTCCTCCTTTTGTCGAGATCATTTGATGTCAAGTCTGCATCAACATATCCCCGCCAACCCAACGTTTTTGCCCTCAAAAGCACAAAAGCTTGTTCAATAGTACCTCTCAAGTACCCTGGATCCACTTCACTTTGCCTCCCAATCTTTGCTTGCGGATTGCCCATAAACCCGCTAACAACTCCCACCGCTTTGTCATGCAATATCTGGTCTTGTACACACCATGGCATACATCAAACTTCCAATTCTTTGAAGCATATCTGAGTGTTTTTTGCATGTAGGTCCGCTCCTCTTCATTCTTAGGTGAGTCCTTGTTGGATAAACTTGAACAAACTTCCCAATCGGGGCCCGAATCCCTTTTTGCATCTTCCATACTAAATCTCTCCAAGACTTTCTTTATGTATTTAGCCTGTGAATGATACAACTTTCCTGCCACCTTATCACGATCGATTCGCATTCCTAAGATTTTCTTGGCCTCTCCAAGATCCTTCATAGCAAACCTTTCAGACAATTTTTCCTTCAATTTGCTCACCTCCCAAGCACTAGAGCCTGCTATCAACATGTCATCAACATATAATAGCAAAATGATATAACCATCATCATACCTCTTGAAGTAACAACAATGGTCAGCCTCACACCTCTTGATCTCAATCTCGTGCATGAACCCATCAAACTTCTTGTACCACTGCAATGGAGCTTATTTTAGACCATACAAGCTCTTCTTCAATTTGCAAACAAGCTCACTATTTCACTTAGACAAGTATCCTTCTGGTTGCTTCATGTAGATGTCCTCATCTAAATCACCATGAAGAAAGGTTATTTTCACGTCCATCTGTTCTAACACCAAATTTTCTGCAGCCACCAGACTCAGAACTAACCGAATGGTAGTTAGCTTTACCACTGGAGTAAAAACATCAGTATAGTCAATACCATGTTTCTATTGAAACCCCTTCACAACCAATCTTGCCTTGTAGTGTTTGCTTCCACCAGCCTCCTCTTTTATTCTGTAACCCACTTATTATGCAGTGCTTTCTTGCCCTTAAGAAGCTCAACTAGCTCTCAAGTTTCGTTGGTCATCAATGAATTCATCTCATCATCCATTGTAAGTTTCCACTTGTCAACCTGTTCACTATGTGTGGCCTCTGCATAACATTCAGGTTCACCACCACCAGTCAACAATAAATAATGAAGGGAGGGTGAATACCTATCAGGAGATCTTCGTTCTCTCGTGGATCTCCGCAGCGGAATTGTTGGTGGTGGTGTACTTGGTTCTTCCTCAAAAATCACCTGATCATATAGAACCCCTTTGATCCCACCTGAGTTCGAAATGTCTAACTCCACAACCTGAGACTCAGAACCACCTTCTTTGGATATCCCCAACCTGTCTTTGTACAACACCTGCTCATTAAATATGACATCTCGACTACGAATTATCTTTCAATTTTCCTCATCCCAAAATCGATAGCCAAACTCATCACCGCCATATCCAACAAACGTACACTTAACAGATTTAGCATCTAACTTACTTCTACTCATAGCATCAACATGAACATATGCAACACACCCAAATACTCGAAGAAAAGACAAATTTACCTACTTTCCCGACCAGGCCTCCTCTGGTATGCAATTTTCCAAAGGATTTGTGGGTCCTCTGTTTATCAAGTAAGCTGCTGTGTTAACTGCCTCTGCCCAAAACATCTTTGGCAGCCCACACTTCAATCTCATGCTTCTAGCACGTTCACATAGGGTCCTGTTCATACGTTCTGCCACGTCATTCTGCTGTGGGATTCCTCTCACAGTTTTCTCCATTCGGATTCCATTCGCCTCACAGAATCCTTTGAACTCTCAGAGCTCGTACTCTTCATCATTATCAGATCTCAAACACTTCACCTTGAGACCCGTCTCAGTTTCTACAAGAGCCTTCCACTTCCTGAAAGCATTAAAGGCATCAGACTTATTATTCAAGAAATAAAACCATAGCTTCCTCGTAGAGTCGTCAATGAAAGTCATGTAATATGATGCTCCACCAAGGGATGTCACTGGTGCTGGACCCCACAAGTCGCTGAGGACTAACTCCAGCTTCTGCTTCTTCAAAGTTCTGCCTCCCTTCGAAAAACTCACCCTTTTCTGTTTTCCGAATACACAGTCCTCACACAAACCGATGTCAACTGTCTTGAGGTCTGGCAGTTTACCCTTCGAGCACATAACTTTCATCCCCTTTTTACTCATGTGGCCTAGACGACAATGCCACAAATTTGCATTCCATTTTTCACTTGCAAGAGCAATGCTATCCCGGGTGTTGCCTATCATATACAACGTTCCCTCTTTATTTCCTCGAGCCACTACCATGACACCTTTGGATATCTTCCACATGTTACTCCCAAAAGTCACCTTGTAGCCCTCATCATCAAGCTGCCCAACTGAGATCAAATTCCTCTTCAAACCAGGAATATATCTCACATCTTTCAATTGTAACACAGTCCCATTTGGTGTCTTAATCTGAACATTCCCCTTCCCTTTGATTTCCATAAGCTCATCATCAGCTAGATAAACCTTCCCAAAGTTCCCGGAAGTGTACTTCTCCATTATGTCAATGCTGCTGCACGAATGAAACGATGCTCCAGAATCTAACACCCACGACTCCAATGGACTGCTTACACTCAGAATCAATGAATCTGAGTCCTCATTAGTGGCAACGTTGGCTGAGTTGTCATTCTTCTTTGGTGCATTCTCTTGTGCCTTAGCTTGTGCCTTGCACTCCCTCTTGTAATGACCAAGTTCATGACAATTGTAACACTCAACTTGACTCTTATCCTTCTTGGGCTTATCTTTGCCCCTTGACTTGGATCTACCCCAATTTGGCTTCCCCTTGGATTCAGATCAGCCTCTGTTTCCCGCATTCAAGGCTGATCCTGTGGCCACACCCAATTCTTTCCTACGAATTTCTTCGCTCATGACCCGATCTCTAACCTCATCAAATTTTAGTTTCACTTTACCCGCTGAAGCACTAATAACCGTTACCATCCCACTCCAACTTTCTGGTAAAGAAGACAACAAAATTAGGGCTTGAACCTCATCATCAAAATCAATCTCAACCGAGCTCAATTGGGCTATGATCATATTGAACTCGTTGAGATGATTGACTACCATAGTATCCTCTGCCATCCTCAGGTTGAATAACCTCCGCATCAGACGCACCTTATTTGCTGTAGACGGTTTTTCATACATCTCAGTCAAAATCTCCAGCATCTCCTTTGTGGTTTTTGCTTTCACCGTATGTAGGGCGACGTTCCTGGATAACGACAGACGAACCACACTCATCGCCTTCCTATCCAGCAACTTCCACTCGTCGTCCTTCATATCTTCAGGCTGTGAACCCAACGGTTGATACAGATCTTTACCGTACATGTAATCCTCGATCTGCAATTTCCAGAATCCAAAATCCGTTCCATCAAACTTTTCAACAGGCGATTTCCCTTCAGCCATCATAATTGCTCCCAACAGATCCCTTTAACCCGATGCTTTGATATCAGTTGATTGGAATTTAAGCAAGCAATTATGGAGAAAATAATGTAAATAGGAATTAAGGAACAAGCAATTTGGTTACCCAGTTCGTCAGGAATGACTAGGTCTGGGGGCACTACCAAGCCAGGAGATCTACTATTTCGTGTGTTATTTTCGTACAAGAGACAAATACAATGAGTCAAAAGTATTTAAATATGAGACTTGGGCCAAAACCCTAATTTGTGCACCGGGCTGCAGAACTGCTCGACCTGGGGCTTTGGTCGAGCAGAACCGCTCGAGCTAACAGCTTGGTCGAGCGCCCAGCACGGTCTGGAAAGGGGTCTGCTCGATCGAGCAGATGTGCTCGACCACTGGCTTGGTCGAGCGCCTCCCGTGGTCTGCTTCCCGATCTCCACAATCCAACAAAAACTAATACTAGTACGGGGAGTATAATATATTAATTCAGGTGACTCGAACAATCATGAGTTAAACTCCATCTCACACAAGAATGTATGGATCATTTTAATTAACCGTATGTTTTTTCGTAATTCTTAATTAGAGTTAATAACTTTTTGTTTTAAAAAAAAAAATCGAGAACAATAACTTTTCATAAATAGATAATTATAAACTTATCATGCCGAATTGACGTTTACATAACTGAAAATATGGGAAAACTTACTTAAAGAGTTCCTCATGTCTTCATGAACACGTAGAATAGTCATTAATTAATTATGAAATTGAACTCCAAATTATGTAGTGTCTCCAGCACTAAACCCACGTCGATGGAAATACTGTAAATTCCATTACGTAAACCTTAACCTAACTTTTATTAATACTTGGAATTAAAGAAAATGCATGGAATGGAATGGAACTTTGAGCATCGACTTAATTAATTCTTCATGGTAATCCACCTCCAATTCCTCCACCAGCTCCGCCGCCAAATCCACCTCCAGCGCCGCCACCCAACCCACCTCCACCGCCACCGCCACCTCCAAAACCTCCTCCTCCTCCCGCACCCCCTCCAAGTCCAGCCCCACCACCAAAACCACCTCCAGCTCCTCCACCGAATCCCGAACCACCACCAACTCCTCCGCCGCCACCAGCTCCTCCTCCTCCTCCAAACCCTCCCCCACCTCCAAGGCCACCACCTGCACCTGCACCTGCACCTCCACCAAAGCCGCCACCAGCACCGCCGCCAGCGCCTCCACCTAAGCCTCCTCCGCCTCCACCTCCGAGACCACCCCCAAAACCTGGACGACGAAACAATGTCTTTTCATAACTGAAAGAATCTGTAAGCGTTCGTGCTGTAGTTGAGCAAACAAGAGCGCCGAGAAAGAGAAGGAGAAGAAACTTTGATGCCATGTTTGAGCTGAGTTTTGAATCGTTTGATGATGGGAAATGAGGACTAGGAATGGGGATTATATAGGGGATCACAAAATGATAATATAATCATCATTATTAAGTGTGATATCTGCTCATCCGTAAACCGTGTAGAGCGAAATTAATGGTAATTAATGCAACCACCCATGCAGTTCCTTTGAAAGAGCTGGAAGGTGAATGTGCCATTTATATTTTCAGGCTGACTACTTCAACTTGATGCTCACTTTAGCCTTATTATCATGTGTACACGAGACTTTTTGATCGGCAACTTTCAAGGGTTTGAATATTTTATTTTTATATGTGGGCCGTTTATTCGTAAGAAGTCAAATAATATGACGATTTTTCGATCTTGTTTATCAGTAAAAATTCATACAACGTATTGCCATCCGTAAAAAAATATTATTATAGAGAGGTTATTTTTAAATAGAGTTTTTACATAGAATTTTTTTCCTTAAAATAAATAATTGGCCAAGTTTTGTATGCATTCAGGTGCACCGTGTACTCATAGTACATTTTAAAATCGTGCAACTAGTTATACTGAAAGATGCAACTTAATTATATTGAAACGTGTAGTTTGGTTATACAAAGTAAAATCATACTTTCCAGTATAACCAAATATAATATGAACAAAAAAAGAATAAATTTATGAAAAATCTCAAAGTTACACTAAATAGGTTATAAATTAATTATAAAGTTGTACTTAATAAATTATAAATTTTGTATGTAACATTTGAAAATTAGACTAAAAAAAGAACAAATTAATTTATTTGGGACCAAATCTGCAAATTCTTTTTAGACCGGATTTGCAATTAATAGCTCGTGTGACTCATTTCTGTTAGAAATTGGTGGAAATTCTTATGAGACCAAATTTTTCAAAAAAATGACCATTGTGCAATTGGTTCATTCTCTTTAGACTAAAAGTGCAATTTATCCTAAGTAATTGATTACCCTACTTTCCTTGTCTAGTTCCACCTTTCACTCAACCCTCCTTAAATAATACTCATTGTTGATTTTCTAACTTAGCAATAACATTGCAATCAATAACCCCATAATAGTTGACCCCTCATGATACTCATTGCCATTAATGTTGGGAGATGAATTTAATAAGATTTTGATTAGATCCCAAAACCCCTGAGTATGACATGTATCAGGACATCTTGATAGAATAGAATCAGGATCAGGTTTCAATAGATATTAGAAATCAGGATTATCTGCACCATGTATGGTCAGCAGATATAGATCAGGGAAGTTTAATATACTGAAGACTCAGAAGAATCCTGAAGACCCAGGAGACTCTGAAGAATCAGAAGAAATCAGGATAACCCTGAAGATCCAAAAATCCTGAAGATCGTTTTGTACTGATCAAAAGGACTCTGAACAAATGAAATAGTGTTATGTTCATTCCTAGTACAAAAAAACAGAATGTTAGACTTTCATGGACATTAAGGAACATATCAGTTCAGAAGAATCGACTTAAAAGAGCCGTTTGTTTGTCTCCGTTCAAAAGAAGATCTTGACCAATGAGGTGGCAACAACACTGTACTCTACTGACACTGAAAGCGACATCTCACTGAAGAAATGTCAGAACTGATATCTTCCAGTTTGCAGAAATTGGTGATTGGCTACATGGCTGCATATTTCCTAAAACATGCAAGGGAGTGTTCAAACCCTAAAATAGCCGTTCATCAATAACCAAAAGAGGAAACTTTTGATGCTATCTCTTCCAACGGATAGTTTTTCAAAGAGTGACCTTGGTAAAGTTGCCTATAAATACCAGTGACCTTCACCATTGAAAGGTTACGGGAAATTACAGCAACTCAAGAGCTCATTCGTATTCTTGCAAATTGAAGCACTCGAAAAACCTAGAATTTCCCAAGTGTTTCACATTGGAGAGAGCTCATTCACTAAGCCTAGATTGATAGAAATATTCAAAGCTTAGTAGAGATATTCTAGCCTTTGCATTTGATCTCATTGTAAAGGATATCTCACCCTAGTTGGAAACCAACCCAAACCCAAACCCTTTGATAAGGTAGTTTGTGTGTGTGTTTTGTTGGTGAGTTAGAGTTATAAAGAGTGAGTAAGCTGCAGGTTAGCCAGCCAGAAAACTCTAGAGAATAAGTTAGTAAGCTACTTGTGGTAGTCTGAAAACTTGTGTGTGTAATTGAGTTAGTAAGCTGCAGTGAGACAGCTAGAAAAGTCAAGGTAGAAAAGTGAGTAAGCTACAGTGAGTTAGCCTAAAAGATTTAGGAAGTGGTTAAGGAATTTCTCTGAAGATCAGAGAGAGTTGACGTAGGAGCTTGAGTCTCTGAACCACTATAATTGTTGTGTTGTTTGCTTTCTGTACTGCATTATATCTGTTGCATGTTTTTCACTGAAAGCATATTTCACTGATACTCAGTTGGAATCAATCCACTGAATGTGCATTAACTGATTCACAGCCTTAATCACTGTTTTATTAAAGGAAGAAGATTATCAGCAAAGTTAAAATGAGTATAAACTTAGGGCCAACCATTCCGCACTCTTGATTAGCTAGAACAGATAGTTACCAAACTGAACTAACTCTACTGAGTATTCTGTAAGATAATTATCTGATCCAAGCTTCTCATGATCTCTGATAAAACTCAGGATCAGTTGGGCTAGTCTGAAGCTTCTGAAAGCTGCTCAGGATCATTGTCTCAGTAGACTTTGACTCAGGGCGATTTGTGCTTCTCAGGGCAAAATTCTCAGGACATCCTGACCCATCTGATCTCAGTGAAGAAAAGTTTTAAAATTCACTGAACATGTGTATTCCCCCCCATACACGTGTAAGACTCGTTTGCACTGGGACCGACAAGTGGTATCAGAGCAGTGGTTCATTTTGACCACTTGCTTTGGTAGCCATAGTCTTATTTGCTGAAAGACTTTGGTGGTCTACTGAATAGATCTTATTGCTGATATCTTACAAGGCTCATTCATCATGCCTCTGTTGAGAGCTATGACCTATGGAGACTGAGAATGCAGGTTCATCTGTATTCCAAGCATGAACGAAAGTGGAGAGTGGTTTCTGAAGGACCATTCAAATATACTGTTGTAAATCCCAGAATCACTGATACTGAGAGGAATGATCCCAGAGATGAATTTCCAAAACCTGATGATTAACTTACTCCTGATGAGAGAAAGTTAGTCAACTTGGACTACATTGCTAAAGATACTCTATATAACACTATTGATGATGGTGTTATAGGGATGATTTCTCACTGTGAAACTGCAAAAGAAATATGGGACACACTTGCTGTTATGTGTCAAGGCACATATCATATTAAGGAAAACAAACTTTCTGTTGCTATTGGAAAGTTTGATAGCTTTGAAATGGAAGATGGTGAATCCATTGACAAACTGGAAGTCAGATTCACTAGCATTATAAATGATCTAAATGCTCTTGGGAAAAGATACCCACAGAGAGAAGTGGCACTAAAAATTCTTAGAGGACTATCTTAGAAATGGGATATACATGTTGTGGTGATTGAAAACACCAAGAATATTAATTCCATGCCATACCAACAAGTTTTCTCTGAACTGAAAGCTTATGAGTTTGTGATTGACAAGAAAACTAAGAAATCTGACAGCAAAGATGATTCTTCATCTAGCAAGAATGTGGCTTTCAAAGCCAAAGAGAAATCCTGTAAATCTAGAGAGTCTGAGAACTCACTTACCAAAAATCAGGATGAGCAAGAGGATAAGATAGTACTGATGGCAAGGAGGTTAGAAAGACTTAATAGCAGATATGGGAAATATAAGAAATATTACAGGAACCACAGGTACAAGAACAGAAATAACTCAGAGGCTGAGGACGGATCCACTGAAAAAAGGAAGGACCACAAAACTGAAGGATCCTCATCCAGAAAGAAGGACTCCAAGACCAAGAAGGAAAGTGATCAGGATGATGATACCAACAAATGCTACAACTGCTAGAAGAAAGGTCACTTCCAATATGACTGTCCTGAGCTAAGTGCTAAAGAAAGAAAGGAGAGACAAGCCAAGAGAGACATGAAAATCTCCAGCAAGAAGGCTGTGATTGCTGAGGAAGAAGAACAATCTGAAGAGGAATCCAGTTCCTCAGATGAGATATTCTCAGATAGTGACAGTGATGATGTATGTCTTGTTGCTATGGAGGAGGTAAATTCTTCTATCTCTGTTGTTGCTCCTACACAAGCACATGAGTTCTCAAGTTCAACTGTAACCAGTAACTTTGACCTGATGGATTCTTTTGAGAATCTTATGAAGGACTATTCTGTGTTACAAGAACTGCTCACAAAAACTCAAGAGCAGAATAAGGAACTGACTGCTGAGAATCTGAAGTGGAAAGACTCTAAAAATGCTGAGATCACTTCTCAATTGATGGGAACTACTGATGAACTGGATGTTCTGAAAGTACAACTCTCGGAAAAGGAGAAAGTGATAGAAATCCTGAATGGAAAACTAGAGAAATCCACTGAGGAAATTCAGCTTATCAAAACTGAGTTCAATGACCTCTTTGAGAAGCATGAGACTCTAAAGAAAAGTGAGGATAGTGCGCAGATAAAGTTAGCTCTATTGAATTCTGCATCTAAAGTAATAGATGAAATTCAGAGTTATCAAAGATCTGCAACTATAAAGGCTGGATTGGGATATAATCCAGGGGGAACCTCACAAGGTCTTCTGAGTGCTGCTTCTAGTAGCACTAAGACTGTCTTTGTTAAACCAGTGGCTTGTACTAATCTTCTTACTAAAGAACAGCCCAGAGTTTTAGACAATGGTAAAGGACCTATGGTTTCAGAAAAACTGAAGGTTCAGGGAAGAAAGCCCAAACCTCAGGAAAAGGCTAGAAAACCTGAACACTCAGTTGGAAATTTTCAGGCCAGTACTTCGAAGCCTCGGGCTAATAATACCAACCTGAAGAAATCTGCACTGAACCATCAGAGGAATTTTCAGAAGAGAAACACTCAGCAGAGATATTCTCAACTGAAAAGACCAAGTCCTCAAATTACTGAAAGACCACAATTTCAGTACAGACAACCTAAACCCCACTTGCCTAAGGGTAAATGTTTCCTGAACCCAAGTCAGCAGAGACACAGACCAGCTGCACCAAAGCCAAGACATTGGAACAAAAAGCCTGAACCCAAGAAGAACTCTAAGGCTCATGTTCATGCTAAGGCTGGCACTCATACACAGGGTAATGCCAAGGCATCTAGGGTGGTGAATGTGTATGTAGATATTTATGGGAGACAAATCAGCCACTCTAAAGTAATTAGAGTTATCAGGCAGATTTGGGTTCCAAAAGGTACAGCTAACCTGGTAGGACCCTACACCAAATGGGTACCTAAGAACTGATCTGTTTTTCAGGAAAAAGAAAAGGGCATTGAGCTAAATGAAGACAACAGAGCCCTGATGAGTGAAAATGAATTGGCTCCTGCTACATGGTATCTGGACAGTGCATGTTCAAGGCATATGACAGGATATAAGCAATTACTCACTGACTATGTTGAACAGGAAGACCCTCAGATTACTTTTGGAGACAATTCCAAAGGACATACTGAAGGATATGGGACTCTTGAAGTTGAATCCGTTCATATCCATGGTGTTTCTTATGTGTCTGGTTTAAAGCATAATTTGCTTTCTATCAGCCAATTCTGTGACAAAGGATTCAGTGTTGAGTTCTCAAAGAACTTATGTTATGTGAAAGACAATGCTTCACAGAAAATTCTACTGACTGGTACTAGAAAGGGAAATATGTATCTTGCTGATTGGAGTTCAACTCCTAAAGATACATGTTTGGTTGCAAAAAGTTCTACTGATACCAGTTGGCTGTGGTACAAAAGGCTGAATCACTTAAACTTCAAAACCCTGAATAAACTTGCAAGATTAGCACTTGTGAGGGGCTTACCTAATGAAGTATTCAGTAAAGATCATGTATGTGATGCTTGTGAGAAAGGAAAGCAAATCAAAGCATCACTCAAAAGCAAAGTAGATGTTTCTACTGATACAATTCTACAACTATTGCATATGGATCTTTTTGGTCCAGTAACACCTGTGAGCACTAATGGCAGGAAATATACACTTGTGGTAGTTGATGACTACTCTAGATACACATGGGACATATTCTTACTCAGTAATAAAGAGACTCAAACAAAACTGCCTAAACTACTAAAAAGACTCAGTACTGAAAAGAATCTGAATGTGGTCAAAATTAGATCAGATAAAGGAACTGAATTTATCAACCATATTATATCTGATTATTGTGCAGCAAATGGAATAACTCATGAAACATCAGCTGCAAGGACTCCACAACAGAACGGTGTTGCTGAAAGAAGAAATAGGACTCTGAAAGAAGCTGCAAGAACAATGATTGCTGAAGCTGACATTCCTAAGAGATTTTAGGCTGAAGCTATCAACACTGCATGTTACTCTCAGAATAGATCCATGCTGACCAAGAATCAAGGAAAAACTCCTTATGAGTTGTGGAATGAAAGGAAGCCTCTTGTTTCTTTCTTTCGTGTGTTTGGTTGCAAGTGTTTCATACACAATAATGGTAAAGATCAGTTGAAAACTTTTGATAGCAAAGCTGATGAAGGAATATTCTTAGGATATTCTGAAGTCAGTAAAGCCTTCAGAGTTTACAACTGTAGGACTCTTATTGTGGAAGAAACACCTCATGTTGTTTTTTATGAATCTACTTGTGTTCAGAAGAAACAGGAACATGACTCAGGAGAACTGACCAAGAGAATCACCAGACTAAGCCTGAAAAAGAATGATAAAATATCCTCTGAACCTGAAAAGAAGAAGTCAATCACTTTCTATGAATGGAGTGAGTCAGACTCAGATAAAGAAGCTCAGGATGGAAATACTCAAGATGGTGAGACTCAGGATGGAAATTCTCCACTGAAGGAAAGCCAACACACTGAAGCTGACCCATCTGAACATACACCAGTTCAGACTCAGGTATGTAATGTCAATGAAGATGTGGTCACAGCTGAGGCAAACTCTGAATCTATCAACCAAGGGGGAACAAATGTCTCTAACAATGTTCTAAATGGAATATCCCCTAAAGAAGATGATTCACTCTCTCTTTTTCCGTTGTTCCCTGAATTTGATGAAATACCTGAACCTAACATTTCTGAGGTTGAGGATACTACTGAAGGGGGAACATCCAGGAGAAGATGGTTGGATAGTCATCCTACAAGTCAGATTGTGGGTGATCTATCAGAAGGTGTTAAAACAAGAAGGTTCCATGGAGAAAGTGCTTTGTTCTGCTGCTTCCTATCTGAAAAAGAACCTACTGAGATTGAAGAAGCTCTTTAAGATTCATTCTGGATTACTGCTATGCAAGAAGAACTGAATCAGTTCACAAGAAATGAAGTTTGCGAGCTGGTGGACAGACCTAAGAGGCACAATGTGATTGGAACCAAATGGGTGTTCAAGAACAAGAGAGATGAGAACAACAACATTGTGAGAAACAAGGGAAGGCTAGTTGCACAAGGTTACTCCCAAGAAGAAGGTTTGGACTATGATGAAACCTTTGCACCTGTTGCAAGACTAGAAGCCATCAGATTGTTTCTTGCATATGCTGCTCACATGAAATTCACAGTCTATCCAATGGATGTGAAAAGTGCATTTCTGAATGGTGTGCTTAAGGAAGAAGTTTATGTGGAACAACCTCCAGGATTTTGTCAGAATGACCAAGTTTACAGGCTCAGGAAAGCCTTGTATGGTCTAAAGCAAGCACCCAGAGCATGGTATGATACGCTTTCTCAGTTTCTTACTGACCATGGTTTTATCAAAGGAATTGTTGATAGAACTTTGTTCAGGATAGGAGATGGGAAGGATATTTTACTAGTTCAGATTTATGTGGATGACATCATATTTGGATCTCCAAATCATCAGTTGTGTGAAAAGTTTTCTACTCTGATGAAAGGAAAGTTTGAGATGTCTATGATGGGGGAGATGAATTTCTTTCTTGGACTTCAGGTGAAACAAACTAAAGAAGGAATATTCATCAATCAGGCAAAATACACCAGAGATCTGATTGCTAAGTATGGTGTGCAGAATTGCAATGCAGTTAGAATTCCCATGAATACTAACTACAAGATGGATCCTGATCCTGAAGGCAAATCAGTAAATCACACTAATTATAGAGGGATCATTGGATCATTACTGTATCTCACAGCAAGTAGGCCTGATATAACATTTGCTGTTGGGATATGTGCAAGATACCAAGCTAATCCTAAAGCTAGTCACATGGAGGCTGCCAAAAAGGTTCTGAAATATCTTAAAGGCACAGTGAATAGAGGACTATGGTATCCAGCTGATGATAACCTTGAATTAACTGGTTATTCAGATGCTGATTATGGTGGATGTAGAATTGACAGGAAATCAACAACAAGAACTTGTCAATTTCTTGGAAGTAAACTGATATCATGGTTTTCAAAGAAACATACCTCAGTAGCAACCAGTACTACTGAAGCTGAATACATGGCTACAGGAAGCTGTTGTGCACAGATTCTTTGGCTCAGACAACAATTAAGGGATTATAAGATTATAGCCAATGAAGTACCCATATTTTGTGACAATAATAGTGCAATTGCTATTACACAAAATCTGGTATTGCACACCAGATATAAGCATGTTGATATCAGACATCACTTCATCAGAGATCATGTTGAAAAGAAGGACATCAGAATGGAGAAAATTCATACTGATAAACAGAGAGCTGATATCTTGACTAAACCCTTGGCTGAATCAAGATTTCAGGAACTATCAGTTGAATTGGGAATGTTGGACCCAGGTGAATGAATTTCACTGAAGGGAGAAGTCCTTCAGGTGCATGTAGTTATTCAGGGGGAATAACTCAGGATAAAACTTCTCTCAGGATGGAAACTAAGACTCAGGATGAAATCTTGCCAGGGTCAATATTCAGTAAGGTTTATGTATTCAAGTAATCCTGAAGTTATATTGATACATGCATTAAATTCAGTAGCATTTATTACACCAGAGATTACTCAGTAATAATTTGAAATAAATGACAAAAGACCTGAACTTTTAAAGCGGGAATATCTTTGACTGAAAAAGATGAACACTCGCCTTGATTTCCGTGAAACGTCCATTTGTCAACCTATAAACTGCTACTTGCCTATTGTCCAGAAAATTAGCCAAATATAGCTATTTTCCCTCGAGATTTTCTTTAAATCTCAGATTAAATCTCAACCCCTTATTGTATCTTCGAGATTTAATCACAACCGGTGATTTTTATCTCACGGATCATATATAAGCCAGTCTTTAACCCTCAATCGTTTATTTCTCACATTTAAACGATCAAAATTCCCAAACTCTTAAACCCTCAAATCTTCAAATTCCAAAACTCTCAAAATACTCTACCCAAAAATCGTCTCAACAATGGAATTCCCAAGCTCCATGATTAAAAATCTTGCCGAGATAGAAAAACCATACTTTTAACATGTGGTGGCACTGGTTGATAATAAAGCAACTCAAGTGGAAGAAGAAGCTCTGAATATGCTTCGGATGGCTCGCTTATCACTTCTTGTAAGTAATATGGCATAATTGGAATTCGCACAGAAGGTGTTGAAGTTTGTGATCAATCTAAGTCAAGGAGACGACGGTGGATTGGTGTCGCAGTTGAGCTTCGGCAGTTACGCAAAATCTAGGGCAGAGGTGGTTCGCAATATTAAGGTATCTCTATCCTTAGAAGATATAAACTCTGCTTATGAATTGAATGATAGAGGAGAGGATCCTGCTCAATATATGGCAGGACGAGAGCAAGAGATTTTGGATAGATTTGCGGAAACTAAGGCAGAATTGAAAGGTGCATTACACAAACGGTGTTTGAAACCCAAATACTGAGTGTTAATCGACATTGTTGCGAAATGTTTGATGAGCACTTCTGGAAGTCTAGAGCAGGTGAGCAAAAACAAGCTAAGGCTCATGGCTGCAATAGAGGATTCCACCTCTATAGACTTCAACTGGCTAAAATTCCTAGTAAACTGCATTCTTAATCAGAATGAGAAGTTGAAATATGCCAAAGGGGCATTCACCAAAAATGGGAAAGTTTTGTTTGGAACTAAGATTAGTTTCTTGATAGAAACTCTGTCCCAGGAAGATATGTTCTTGATGGGAGGTGTTGAGTTTTCAAGGGCTCGCATCATGTTTAGAAAGCCAAAATCCCTGATGAAGAAGGTACTAAGCCAGAGCTCGACGGTTCAGGAGGAACCTAAAAATCAGGACGATTTTAGTTCTGATCAAGATGATGTTGTTATTGCTGAGATTGCCAAGAAACATGTCAGGACAACACCAATGAAACATCCTATGACTTCAGGACCGGAGGCAGAACGAAGAAATTTCATGACCTTCTAAGAGTCAAGAGGGAAACAAGAGAGAAAATGAAAAAGAAGACATTGGTTCCTCAGAAGAGAAAGAGACTTCAAACTATTACAGAGAAGGAGGCCAGTAGTGCTGAGGAATCTCAATCTGAAGCTCAGCAAGAAGAGAAATCTCCTCTTCAAGTGCTTGCTCAGGTGGTGAAGAATGTTCAGGAGCAGGACACTGAGGAACATGTATTTTCAGAGGTACTTGAAACATCTCTTGGCACTGATAAAATTTCTCAGGAGATTTTCAAGGGACCTCAGGAGGAAACTGAGCATCAGGATCTGCTGAATTTAGACACTCTCCTGAAAGAACCATTTCTTGATCCTTCTGCTCTTCAAATCATCACATTCGAGCCTGATATTCTAGAGAGCCCTGAACTGAAGAAAGGTGAAGCTGAGGAAGGAGAATGGCAAAGCAAGGGGGAATGGTTCATCTTGGACCGATACCCTGAACTGAATGCTTATCCTGACCTTCAGGATATGTTCTTCAGGCTCAGGATGACAGTTTATATCCTGAATCAGTCACTCCCGGAAATGCTGAACATCGCTTCTTTCAGAGGAGAAGATTGGTGGAATGCTGAGACAGCTGCTCTGACTGTGTTCTCAGGTTTCAGGAAAACAAAACTGAGGATGAAAGTGGGTGATTTTGATGATCTGGTAAAACAGAAGCTAGCTGAAAGAAAGGCTACTGAAGGATATGCATCCAGTACACAAGACGAAGATGGGGATCAGAGAGGTGATGATGATAAGCAATCTGAGCAGGAGAAGGAAACTCAGAAAGATGCTGAGATGGAAAAAGAAACTCAGGGAGATATGGAGAAAGAGGCTGACACTGAGAAAACTGATACCAGACAACCTCAGACTGAAGTTTGCACTCTTCAGGTACATTTTGGCACTATTGTAAATTATGCCAAAGTTACTGAAGTACCTATCTTTAAATCTGTTGTCTATGGTATACAGACTGAGGCTCATTTGGAACATCCAGCTCAACTGGAAAATGTTGTACTACCTCCAGTGATTGATTTTACACCAATCCTGGATGAACTGAAGAAGATAGAGCCAATGATGGAAAAGATGACTCAGATGGAGTTGATTTTGACTGATCAATCTCAGAAAATGGCTGACCAATCTCAAAAATTGGAGAACCTGAGTTCATCAAGCAATCTACTGCAAATTCAAACAACCCTCACAGACAAGATGACTACATTAGATAATAAGATCGATGGAGTAAATACAGAGCTTAATGCCAACATGAAGCAAATGTATCAAGACAGAACTGCTTATCTTGAAGCCAAACTAATTGAGAAGAATGATCTAATGATCAAGACAGCCGTTGAGGAAATGAGCACTCTGCTCATAACCAAGATGACAGAGATGATGCATTATGTCTTCTCAAAACAGTTTTCACCTCTCTCAGATGAATTTTCAATGGCAAAGAATTACATGATGAGGCTGGAAGATGAGCATGACCAATTGGCTGGGGAAGTGCGCAGTATGGGCAAAGAACAATACTATATGGATACTGCATTGACCCAACTTCTTCCAAGGTATGGTGCCAAAAAGGGGGAAAGGCCAGTTGCTGGCAAATTAGACGAGTTGTTGGCACAAACCTTGGAAAAAAAGCTCAAAAAGAAGCTGAGGCAAAGAAAATCTTGGATGCCTTGAGTGAAATTGAGGTTACAGAAAAACTGAAGTTTGCAGAAGCTGAAAAACCTACCTTCACTCAGACTACTGATCAGATCACTCAGGAAGTAATTGGTGAAAAAATGAGTGAAAGGAGAATGATTGAAACGAGCAAGGCAGGAGAAGAAAAAGCCAGATCAAAGAAGAGAAAAGCAGTGGCCTTTGTTGAAAGGGAAAAGAAGAAAGCAAAAGGTCTCAAAGCCTACTCAAAGGAAACTGATTATGGAATTTGAAGAATCTGAAGAAGAGCAAGAAAAGGAAGAAGCTGAAGCTCAGCAAGAAACCTTCAACACCAAGAAAACTCTGAGAGCTCTGCAGATTGAAAAAGAGAAAAGAACTGTTGCTTCTGTCTCTGGGGCTCCACTGATCAAAAAGAAGAAGGAAGAGGAACAAAAGAGAAGGGGTGGTTTCAAGAAATTTATTAGCAAGAGAAGAGGCACTGAGAAGACTCATAAATGGCCGCACATTGATAAATTGATACCATTACAGATCAATGATGCATGGGAGGAAATCAAGAGAACCTTCTAGTTCTATTATGAGATTCTGAGAGAATGGAGAGGGAGCAGCTCAGACAAGAATGAGGCATTCATTGAATATTTGCTGACATTTTATCCTGAGTATCTGCAGAAGTGGATCAATCTGGCAGATGAAGGCAATACTCAAATTGTTGCTCCAGGGCCATACATGTACCCTTCTCCAAGATTTGAGAATGGCTATGTGAATGAAGCAGTCATCTCTCAGGAAATTGCTCAGTATGCCATTCAGCTAGGCTTGACAGGAAACAACCCTGATATTATCAAGGCAAGAGATGAGTTGAAGAAAAGGTACTTTGGGATGTTCAACTTGGAAGTACCTGAAGATGAGATTGAGGAAGATTGAAGACTTTTACTTTATGTCTATGTCTTTTGATTATTTTTTTTTAAAAGCTCATTGTAAGCTGTAATGGTTATCTACTGATCATTGAAAAACTTATCTTTTATGCTCAAAGATAATATCTCATTATCTTCTTACATGTCTTTAACTATTTGATATGCCTGTATGTTTGAAATTGTTTGGAGATATGTCATTTTGGATTGTAATAGATAACTGAAACATGAATATAGATTAGATTTTCTTAAAATGTAACAAGATGGTTTTGGCATCATCAAAAATGGGGAAATTGTTGGGAGATGAATTTAATAAGATTTTGATTAGATCCCAAAACCCCTGAGTATGACATGTATCAGGACATCTTGATAGAATAGAATCAGGATCAGGTTTCAATAGATATTACAAATCAGGATTATCTGCACCATGTATAGTCAGCAGATATAGAACAGGGAAGTTTAATATACTGAAGACTCAGAAGAATCTTGAAGACCCAGAAGACTCTGAAGAATCAGAAGAAATCGGGATAACCCTGAAGATCCAAAAATCCTGAAGATCGTTTTGTACTTACCAAAAGGACTCTGAACAAATGAAATAGTGTTATGTTCATTCCCCTAGTACAAACAAACAGAATGTTAGACATTCGTGGACATTAAGGAACATATCAGTTGAGAAGAATCGACTTAAAAAGAGCCATTTGTTTGTCTATGTTCAAAAGAAGATCTTGACCAATGAGGAGGCAACAACACTGTACTCTACTGACACTGAAAGCGACATCTCACTGAAAGAAATGTCAGAACTGATATCTTCCAGTTTGCAGAAATTGGTGATTGGCTACATGGCTGCATATTTCCTAAAACATGCAAGGGGGTGTTCAAACCCTAAAATAGTCGTTCATCAATAACCAAAAGAGGAAACTCTTGATGCTATCTCTTCCAACGGATAGTTTTTCAAAGAGTGACCTTGGTAAAGTTGCCTATAAATACCAGTGACCTTCACCATTGAAAGGTTATGGGAAATTACAGCAACTCAAGAGCTCATTCGTTTTCTTGCAAATTGAAGCACTCGAAAAACCTAGAATTTCCCAAGTGTTTCACATTGGAGAGAGCTCATTCACTAAGCCTAGATTGATAGAAATATTCAAAGCTTAGTAGAGATATCCTAGCCTTTGCATTTGATCTCATTGTAAAGGATATCTCACCCTAGTTGGAAACCAACCCAAACTCAAACCCTTTGATAAGGTAGTTTGTGTGTGTGTTTTGTTGGTGAGTTAGAGTTGTGAAGAGTGAGTAAGCTGCAGGTTAGCCAGCCAGAAAACTCTAGAGAAGAAGTTAGTAAGTTACTTGTGGTAGTCTGAAAACTTGTGTGTGTAATTGAGTTAGTAAGCTGCAGTGAGACAGCCAGAAAACTCAAGGTAGAAAAGTTAGTAAGCTACGGTGAGTTAGCCTGAAAGCTTTAGGAAGTGGTTAAGGAATTTATCTGAAGATCAGAGAGAGTGGATGTAGGAGCTTGAGTCTCTGAACCACTATAATTGTTGTGTTGTTTGCTTTCTGTACTGCATTATATCTGTTGCATGTTTTTCACTGAAAGCATATTTCACTGATACTCAATTGGAATCAATCCACTGAATTTGCATTAACTGATTCACAGCCTTAATCACTGTTTTATTAAAGGAAGAAGATTTTCAGCAAAGTTAAAACGAGTATAAACTTAGGGCCAACCATTCCGCACTCTAGATTAGCTAGAACAGATAGTTACCAAACTGAACTAACTCTACTGAGTATTCAGTAAGATAATTATCTGATCCAAGCTTCTCAGGATCTCTGATAAAACTCAGGATCAGTTGGGCTAATTTGAAGCTTCTGAAAGCTGCTCAGGATCATTGTCTCAGTAGACTTTGACTCAGGGCGATTTGTGCTTCTCAGGGCAAAATTCTCAGGACATCCTGACCCATCTGATCTCAGTGAAGAAAAGTTTTAAAATTCACTGAACACGTGTATCCCCCCCCATACACGTGTAAGACTCGTTTGCACTGGGACCAACAATTAACATTTCAAGTCATACCAAGCGGACCCTGATTCTATCTCAAGATTCTACTGCAAAGGTGGCAGACTGTAAGCAGCAAAAAGTGACGTTTTCGACAGATGGGAATCATTCAGCTTCATTAGAACCTGCTAATTAACTTTTTACATGTGGTTGAGTCTTATATTTCTCAGGATGAAGATGATAGTCTGAGCAGGAGCCTTATGCCACCTATGTGCTTTCGAAGCTTGAAATTTAATGCTATGATATCCAAATTTTTTTCTCTAGTAAAATTTGTTCACAGTATGAAATTGAGACCATTACACTTATAAACTAATATCGTAATCATTATAATTAATTATAAACTAATATCAAAGCATTAAATGCTATGAATATTAGTTTATAAGGGTAATAATATTTATATGAGATATTTATGTCGTCCAATTGTGTGAAGCCACGTGGATGCATACATGGACTTTGAATATAGAGAGGATAGGCAAATAGGTTTGAAGGGCCATAATGAGATTTGGGCCCAGGTGATGGGCATGAATTCGAGACGAGCGAATGGGCCAGAGAAGAGTTGAGGTAAGAGAATGGACAGGTACATTAATTAAGAGAAGGCGCCCCGGGATGGGCTCAGACCCATCCAGTTGGATATAGTTCAGAAGATTGGGATTGACTGAGCGAGAATCGGTTGTTCAGAGTATCATGGGCCAGATTAAGTGAGGTTATTATGAGGACTAAGGAGCATGTTGTGTGGTGATTCAGCTCCGAGATAGAAGGGAAGATGGGATGAGATGATGGATAAGGTCAGATAAAGAAGGTGGACTAAGTCTAATATGAGGCGGATCCCGAGATACAAGGAGGTTGTTGTTGGGGAATTAATAGCCCAGATCTATTCGGGATGATATTTAAATAAAAATTTAATTATTACAATTATTACTAGTATGAATTAATCCTATATTAATTCAAATAATAATTCCAACAACAATCATGCACATAATATAATCACGTAAATCCTACTTATGCGGAATTTCTAGGAATTTACGCGGGCGTACCTTTTTGACAAATTAACGCGGAGAAGATGAGTATCCATTCAACGAACAAACTCAAAGCCCTTCTCAAGTATTCCCACGTCCTTGTCCGATAATCCGGTGGGAGGATGCTCACGAACATTTAACAAAAGGAAAAAAATATATGTTGTACCACCTTTGTGGATTTCTAATTTTTTCAACTCAGGAATGGTGTTGGGGATAAAAAATTCATCCTCTATTTATACATAAGGAGGGGGACGAAAATATGAGGGATTTTAGATGTGGGATGAGTCATTTCTTGTCCCACAAGAAACTGGAATATATCTAATATATTCTCTCTTCCAAAATAAATCTCTACAAAATTTCCTTCTTCTTTATTTGATATGATATTTTCAAAAATATCACCATGTGGGAACCAAGTAGGAATTTTCTTGAATTATGAAATATTCTTGTATTCCAAGAATACATATCTTTCCATATCTTTTAAAGAAAATATCTCTTCTTATTTTTCCCCATGATTTTAGAAAATTAAGGAAAAAATGGCAACAATATTTCTTTTATTTTAATTACTTTTTTCAGTTATTGGACTTTATATTGGGCTACTTGAGGGGCTTTTAGGAAAATTAAGATTGGACCTTCCAATGGACTCTGAATTATCAATATCGAGCCACAATATTATTCAGCCCATTAAAATTAATTTATTCCACTATAAAATTAATATTTCACTATCCATCTTAACTCATATTACTGTAATATGTCTCTCGGTTATTATTTCCCGTGTTTAAAATTATCCACTCCATTAATAAATTCAAGCCACTGAAAAGCTTTATATTAATTTAGGCTCCATTTGAATGGAGGGATTTCAAATCCTCATCAAAACCTAGTCATTTGTGAAATCTCCTCATCTCCACCCCTTCCCCCTCTCCCCTTTCACCCTCTTCCCTAAACTCTCACATCTAAGTATTTGTGAATCCATTGGAGAGTATGATTTATGTGTAAAATCTATTGATTTCCAAATCCATCCATCCAAATGGAGCATAATATTTTTTTTCCTTGGAGTAAGGTCAACTCAATATTATTATCCATACCAGAAACAAATTCCACTTGCAAGATTTAGTATGATAAAACTTCTGAGCCCACCAAGGGGACAAATCATGCAAGACGTACTTGCACACGATTCTCTGTATTAAATCTTAGCAATCGTCATGTAACTAATAATATTGCCCAAAACACAAAGTATTGAATCGCATTTATTCTCTACCCAACATGAATCAAAGCAATAATTATTAATTACACACGATCCTATATAAGGGACAGAGATTAAGAAATAACAAACCACTGAGGTCTAATTCTTCTACATTCAGTACTGAAAAATTTATCCTCGCTGTAGGTCCTATTCAGCGCATCATAATGCACTAGTGCAATCTCTTGGTCAATACAAGTCAATCTGAGCCTTACACTTTAACCTTTCACGATGGATTGTTCATCTCCATCTAGGTTGTGAATTTGTACTTATTTACAAGGGACTGTTAATGTGATCTTCTTTGATCTGGTATGTTCACATTAACTACAGTGTAACTCGTACTATTATTTGAACAATTATGCACTAAATATATATAACATGTTGGAATTTAGAGGCACATAAACACGTAATACATGCGCAACGGAAATAAATAGTTCACCAACAACGAACACGTAATTGCATAATTGAATACGTATAAACATAAAGAGAAACCTTACAGTAAATCGTACATATATTTCTCTACTATGGTATCCACGTAATCCCCAGTCACGGACTTGCACGGATTTGCCAGCGTTGAATCCCGAGATGAATTTGCTAGGAAAATTCTAACTCTAGATCTTATGGAGAGAATAATGAATTAATGTTGTTTGTGAATTCCCAAGAGCTCATATATTATTATTGGGAATCCTATTTAATTAAATCCAATTTAATTAAACATTAATAATAATTAATTCTAAATTAATCTATTATTAATTAATTCTCCATAAGTTAAATATTAAATCCAATTTAACATTTAATCAACCAACTATAATCCGTAAAAGGGAACTACTTGTTGTGTGACCCATAGGCCCTCATATATCGAGCGATTAGTCAAACTAACGGTCTTAATTGAACCCTAGACAATAAATAAGACATTCTCAATATATGAGGTACCTTGCGAGAAACGTGCAATTACATGTAACTGAAACATGGGCTATTATGATTTCCTCCTTTCATTCATGAATACTCGATTAAGTCTTGAACTTGATGAAGTGTCTATTCAAATAACTTAACCATATTATCTCCAATCACTAATTGATCATGTATGTCACACTTAGCCACAAATGCTAAGTTGACGTGCATCGACCGATGACTTTGATCCAATTATGATGAGAAGATGAGTATTTTCTCTAAATTCACATTGAGGAATGAATCTTATTCTTGGCTCAACTACCACGCACATGCACTTCGTGATGAACTCAATCCAAGCAGTATCTACCCATGGAAGGGTGCAAGTGTTGGTCATGGTCAAAGTTCATCACTCCACACATGTCGTGCGTATTGACCTCAAATCAAAGGAATATCGCATCGCTCCCACTAACCGAGACACCCGTAGACACATATAGTGGAAATACATCAAAGGGTTTCTCGGATGGGTATACCAATACCCTCTAAGGTATTTGTGCATCCATCATGAGATACCTAGTATCTCATAGTAAGTGAGATCTTACTACACTCTCTAAGAGTATGATGCAGATCGCACACCAATCTCCATTGCATCATCAATATTCCATTCTTGATGATCCTTGATCGGGGCTATTTGAGAATCATGCTTTAAGTCATCTGAGTTCTCACAACCTCAATGACAACAATGACTCATGGGATCACTTGTATGAATAAATGCAAACAATCAAACATAATATTCAAACAAGTGTATTGTCATACATTAATATTAATTGAACTATAATATTAAATCAAACTGGATATCATCGAGTATTATGTCCTTACAATAGATTGTCTCTAGGACACTAACACTAACAATCTCCCACTTGGACTAGAGTCAATCACCTATGATAGGCCCCGGTGGAAAAACCCATTTTGCGTGTGCAGAAGCAAAACATGACAAGCGATGCATATAAAAACAGGGGTGAAGGAATGGTGATTCCAGATTTTTCTCTTTTAAGCTCATGTGTTGTGTTTTGCTTATGATCGAATGCATATGACAAGATAAGAACGTAAAGCAATGAACAACACAACAATGTATAGTGGTTCGGAGACTCAAGCTCCTACATCCACTCTCCCTGTTCCTAGGGAAATTCCTTCAAACACTTCCTAAGGCTTTCTGACTACCTCTGTAGTTTACTAACCTTTCTACTTTGAGCTTTCTGACTACCTCTGTAGCTTACTAACTCAAACTGGACTTATCACCCTCTCGGGCTCGCTTCTGGACTTATCACCCTCTCGGGCTCGCCTTTAGATGTTTAACGAGTTCACACTCCAACGGGACTTATCACCCTCTCGGGATTGCCTAACAACTACCTCACTTCACCACTAGTTATCTCTTACGAGAATGGGGTTTGGGTTTGGTGTTGTCTCCAACTATGGTGAGATTTTCCCTTACATTTGTTTAGCCTCAATGATAAGGTTGGGAAAATCTCTCTAAGCTTAGGATACATCGTGGGTTTCTTAGATTAGGTTCTAGAATACTCTTTGAATATATTTGTATATCTATAGACTTGTGTTCTACGGTGGGAAAGCTTGAGTATATGTTCTCTTTAGCTCTGTAGCATCGTTGCTATCTTCTTCGCACTTCCACACGTAATAATGTAGGAAGAACTTGTATTTATAGTGTGGATTTGAATGTTACCGTTGGAGAGAATCACATTAAAATCCATACTATTCTTTGTATGTTCTGTAGCTTTTTCAGGCTGGTTGTCTTCCTCTCATTGGTCCACATCAGCTGGATTCCAACGGCTATATTCCTCAGCTCCAGTGCCTCGGAACATTAAGGATATACTGAGCATTCAGTACATTACTGAGTCTTCAGTAATTACTGTGCCTTCAGTATCCTTTGTCTTCAGTCTTCTGAGTCTTTAGTGTCTTCTGAGTCTTCAGAGATATACTGAGTCTTCATGCTGAGTCTTCAGATTCTCAGTTTCATACTGAGTCTTCAGATTCTCAGTCTCATACTGAGTCTTCAGATTCCCAGTCTCATAATGAGTCTTCAGATTCTCAGTTTCATACTGAGTCTTCATATTCTCAGTTTCACACTGAGTCTTCAGAAACTTCAGTTTCATACTGAAACTTCAGTTTCTTCAGAAACTTACTGAGTCTTCAGAATCTATCCTGATCTATATCTGCTGACTATACATTGTGTAGATAACATCCTGAACACTCTAAAACTGAATCCTGACTCAACTATCAAGATTATCCTGAACATGTCATACTCAGGGGTTTTGGGATCTAATCAAAATCTTCTTTATTAAATTTATTTCCCAACAATTTCCCCCTTTTTGATGATGCCAAAACCATCTTGTTATAAATTTCCCCCTTTTTGATGATGCCAAAACCATCTTGTTACAAAACACTTAACCTATACTCAGGTTTCAGTTTTACCTATTACAAGATTGGTTTATCTCCCAACAATTTCTTCAGTAATGAATCTCCCAACAATTTCATCACCAAACAATAAGTCTCCCAACAATTTCCTCAGAGACAACATTCAGGCATATCAAAAGTAAAGACATGTAAAGTAAGATAATGAAATATTATCTTTTGAGCATAAATGATAAAGTTTCATTGATGAATGGTAGACAGTTACAACTTACAATGAACTTATCAGAAATATAAAAGACAAAAAGATAAGAAAATTACAAAAGTCTTATGAGTCTTGATCTTCAGTCTTCTTTGCTCTTTTGCTCGGTCTCTTCAGTTCTCTTCTTCCACCTCATCAGCCGACACTTCAAGGTTGAACATTCCATAATATCTTCTCTTCAGCGCATCTCTCTCTTTGATGATATCAGGATTGTTCCCTGTCAGGCCCAACTGAATGGCGTACTGAGAAATTTCCTGAGAAATGGCTGATTCATTCACTAAGCCATTCTCGGCCTAGGAGGAGAATGCAGTATGGACTAGGGCTCATTATCCGAACCTTTCCTTCATCCGCAAAGATTGATCCAAATTTTGAAGATACTTAGGATAGAAGGTCAGGAGATAGTCTATGAAAGCCTCATTGGGATCTGAGCTCTCCCATCTCCATTCTCTTAGCACATCATAGTAGAACCAAAAAGTTCTCTTGATTTCTTCCCATGCATCGTTGAACTGGATTGGCATCCACTTGTCAACATGCGGCCATTTATGTGCTTTTGTGTTCCCTCTCCTCTTGCTTGCGAACCTCTTGAAACCACTCCTTCTCTTCTGCTCTTCTTCCATCTTCTTTCTGATCACGGGTACACCAGAAACAGAAGCAGCAGTTTTCTTGGCTTGCTCAACTTGGAGTGATATCAGAGCACTTCTGGTATTGAAGACCTTCTTTTGTGGCACTTCCTCAGACTCTTCAATATCCAGGATTAACTTTCTCTGAATTGGCTTAGAAGCCTTAGCTCTTTTGCCCTCAAGCTCCTCAAACGCCACAACCTTTCTTTTAGTGGGCAAATCAGCTCCAGCTTGGCTTGTCCCAATTCTTCTTCTACCACTCAGTTTCTCTGCAGCTACATCTTGCATTGTTTCTTCAGAAACCTGAGTGTAGACTGGCTTCTCCACCTTTTTAAACTTTAGCTTCTCAGTGGCCTCGATTTCCTTCACGGCCCCAAAGAATGATTTTCTTTTTTTCTTCCTTGATAGTCTTGCCTTTTCAAAGTATGTTCCAATAACTTTCGAGATCACCTCGGGTCTTTCCCCTTCTTGGAACCATACTTTGGCGTAAGCTTTTGGAGAGTCTTTGTGTCCATATGATATTTCTTTTTATCGACACTACGCACCTCCCCGCTAACCGATCTTGCTCCTCTTGAGCCTTCTTAGGTGGTTCTTCGCCATGGAGAACTCTTCTCATTATACTGAGCAAATTGGCTAGAGAGAGCTTTTTGAACATGTCATTCATCTTGCCATGAGCATTGAGCTCATCTCCTCAACAACATTCTTCACCAAAGATCTCATTCTTCTCTACCAATTTATCTTCAAGATATGTAGTCCTTTCCTGATGCTTCTGCTTCAGCTCTGCACTTATCTCAGCTTTGACCCCTTCCATTTTCTCTTCCATCTTTCCTTCTATGGAGGTCAGCTTCTCAGTCAGAGTGTTCTGAAGTTGCAACAGTCCGAAGAAGAACTCAAGCTTTCCAACTTTTGACTTTGGTTGGCAATACCTCCTCCATCCGAAAGCAACTTTGTTCAGATTGGCTCAACCTTCTCCAACTTCTCCATCATTTGGGTGAGATCAATCTCGGGGAGCATATGATATCTGTTGTTTCTCCCGAGTATTTATTCGGCTGAGTCTCGGTCCCCGAACTCGAGCTTCAAGATCACCCTGAGCTTGGGTGTCCACTTGAGCCTCAGTCTGCATATCAGACATTACAGAATTAAAGATAGGTACTTCAGTAATCCTGGCATAATTTTTAATAGTGCCAAAGGTTACACAAGGCTAACTTTAGTCCGAGGATGTTTAACAAATAGTGCTCTTCAAAGATCGGTTTGGTCTTTCTCCTTCATCGAGATTGACTCTCATCATTCCCTTGTTGGTCCCCATCTTGAGATTTGTCTTTGGAGCTCGGGGCACCAACTTCAGCAATCTTCCTCTCAGCAACTTTCTTCTTCACCAGCTCATCAAAATCAGACGTTTTCATTCTGAGCTTGGTTTTCCCGAATCTCGAGAATTGATGGCAGAGTCTTCTCGTTCCACCCGGGCTTCACCTCTGAATGAAGCGATGTTGAGCATTTCAGAAGAGAAGTCCGGTTGAGGATATAGATTGACCTCAATCAAAAAAAGATGTCTTGGAGGTCGTGGAATGAGCTAAGCTCGAGTAGCAATCAAGAATGAATGGTTCCCCTTGGCCGAATTCGTCTCTTCCTTCACCTTCTTGAGCATGGGCTCTCGGGTTCGAGAGAAAAACTGGCCAAGGATCAAGTAAAAGATCACTCAGAGCTCATCAAAGTTCATCCGCTCCCGAGGCTCAACACTTCGAGGGTGAGGCGGTAGTGCTCCTCGGTCTGAATCGACTTGGTTAAAGGGTCCGGAAATGGGCGCCGATGGGGTTTGAGTTTGCTCTGCGAGGACCGAGTAGGCACTTCCTCAACAGAATCGAAAGCGCCCTCACTGTCTCGAGAGCACTTCCTCGGAGAATCTGAACTTTCTCCGAGGTCCCGAGGTCCTTGGAAGATTTCTTGAGAAAATTTATCAGAACTTAGAGATGTCTCAAGAACCTCAGAGAAGACTTGCTCCTCAGTTTGCTCTTGTGTCGTTGAGATAACCAGAGCCAATACATGTAAAGGCGATTTCTGAGCTGTTTGGCTCTCAGGTTGAATCTCCTCAGCCTCACTCTCCTCCTCATCATCAGTGAGAACCACCATTCTTTTGTGCTTTGGAGCAAGGGTCTTTTGCTTCTTCAATTTTTCACCCTGCTCCTTCTTGGCCTCCAACAAAGCCTATTGTTGGGATTATACTAAAAAGTATGCTTTTTACTTTGTATAATCGAAACTGAATTTTCAGACTTATTTACTGAAATAAATTGTTTATCACTGATGCTTTAAATATTATTGAATGTTACATATATTTCTTTTGATAATCGTTCAATAAGTCGTATGCGTGTTACATTGTAGTTAATTTAGTGATACGGATCACGCGAAGATTAAATTAACGGTCCCTTTGTAACTAAAAAGTACGCCATTCACGACCTAGATGGAAATGAACAACCCATCGCGAAAGGTTGAGGTGTAAGGCTCAGATTGGTTTGTCTTGACCAAGAGATTACACTAGTGCATGACTGATGCACTGAATAGTACCTACAGGAGGATAAATTCTTCAGAACTGAACAAGGGAGAATTAGACCTCAGTGGTTCGTTATTTCTTAACCTTCGTCCCTTAAATAGGATCACGTGGGATTTGTAACTATTGCTTTGACTTATCATGGGTAGCGAATCAAAGAGATTCAATACTTTTTATCTTGGGCAATATTATTGGTCACATGTGATTGCTAAGATTTAATACGAAGAATAGTGTGCAAGTACGCTTGTTTGATTTGCCCCCTTGGGAGGTTCATGAGCTTTATCATACCAAATCTTGCAAGTGGAATTAGTTCCCGGTTTGGATAATAATGTTGAACCGTTCCTCGACCAAGGATAAAAGATGTTAATTAATGGAAAGCTATTTCAGTGGCTTGAATTAATTAATGGGCTAGATAATCTTAAACACGGGAAAAAATGACCGGGAGCCATATTGACGCAATATGGGTTAAGATGGATAGTCTGATATTAATTATGTAGTGGGATTAATTAATATTTATGGGCTTGAATTATATTGTGGCTCAATATTAGATATTCAAGGTCCATTAGAAGGTCCAATCTTAATTCTCCTAAAGGCCCCCTGAGTAGCCCAACATATAGTCCAATAACCTAAAAAAAGGTGATTAAAATAAAATAAATATTGTTGCTTAATTTTTCCTATTATTTCAAAAATTATGGATAAGAGGGGAGAAAGATTTTCTTTGAATTTTGTTATGGAATGAAGATATGTATTCTTGGAATACAAGATTATCTCATTAAATTCAAGAAATCTCCCACTTGGTTATTCATAATAGAGATTTCGAAAATTTTGAAATATAGTGGGCAAGAAAGATTTTCTTGATTTTCTTGAAAAGATATTATGGAAAATATGTATTTCTTGAAGTACAAGAATATCTCATAAATTCAAGAAGATCTAAATCTTGGAATCTTGATCCCTAATATTTCAAAATATTCCATAACAAATAAGAGCGTGGGATTTTGTGGAATATTTTAATTATGGAGAAAAGAATATATGAGATATATTCAATATTTCTTGCAGATCAAGAAAAAAAAATTTCCTCCTTATTTCACATGTAATTTTCGTCCCCCTCTCCTCTATAAATAGGGGATGAATGTTTCATTCCCAGTAACACACGAAAATTGGTTTTTCGGAAAAATATCAGCGTCGATAAAATATCAAATATTTTGTAACGTCGACAGATTGTATTTTTTTGAAAAACGACAATTGTGAGTATTGTACAATTCCATGTGCTGGAAAATTTAGCAAATCCACATAAGTGGTGCAACAAAGTTTATTTTTTCCTTTTGTTAATTGTTCGACAAGTGTCCTTCCACCGGATAGTTGAGCAAGGGCTAAGGGAATACTTGGGAAGTCCTTTTGGTTAGTCCGTCCAACCGAATTCTCAGCCATCCCGAGAGGTACGTTCACGTAAACCCGTAGATTTTGCATGCGTAGGTTTTACGTGGCTTATTATATGCATGATATGTTGTTGTAATTATTATTTGAATTAATATAAGATTAATTCATGCTAGTAATAATTAAAGAATTAAATTTGTATTTAAATAATCACCCCGAATAGATCTCATGCAACTCATTCCCCAACAAGCGTATATCGAGCCACGGTTTGCTCAATTTTTTTAAATTGTAATTTAATTAGTTGGCATTAAATTTGAAATTGGATAGTAGAATTGCTAGATCTATTTTGCGGTATCCAATTGTCATGGAATTTAATGTGTTTATGCATGCATATAAATCGTGGGTTTTTTTTTTTAATTAGATTCGCTTGGGATTCGTTTTTGCCTCGTGAGAAAATCCACGAGTAGATTAGAATTTGTTTGATTTGATCGATGTAATAGACTAGTCTAGATCTAGGTTTATTTATTTTTTGTAAATAAATTGTAACCGGGATCAAACGAGGACCGAGACGAAGAATTAAAGGATAAAACCCGTAATCGGGCGTAGGGCGGCGCGTCGTCGCAAAACGTGCAAATGGAGGCACGCACACGACGCGGATGCTTGGCACGCATGTGCGCAGGGCGAGGCCGAGGGACCAGCGCGCGCCAGAGATCGTCGAGCGCACGGCGACGCGGTGCACGCGCACCGCAAAGGAGCGGATCTGGAGGGGGGAGGGGCGCTGCCGGCAGCGAAACCGCCTAGGCGCGTCGCGGATGACTCACGTAACCTTACGCAACGCGACGGCGTGCGTGGGCGACGCGACACGGGCCTTCGGGCGGGCGACATCGCCACTTCGGGCGACATCAAGGGCGGGCGGGCGACATCGGCGCCGGGAAGGTGAAGCGCTGTGCCGTGCTAAGGCGCACGGATTTCCGGTTTTCGGCCAAGGGCGCCGGATCTGCGGGCATGCATCCCGCCGCAAGCTACTTGGCGTCTTGGTTTAGACGGAGTTCTTTTCGAGATGATCAAGTGGGAGAAATTCAAGACGGTATTTCTTCAAGATCAGGCCAAGAAAAATCAAACCATGACAATTGGATAATTTGTGTCAAATATGTTTATTTTTCTGTTTTGCTTGATTTATTTTGTGCTATCTTATGCTTTATTTAATTTGTTTAAATGTGTTTGCATGAGAATTGCCCAAATGAAAAATCTCACCTTCAAAATTACTAAGTACGTTTAAATAATTAATTGACAATTTTATTCCGGATAATAAAATTGAATTAATTTTGACCTCCATGATTTATTTATTTGTGAATTCTTTTGGAGAAATTCCCCCCATGGGACGGTCAAAAGATAGCTTTCACATGAATGAATTCCAAACGGATGATTGTGGGTTATTACTAGTGGCGACAATGATCCTCCCCACGAGGCTCGTTCAAAGCGAAATAATAATCCTGTATTTAATCATGGTTATTACTTAGGTATAAAATTGATATGCATATACTTCCCCGAAGTCCCTATCAATTTTATATTGGTCAAGTGGGAGCCAACTATTAATCTGGATATTAAAGGTTTGTAATTGTTCTTATTTGTAACCTGCTTGAATGTGTTTAAATAATGACCCACCCCACGTGGCTTATTTAAACTGTTTTGAGATGTTGGCTGATGCATGTTCATATTTTTTTTTGAGATTTTAAATATGATGCATGTGATCGAATTTTGTGATATACTTGTGCTTTTGCATATAGTTGTTTATTTGATCTGACAAAGATGTCGCTACCTTTTAATCCACTTGTTATTATACTTAAAAGTCAATACAATATGGAAACTATATTGATTGGAAAATTATAATTGTCCTAATCGCACAAAAAGCACAAGTGGATTTTTGACACACCAAAAATCGATGAGCCAACCGACGAGTCAAAACATGAGGGACTCGTCGGATCACCTTCTTAGAGATGTCGTCATTTGAAAATGGTGGAGGGCAAACCCGTAAGGGATTATGTCCTCAAAATAGATGGCCCATCCCCAACAAACTTGAGATTCTCGTGCAGATTATGATCCGGGGACTCGGATGAATTTGGTAATTCACTCTCTGCCCCCAAAAAGTTTTTTGAGCATTTTGGCCTCGCTAGCTAATTTGTTGCAAGCTTTTGGTCTCGGCAGAAATGTTGATAAGGCACCAAACTCAAGCTTTGACGGCAAGTGGTCTGTCTTCATCTTCTAGGCAAGATAAAGAAGAGGACCAAAAGTCCATAAGCAATAAAACTCAACTGTTGCCAAGGGCAATGGTAAGATGAGGAATTCTTGTTGTGTCAAGGAAAATCCAAAGAGGAAGTGCTTAAACTGCGGTGAGAGAGGACAATGGAGGTTTTGCCTGTTCCATCATCAATAGTGCTATATATTGTATCTTTGGCAATATAGTCAAGATTGACTAACTTTCTCTGATCAGGAGTAAGTTGATCATCTGACTTTGGAAATTCAGTCCTGGAATAATTTCTCTCATCTTCAGTAACTCTGGGATTCACAATAGTGAATTGGAATGGTCCTTCAGTAACCACTCTCCACATTCTTTCATGCTTAGAATACAGATGAGCCTGCATTTTTAATTTCCACAAATCATATTTCTCAACTGAGAACATTGAAAACTTCGTAGAAGGCATGATGTCTGAGATTTATAAAATTTCAGCTAATATTTCTGTTTAAAAAACCACGGGAGTCTAAGCAATTTAGACTTTGGTCAACAAAGCTAGTGGTCAAGCGAACCACTGCAGAGACGGGGTTTTAAAAATTTGGATCAGTCCAGGTGATCACCTTAAAATAGTGATCTTTTGAACTCCCGCTCTGATACCACTTGATAGGCCCCGGTGGAAAAATCCATTTTGCGCGTGTGGAAGCAAAACATGACAAGCGATGCATATAAAAACAGGGGTGAAGGAATGGTGATTCCAGATTTTTCTCTTTTAAGCTCATGTGTTGTGTTTTGCTTATGATAGAATGTATATGACAAGAAAAGAACGTAAAGCAGTGAACAACACAACAATGTATAGTGGTTCGGAGACTCAAGCTCCTACATCCACTCTCCCTGTTCCTAGGGAAATTCCTTCAAATACTTTCTAAGGCTTTCTGACTACCTCTGTAGTTTACTAACCTTTCTAATTTGAGCTTTCTGACTACCTCTGTAGTTTACTAACTCAAACTGGACTTATCACCCTCTCGGGCTCGCCTCTAGATGTTTAACGAGTTCACACTCCAATGGGACTTATCACCCTCTCGGGGTTGCCTAACAACTACCTCACTTCACCACTAGTTATCTCTTACGAGAATGGGGTTTGGGTTTGGTGTTGTCTCCAACTATGGTGAGATTTTCCCTTACATTTGTTTAACCTCAATGCTAAGGTTGGGAAAATCTCTCTAAGCTTAGGATACATCGTGGGTTGCTTAGATTGGGTTCTAGAACACTCTTTGAATATATTTGTATATCTATAGACTTGTGTTCTACGGTGGGAAAGCTTGAGTATATGTTCTCTTTAGCTCTGTAGCATCGTTGCTATCTTCTTCGCACTTCCACACGTAATAATGTAGGAAGAACTTGTATTTATAGTGTGGATTTGAATGTTACCTTTGGAAAGAATCACATTCAAATCCATCTTTATTCTTTTCATGTTCTGCACTTTTTTCGAGTGGGTTGTCTTCCTCTCATTGGTCCACGTCAATTTTGGATCCAACGGCTATATTACTCGGCTCGATTGCCTCGGAACATTAGGGATATCTTGAGCATTCGATTACATGATTTGAAGTCTTGATAATTATCTGCCTTGATATCCTTTGTCTTCGATCTTGATATCTTGATCTTACGAGTCTTGATATCTTCGAGTCTTGAGATATCTGAAGTCTTCATCTTTGAGTCTTGATTCTCGATTTCATCTGATCTTGATTCCCGATCTCATCTTGAGTCTTGATTCTCGATCTCATAATGAGTCTTGATTCTCGATTTCATCTTGAGTCTTGATTCTCGATTTCCTGTTCGAGTCTTGAAAACTTCGGTTTCATCTTCAAACTCACTGAGTCTTCAGAATCTATCCTGATCTATATCTGGCGACTATACATTGTGCGGATAACATCCTGAACACTCTAAAACTGAATCCTGACTCAACTATCAAGATTATCCTGAACATGTCATACTCAGGGGTTTTAGGATATAATCAAAATCTTCTTTATTAAATTCATTTCCCAACAATTTCAAATCCATACTATTCACATTCAAATCCATACTATTCTTTGTATGTTCTGCAGCTTTTTCAGTCTGGTTGTCTTCCTCTCATTGGTCCACGTCAGCTGGATTCCAACGGCTATATTCCCCGACTCGATTGCCTTGGAACATTCAGATATCTCGAGCATTCAAGACATTCTTTTGAAGTCTTGATAATTACTTGTGCCTTGATATCCTTTGTCTTCAGTCTTCAATATCTTCAGTCTTCTAAGTCTTCAGTGTCTTCTGAGTCTTCAGAGATATACTGAGTCTTCATCTTTAAGTCTTGATTCTCGATTTCAAACCGAAGTCTTGATTCTCAGTCTCATACTGAGTCTTCAGATTCTCAGTCTCATAATGAGTCTTCAGATTCTCAGTTTCATCTTTGAGTCTTGATTCTCGATTTCACATCTGAGTCTTGAAACTTTCCAGTTTCATCTTTGGCTTCGGTTTCTTGAAACTTACTGAGTCATCAAAATCTATCCTGATCTATATCTGCTGACTATACATTGTGCAGATAACATCCTGAACACTCTAAAACTGAATCCTGACTCAACTATCAAGATTATCCTGAACATGTCATACTCAGGGATTTTGGGATCTAATCAAAATCTTCTTTATTAAATTCATTTCCCAACAATTTCCCCCTTTTTGATGATGTCAAAACCATCTTGTTACAAAAACACTTAACCAATACTCAGGTTTCAGTTTTTCCTATTACAATACAAGAATGGCAAATCTCTCAACAATTCACAATAAATTTCCCAACAATTTCATCAACAATAATTAGGCATATCAAATATAAGGACATGTAAAAAGATAATGAGGTATTATCTTTGAGCATAAAGATAAAGTTTCATTGGTTGTATGTTATCAGTTACAGATTACAATGAACTTATCAAAAGATAAAGACAAAAACATAAAGAATCACAAAAGTCTTCAGTCTTGGTCTTCAGTCTTCTTTCTTCTGCCCGGCTCCTTGCCTCAGATCTATCTGAGCCTCAGTGTCTTCAGTGACATACTGAGTCTCAGGTCTCTTGATTCAGCGGACCTTGTCTGATCAGGCATCTTGACACTCGGAACTTCGAGTTCGGTTTCTTCGACCCGGACATCCTGACCCTCAGGTTTATTTTACTTACTGAGTCTCAGATCAGTTTTCTTTACTGAATCTCAAATCAGTTTAACTTACTGAGTCTCAGATCTTACTGAGTCCCAGATTACTTTTACACAGGCTATCTGATTTCTTCTTTGCCTGATCTGATTAACTCGACTGATCAGATCAACACATCTTCAGATCAATATATCAGGATAGCATCTGGTAAGTACATCATATCAGGTTAGCATATCAGGTTATCATATCTGATCTCGATCACGTCTGATCTTTATCAGTCTCTTTTGCTCATCTTCTGATTTGCAACCTTCTCTTCTAATTTGCTGGCTTTAGCTTTTCTTCTCTTCTGATTTTGCACAGCTCATCAGTTGACTCCGGAACTCATCTAACTCATCTGATCTCTATCAGTCTTGTCTGCAGCCTCATCTGATCTTGATCATCTACTTCTGATTCCATGAGTTCCCCCTCAATTTGTTCTTTCGTTCCCCCTCAACTTGTTATCTGTAAATTATCTTGAATAGCACAAGTTGATAATGTTTTGGCGTAGTTCATCAAAACTCAAATATCCCAATAAGGATGCCAAAACATTAAAATATATGCATTTTTAAAGAAACGGATTTTCCTTTAAAAAGATCAGTTCAGGTGGTCACTCTGAAATTAGTGAACCTTTTGAACTCCTGCTCTGATACCACTTTTTGGTCCCGGTGCAAACGAGTCTTACACATGTATGGGGGGGAATACACGTGTTCAGTGATTTTAAAACTTTTCTTTACTGTGGTCAGCTTGGGTCAGGTTGTCCTGATGATTTGATCCTGAGAAGCACAGATCGCCCTAAGTCAAAGTCTATCTGAGACAGTGATCCTGAGCTGCTTTCAGATACCTCAGATAATCCCAACTGATCCTGAGTTTTCAGTGTTACTGAGCTTGCTTGAAAAGCTACTCAGATGTGCGGAATGGTTGGCCCTAAGTTTATACTCGCTTTATGCTTTGTTGAAAACCTTCATTTTTAATGGAACAGTGATTATGCTATGATTCAGTTCAGATGCAACTTCAGTGGATTGATTCCAACTGAATATCAGTGAAAATATGCTTTCAGTTTAAGATATGCAATAGTTAATCAAAGAAATACAGAAAGGAAATAACACAGCAAGTTATAGTGGTTCAGAGTCTCAAGCTCCTACGTCCACTCTCTCTGACTATTTAGAGAAATTCACTAATCACTTCCTAAGGTTTTCTGACTACCTCTGTAGTTTACTAACCTTTCTATTTTGAGCTTTTCTGACTACCCCTGTAGTTTACTAACTCAAAACACACACAAGATTTCTGACTATCCAAGATAGTTTACTCACTTCTTCTCTAGAGCTTTCTGACTACCTCCTTGTAGTTTACTAACTCTTTACAACTTCAACTCACCAACAATCACACTCAAACTACCTTACAAAGGGTTTGGGGTTTCTTGGTTGGTTTCCAACTAGGATGAGATATCCTTTACAATTAAGAACAATGCAAAGGCTAAGATATCTCGACTAAGCTTTGGATATATCTTATCAAGCTAGGCTTAGTGAAATGAGCTCTCTTCGATATAAAGCACTTGGGAAATTCTTGGGTTTTCGAGTGCTTCAACTTGCAATAATAAGTTTGAGCTCTTGAGTTGCTTACAAATTTCCCGTAAACTTCAATGTAGATGGTCACAAGTATTTATAGGCATACACCAAGGTCACTCTTGAAAAACTATCCGTTGGAAGAGATAGCTTCGTGAGTTTCCTCTTATGGTGTGTGATGAGCGACTATATTTAGGGTTTAAACTCCCTAGCACGTTTTAGGCAAACTGCTTTTCATGTAGCTGGTCATCACTTTTTGCAGTCTGGAACATAGTACTTCTGACATGTTTCAGTGACCTGTCGCTGTCAGTGTCAGTAAAGTATAGTGTTGTCTTCTTCTTTTTGAATTTTGTCTCCAGTTAAATGTAGACAAACTCAACGGCTCTTTTTGGTCAATATCTCTGAGTGATATAACCTTAACAACACTTTGTCTTAGTTCCTTTTGTCTGCATGAGAATGTCTTGGGCAATATCTTATTTTCTAAGCAATCGCGTTTTTCTCAGTTTTGAATCCTTCAGATAGATATTTTTAGTGCCTCGGAACATTCAGGTTATACTGAGCATTCAGTACATTACTGAGTCTTCAGTAATTACTGTGCCTTCAGTATCCTTTGTCTTCAGTCTTCAGTCTTCTGTCTCTAGTCTTCAGTCTTCTGTCTTCAGTCTTCAGTGTCTTCTGAGTCTTCAGTGTCTTCTGAGTCTTCACAGATATACTGACTGATTATACTGAGTCTTTATACTGAGTCTTCAGCTTCTCAGTTTCATACTGAGTCTTCAGATTCTCAGTCTCATACTGAGTCTTCAAATTCTCAGTTTCACACTGAGCCTTCAGTTTCTCAGTTTCTCACTGAGTCTTCAGTTTCTCAGTTTCATACTGAAACTTCAGAAACTTCAGTTTCATACTGAAACTTCAGTTTCTTCAGAAACTTACTGAGTCTTCAGAATCTTCAGAATTTAACCTGATCTATATCTGCTGACTATACATTGTGCAGATAACATCCTGAACACTCTAAAACTGAATTTTGACTCATCTATCAAGATTATCCTGAACATGTCATACTCAGGGGTTTTGGGATCTAATCAAAATCTTCTTTTATTAAATTCATCTCCCAACAACCTACATATCTAACCCCTAGACCATCCAATGTCTAGTGTGTACATGAACACTCAGTGTTTTGGTGAGAGGATCTACCATATTAAATATGTGGGAATACATTTTAATTCTATTTCTTCTATCGTTATGATCTTTCGGAACAAATGATAAGCCTGGGTACATGCTTTCTCTTGTTTGTTAATCTCGGTTCCTTTGCTTGCGCAATCGCACCAGCATTGTCTTAATACAACTTTATTAGACAACTGACACTTAGAACTACCCCTAGTTCTCTTAAGAGCTATAAAATCCAGACAGCCTCCTTGAGGCTTCTGATACAGCAATGTACTCAACTTCGGTTGTTAAATATTTGGTCGTTTTGCTTGGAACTATTCCAACTGATCGCCTCATTATTGAGAGTGAAACGTAACCTGACTGTGATTTGTAATCATCACAGTTGGATTGGAAACTTGTGTCAGCTTAACCAGTCACTACTAGTTCTGAATGTCCACCATAGACAAGAAAACATTCTTTAGTTCGTCTGAGATACTTCAGAATGGTCTTGACAGCAATCCAGTGAGACTCACCCGAATTCTGTTGGTATCTATCAGTGATGTTGATAGCGTAGGCCATATTTGGCCTAGTGCAAGTCATGGCATACATGATTGACCCAATTACATATGCATATGGGACATCTTTCATGTGCTTGATATCAGCTTCAACAAAAGGACAATCCTTCTTTGATAGCTTTATTCCATGATTTTCCGGTAGAGTTCTACATCGCAAAACGCTTCAACACCTTGTCTACATAGGTGGACTGTGAACGCCCCTACATCCTCTTGGATCTATCCTTGTGGATCTTGATCCTTAGGATGTAGTAGGCTTCACCAAGACCCTTCATCATGAAGGACTTTAACAACAAATCTTTAACAGACTACATTAACGGGATATTATTTCCCAAAATCAATATGTCGTCGACATATACGATTATGAAAATAATATTCTTCCCGATGCGTTTACAATAAACACAAAGATCTTCTGAATTTCTGATGAAGTCAAAAGGACTTGATAGCTTCATCAAATCGGATATTCCAACTCCTAGAAGCTTGCTTCAATCCATAAATGGATATCTTTAGCTTGCATAGTAGATTAGAATTTGACTTAGATATAAAACCTTCCGGTTGAGTCATAAACACTTCCTTATCAATGTTTCCATTGAGGAAAGCTATTTTGACATCCATCTGCCAAATCTCATAATCAAAGTGTGCTGCTATCGCAAGTAAAATTTGAATGGACTTGATCTTTGCAACTGGTGAGAAGGTCTCGTCACAGTCAGTGCTTTCGCATGGACTATAACCCTTTGTTACCAACCTAGCTTTGTAGGTTTGTACTTTGCCATTTGCATCAGTCTTACGCTTGAAGACCCAATCGCAGCATATGGGTCTAACCCCTTTAGGCAACTCAACCAAGTCCCAGACTTGATTGGTGTACATCGAGTCCATTTCAAATTTCATAGCTTCATGTCACTTCCCTGAATCAATATCTGATATTGCTTCAGAATATGTATTAGGATCGTCCTTATCCGGTAAGTCCATAATATCGAGTTCCTCCAAGAGGTAACTGTATCTAATGGGCGAATTACGATTCCTAATTGACTTACAGAGCTGTGGTTGTGCAGGCTATACATTCTGATTGTGAAAATTTTGTGGTACATTGATTTCATCAATATCCGGAGAGTCCTCAAGAGCTACACTTTCAGATGCCTCTTGGGCAGGAGTTTGAACTATGTTGTTCTCATTCAGGCCACTTGGAGGTTCTTGCACCGGCAAGCCAACTCCAATTACTCTCCCACTAGCTGAAAGACGATCACCTAGTGAAAGACTCCCACCGTGAAAGTTGGTGAGTGCTCCCACTGATTCTATGTCATGTTTCTTTGACAAGATATCAGTCTCTTTGTTAATTTGTGGTTCTTGAATTTCTTCAAGTTCTATCAGCTTACAACCTTGTTCCTTAAAGACATAGTCTTCTTCGAGGAACTTGGTCTGCCTAGAAACAATCACTGATTATTTCTCAGGTAGATAGAAGTGATATCCTTTAGTTTTCTTAGGATATCCCACAAAGTAACCCTTTTCACCTTTTGATTCCAACTTATCAGTAAACATCTTTTTCACAATCACGGGGCAACTCCACGTTTTCATATGTGTAAAAGTTGGCGTCTTGCCACACCATTGAGCATATGGTGTATGCTCAACCGATTTAGATGGAATCCTATTCAGATGTAGATTGAGGTTTGTAACGCATATCCCCATAAGGATGTCGGAAGAGAGGAATTTTAGTGTTAATGTCCTAGAGACAATCTACATAATACTCGATGATATTCAGTTTGATTTAATATTATAGTTCACTTAATACTAATGTATGGCAATACACTTGTTTAAATATTATGTTTGATTGTTTGCATTTATTCATGCAAGTGTTCCCATGAGTCATTGCTGTCATTGAGGTAGTGAGAACTCAGATGACTTAAGCATGATTCTCAAATAGCCCCCATCAAGGATCATCAAGAATGGGATATTGATGATACAATGGAGAATGGTGTGTGATCTGCATCATACTCTTAGAGAGTATAGTAAGATCTATCTTACTACGAGATACTAGGTATCTCATGATGGATGCAAAAATACCTTAGAGGGTATTGGTATACCCATCCGAGAAACCGTTTGATGTATTTCCACTATATGTGTCTACGGGTGTCTCGGTTAGTGGGAGCGATGCGATACTCCTTTGACTTGAGGTCAATGCGCACGACATGTGTGGGATGATGAACTTTGACTATGACCGACGCTTGCACCCTAACCATGGGTAGATATGTCTTGGATTGGGTTCATCACGAAGTACATGTGCGTGGTAGTTTAGCCAAGAATACGATTCATTCATCAAAGTGGATTTAGAGAGAATGCTCATCTTCTCATCATAATTGGATCAAAGTCATCGACCGATGCACGTCAACTTAGAATTTGTGGCTAAGTGTGACATACATGATCAATTAGTGATTTGAGATAAATTGATTAAGTTATTTGAATAGACACTTCATCATGTTCAAGGCTTAATCGAGTATTCGCTAATGAAATGAGGAAATCGCAATAGCCCATGTTTCAGTTACGGGTAGTTGCACATTTCCTCGCAACATACCTCATATATTGAGAATATCTGATTTATTGTCTAGGGTTCAATTAAGACCGTTAGTTTGACTAATCGCTCGATATATAAGGGCCTATGGGTCACACAACAAGTAATGGTTGTTTACTAATTATAGTTGGTGGATAAAATGTTAAATTAGATTTAATATTTAATTTATGGAGAAGTAATTAATAATAGATTAATTTGGAATTAATTATTATTAATGTTTAATTAAATTGGATTTAATTAAATAAGAATTCCCAATAATAATATTTGGAATATTATTGTAGAGATTTGTCATATATGAAATTTAAATCCGTAGAGATTTATATGTGGGGAATAAATCTGAGAGATTTATTTTATTAGGGATTTTTCCTAATAAAGGTTAGCTTAAGATTTAAGTTGGGTCTCTCCTATATATATGAGCTCTTGGGAATTCATAATACGTGAGTTCATATTTTCTCCATAAAATATCTAAGTTAGAATTTTCCTAACAAATTCATCTCGGGGATTCAATGATGGCAGATCAGTGCAGATTAGTAAACGACTGTTACGTGGATACCATAGTTGAGGAATCCGTGTACGAATTACTGTAAGAATTTTGTTTACGTTTACTCGTATTTAATTATGCAATTAACTGTTCGTTGTTGGTGAACTTTAATTTTCGCTACGCATGTATTATGTGTTTATGTGCCTCTAAATTCCAAAAGTGGTATCAGAGCTTCAGGCTCTCATTTTTAATTGCATAAAACTGTTTTATAAAAGAATTTTTTTTATAAAACTGGGTGCGGTCGGCATCACCCAGAATCGCACCAAAATTATTTTATATGTTGATATTTTAATTGTTTGGGTGTGAGGTTTTAATAGTGTGACAAAGTAGATGGCTTTATTTGATAACACCCACTTCGTCTTCCTCGCTATGTGTCCCTTGATTTAGGGTTTTCGAAACCCAAAACCGCGTCCTTCTTTGACTATGGGCCGCTCGGCTAGGGGCGGAGACCCGCGGGGCGTCGCTGGGCAACGGCTGCACGGACCCGCTCGCCTCAGCACGACGGCGGCGCACATCGATTCTATTGCCCAGTTTCTGAATCGTCTTCATCTTCGCCGCGATGTTTGTACCCTCATTCCATTTTCGAGGCGATGGCGGTTCGCCATCTTCATCTTTGTTATGTCGACCTCTCACTTAGAGCGAACCACCAATCGTATGAACCGAGCGGCGACGGCGATACACCTGTACGCCTGGGGTGATGCAGTGAAATTGCCCATGCTCTGGATTCAACGACGGCAGCCCACTTCCCTCCACTGTTTGCGTTCGCTGTGAAATTGGGTTGACCCGGTCTCGCGTCGCCTATGGCGGTATCGATTCGTCTGCCTCATTTCGCTTCTAACGCTGACTGGTTGCCCGTCGTTTTCTCCTTACCCTGGTTTTGAACTTGATTTTGGTACTGTATTCCCCATTATTTGGAATTGTGGGTGCCAATTTTGTGCCATGAATAACCTATTTCTTGTTCAATTAACTTCGTTCTTCTAGGTTCGATTTTGTTTGCTACAGATAGACAAATTTGATGAATTGATTAGATTGATTCTAAAATTGTTGATGATTTAGGTTGGTATTTGGAAACGGCTGTCCCAAATTACAGATTGGATGCTGTCGAATTTGGGCGGTGATGGCGGAGGGCTGTTTTGCAAATTTAATTTGGAACAGGCCCTCTAATGCAATTTTGGAAATTACATCTGAGCCCCTAACAATAAAACAATTAAAATTTGATTTTGTAAATTAATTTGGATTAATTTAAAATTGGATATTGGTTGGACCAAAATAATTAATTGAATTAATTATTATATTTTAATAATTTAAAATCGAATTTAAATTGGATTTTGAAGTTTGATTTAAAAAGGAATTATTAAACCCCACTTGTTTAACCTTTTAAATTTAATTCGTTAAAAGGTTTTACAGTCCGCATTATTAATGTTTGGGTAGGCGGTGCACAATAATTGTCGGACTGTATTATTGTTTGGGTAGACGACACCCATATAAATGTTAGTCCGTGTAAAAATCATGTTTGGGTAGGCGGCGCCCAATAATTGCTCAAATGTGATATATATTAACATGTTGGATCTCAATTAAGCAATTAATACCCCGTCTTTAAAACGTTCCTCACTAAAATATTATTTTTCATTAAATTGAACGATGCCTTCCATCAAAATTAAAAGTAAACCGGAGATTTCGTTCCAATGAGTATTTAAGGTCCAAGTCTTTTGCTCGGATCTATATCTAACGAGACTTTTATAGGGACACGAAGTGTCGCCGCTTGATGGTTGTAAATCAACTTGACTTTGTTTCACCAGCCCAAGCAGGGAAACGAAAGTTAAGGGGCATCAGATTGAACTAGGTTCAATCAACTAGGAATTGCAGTTTTGCAATTGGTTTGGAGACCTACCAGTTATGCTATTGTAGTAATCAGCCCAAGCAGATATTGTAATAGTAGGAATGTGGATCCTAGTCCATTAAAATTTATATCTGATATAAATTCGTACTCTTCCGATGAGGTCGTCGAGTATGTGAAAATAATGGAGACAAAATAAACACTAAAGAAAGGCCATGTTTATTTTGATTGCTGAATATTGATTATAGGAATTATGTGCTTAATTCCCTTTTTATTTATTTCTCTTGGTTAGTTGAAATGTATAACTGTTGTTGAGATGTGTTTTGGAAACAAACAAATTGGCTAGGCCAAATTTTCTGGACTAGCACCTAAACGTGTGTTTGGTGCTAAGGCAAGAAAAGATTGAGTACGTGTTGGACACGCCAATCCCTGTTACCCCTGCAGCTGGTTTTTTGAGATAGCTACGTTTGACGTAGCACCTCAGAAGAAGCATCAAAAGGATGCTTCCCAGACGCAGTGTGTGATGTTGCTCGGCATGACTCCCGAATTACATAAGGCAACATGAGAAAATGGGTCCTTTCGATATGCTCAAGCATCTGAAGGATCTCTTTGATTCTGAATCTCGTTCTGAGATTTATAAAATGATGAGAGATCTGTTCAGATGTCGGTTAGCTGAAGAAGGGAATGTTTCACCTCATGTGCTTAAGATGATAGGCCTAATTGAGAAACTTGGTAATTTAGGCATTGAGCTAAAAGAACAATGTTTCCATTGATGCTATCCTTCAGTCACTTCTGGATTCATATTTTAGCTTCATTGTGGACTACAATATGAACAAGACGAATGCGACCATGCCTGAACTTCACAACATGCTCAAGACTTTTGAGTTCACTATCACTAAGATGATGTTCAAAAGAAGGAGCGGGTAGACAAGGATGTGTGCCTCTACTATAAGTAGAAGAGGGACTAGAAGAAGGACTATAAGGGTCTGGTTGCTAAAAGGAAGGCACTGGGTGCTTCTGGCACTAGAACATGTATGTTTGTTATTAAGATAGACATATCCACAAATAGCGCTAACTGTTGGGTATTAGATATCGGATATGGCTCACACATATGTACGAATGTGAAGGGGCTCATGTGTCTTAGGGCAGTTAGGCCGGGTAAAGTCGTCTTACACGTGTAAATGGAGCAAGAGTTGCTACTGAACGTGTGAGGACTTATGTGTTAGACTTACCCTTTGGTTTTATATGAGAACTTAGTGATTGTCATTTCATTCTTCCTATTACTCGCAAAATTATTTTCATTCCCATGTTGGGTTATTCCTTCAATTTTAGTGATAATAATTGTTATTTCACGTTGAATGGTGTGGTTTATGGGAATACCCCTATGGTGAATGGTTTATACTTGTTGTATTGTGGATATAATGTTCTTAATATACAAAATAAAAGACTCAAACTCAGTAATCATGAAAATCCAACTTACTTGTGGCATTGTAGACTTGATCATGTAAACGAGAAAGGAATTTCAAGGTTAATAAAGTTAGACTACTTAACCCCATTTGACTTTGAGTCTTATGGAGATTGTGAATCTTGTCTCAAGGGCAAGATGATCAACAAACCTTTTTTTCTGGGAAATGGGTGCGTGCCAAAGAAGTTCTAGAGCTGATCTACAACGATGTTTATGGACCATTGTCCACTCTAGCTAGGGGTTACTTCGGATACTTCATCACTTTTACTGATGGTTTCTCAAGATACGGATACGTGTATCTTATGAAACACAATCTTTTGAGAAATTCAAAGAGTTTAGGGCTGAAGTAGAGAAGTAACTTGGTAAGAGTATCAAGACTCTTCGATCAGATCGAGGAAGTGAATACCTTAGCCGTGAATTCACTAATTACTTGAAGTTACATAGAATCCAGTCACAATGGACTCCTCCCGGAACACCTCACATGAACGGTATGTCCGAGAGGAGAAACCGAACCCTGTTAGACATGGTGAGGTCCATGGTGAGCTTTTCCTCACTTCCGACATTGTTATGGAGATACGCGTTACAAACCTTTATTTACATTCTGAATAGGATTCCATTTATATCGGTTGAGCATACACCATATGAACCATGGTATTGCAAGAAGCTAACTTTTACACATATCAAACATGGGGTTGCCCCGTGATTGTGAAAAGGATGCTTACCGACAAGTTGGAATCCAAAGGTGAAAAGGGTTACTTTGTGGGATATCCTAAGGAAACTAAAGGATATTACTTCTATCTACCTGAGAAATAATCAGTGATTGTTTCTAGGCAGACCAAGTTCCTCGAAGAAAACTATGTCTTTAAGGAACAAGGTCGTAAGCTGATAGAACTTGAAGAAATTCAAGAACCGCAAATTAACAAAGAGACTGATATCTTGTCAAAGCAACATGACAAGGAATCAGTGGGAGCATTCAGCAACTTTCACGGTGGGAGTCTTTCACTAGGTGATCGTCTTTCAGCAAGTGGGAGAGTAATTTGAGTTGGCTTGCCTGTGCAAGAACCTCCAAGTGGGCTGAATGAGAACAGCATAGTTCAAACTCCCGCCCAAGAGGCATCTGAAAGTGTAGCTCTTTAGGACTCTCCATACATTGATGATATCGATGCACCACAAAATTTTCACGATCAGAATGTACAACCTGGACAACCACAGCTCCGTAAGTTAATTAGGAATCGTAATCCACCCATTAGATACGGTTACCTCTTGGAGGAACTCGATAATATGGACATATCGGATAAGGACGATCCTAATACTTATTCTGAAGCAATATTAGATATTGATTCAGGGAAGTGGCATGAAGCCATGAAATCCGAGATGGAATCGATGTACACCAATCAAGTCTGAGAGTTGGTTGAGTTGCCTGAAGGGGTTACCCTTATGTTGCGATTGGGTCTTCAAGAGCAAGACCAATGCAAATGACAAAGTATAAACCTACAAAGCTAGGTTGGTGGCGAAGCGTTATAGTCAACACAAAGACATTGACTATGACGAGACCTTCTCACCGGTTGCAAAGATCAAGTCCATTCAAATTTTACTTGCGATAGCAGCACACTATGATTATGAGATTTGGCAGATGGATGTCAAAACAGCTTTCCTCAATGGAAACATTGATAATGAAGTGTTTATGACTCAACCGGAAGGTTTTACATATAAGTCAAATTCTAATCTAGTATGCAAGCTAAGATATTCATTTATGGATTGAAGCAAGCTTCTAGGAGTTGGAATATCCGATTTGATGAAGCTATCAAGTCCTTTTGACTTCATCAGAAATTCGGAAGATCCTTGCGTTTATTGTAAACGCAGCGGGAAGAATATTGTTTTCATAATCGTGTATGTCGATGAGATATTGATTTTTGGAAACAATATCCCGTTAATGCAGTCCGTTAAAGAATGAATATTAAAGACCTTCATGATGAAGGATCTTTGTGAAGTTTGCTACATCTTAGGGATCAAGATCCACATGGATAGATCCAAGAAGATGTTGAGGCTATCACAGTACACCTATGTAGACAAGATGTTGAAGCGTTTTACGATAGAGAACTCTAAGAGAGGGTCTCTACCGGCAAATCATGGGATAAAGCTGTCGAAGAAGGATTGTCCTTCTGTTGAAGCTGATATCAAGCACATGAAAGATGTCCCACATGCATATGCAATTGGGTCAATCATGTACGCCATGACTTGCACTAGGCCAAACGTGGCCTACGCTATCAACATCACTGGTAGATACTAACAGAATCCGGGTAAGTCTCACTAAATTGCTGTCAAGACCATTCTGAAGTATCTCAGACGAACTAAATAACATTTTCTTATCTATGGTGGACAGTCAGAACTAGTATTGACTGGTTAAGCTGACACAAGTTTCCAATCCGTCTGTGATGATTACAAATCACAGTCAGGTTACGCTTCACTCTCAATAATGGGGCGGTCCGTTGGAATAGTTCCAAGAAAGAGACGGCCGCAGATTCAACAATCGAAGCTGAGTACATTATTGTATCAGAAGCCTCAAGGAGGCTGTCTGGATTTTATAATTCTTAAGAGAACTAGGGGTAGTTCCGAGTGCCAGTTGTCTAATAAACTTGTATTGAGACAACGTTGGTGCGATTGCGCAAGCAAAGGAACCGAGATCGATAAGCAGTACCAGGCTTATCATTTGATCCGATAGATCATAACGATAGGAGAAATAGAATTAAAATGTATTCTCACATATTAAATTTGGCAGATCCTTTCACCAAAACACTGAGTGTTCATGTACACACTAGACATTTGATGGTCTAGGGGTTAGACAAGTGGGAGATTGTTAGTGTTAGTGTCCTAGAGACAATCTATTGTAAGGACATAATACTCGATGATATTCAGTTTGATTTAACATTATAGTTCACTTAATATTAATGTATGGCAATACACTTGTTTAAATATTATGTTTGATTGTTTGCATTTATTCATGCAAGTGTTCTCATGAGTCATTGCTGTCATTGAGGTTGTGAGAACTCAGATGACTTAAGCATGATTCTCAAATAGCCCCTATCAAGGATCATCAAGAATGGGATATTGATGATACAATGGAGATTGATGTGCGATCTACATCATACTCTTAGAAAGTGTAGTAAGATCTCACTTACTACGAGATACTAGGTATCTCATGATGGATGCACAAATACCTTAGAGGGTATTGGTATACCCATCCGAGAAACCGTTTGATGTATTTCCACTATATGTGTCTATGGGTGTCTCGGTTAGTGGGAGCGTGTTGGGGAATTAATTGTCCGGATCTATTCGGGATGAATATTTAAATTCAAATTTAATTCTAACAATTATTACTAGCATGAATTAATCCTATATTAATTCAAATAATAATTCAACAACAAATCATGCATATAAACAGTTCACATAAATCCTACGCATGCGGAATTGCTACGGGTTTACGTGAACTAACCTGTTTGGAATGGCAATGGACTCGGTTGATAAGAACACACCAAAAAGCCTTCCCAAGTATTCCCTAGCCCTTACTCGTCAATCCGGTGGAAGGAAACTCGCGAACAATTAACAAAAGGGAAAATAAATTATTTGTTGCACCACCTTTGTGAATTTCTAATTTTTCCAACACATGAAATTGCACTTGGGGATGAAGAAATCATCCCCTATTTATGATGTGGTGGTGGTCGAAAATTTGGGGAAAAATAATATGGGAAAATCTTTTTCTTGATCTCCAAGAAATCTTGAATATATCTCATATATTCTTTTCTCCATAATTAAAATATTCCACAAAAATCCCACCTCCTCTTGTTATGGGACATTTCGAAAAAAATAAGGAAAAAAAAAACAAGATTTGGATCTTCTTGAATTTATGAGATATTCTTGTATTCCAAAAAATACATATCTTCCATAATACCTTTTCAAGAAAATCAAGAAAATATTTCCTTCCTTTATTTCTTCAAAATTTTCAAAAATATCAAATAAATAACCAAGTGGGAGATTTCTTGAATTTAATGAGATAATCTTGTATTCCAAGAATACTTATCTTCATTCCATAACAAAATTCAAAGAAAATCTTGCTCCCTCTATTATTTATTATTTTTGAAATTTATAGAAAAATTAGGCAACAAAATTTATTTTATTTTTAAACATCTTTTTCAGTTATTGGACTTTATGTATGGGCTACTTGAGGGGCCTTAAGGAGAATTAAGATTGGACCTTCCAATGGATCTTGAATTATCAATATTGAGCCACAATATTATTCAAGCCCATAAATATTAATTAATCCCACTACATAATTAATATTGCACTATCCATCTTAACTCATATTACTGTTAATACGACTCTCGGTTATTATTTCCCGTGTTTAAGACTATCTAGCCCATTAATTAATTCAAGCCACTGAAATAACTTTCCATTAATTAATATCTTTTGTCCTTGGTTAAGGAACGATTCAACATTATTATCCATACCGGAAACTAGTTCCACTTGCAAGATTTGGTATGATAAATCTTATGAACCTCCCAAGGGGGCAAATCGAACAAGCGTACTTGCACACGATTCTTCGTATTAAATCTTAGCAATCGCATGTGACCAATAATATTGCCCAAGATATAAAGTATTGAATCTCGTTGATTCTCTACCCGTAATAAGTCAAAGCAATAATTACTAACCACACGCGATCCTATTTAAGGGATGAAGATTAAGAAATAACGAACCACTGAGGTCTAATTCTTCCTAGTTCAGTGCTGAAGAATTTGTCCTCCTGTAGGTCCTATTCAGTGCATCAGTCATGCACTAGTGTAATCTCTTGGTCAAGACAAGCCAATCTGAGCCTTACCCTTCAACCTTTCACGATGGATTGTTCATTTCCATCTAGGTCGTGAATGGTGTACTTTTGGTTACAAGGAACTGTTAATTTAATCTTATGTGATCTGGTATCACTAAATTAACTACAATGTAACACGTCTATTTATTGAACAGTTATGCAAGAAATATATGTAACATTCAATGATATTTAAAGCATCGATGATAAATAATTTATTTCAAAAATAAGACAAAATTCATTTGGTTAAATTCATTTGGTTATACAAAGTAAAAAGCATACTTTCCAAATAACCCCAACAATCTCCCACTTATACTCAAAGTCTTTTTAAGTATACTACAACATGTCTCATGTAGTTCTAATCGTGACATATAATGTCACCTACACGAAACCTAATAATATCTCCCACTTATACTCAAAGCAGTTAGCAACGGTCTTGACACCCATTCCTTCCACATGTCTCTCGAATGTATTACGAGGCGCACCCTTTGTGAATGGATCTCGCTGGGTTGTCTTCTCGACGCGATCTTTGCCACCTCTATATCTCCTCTCTTTATGATTTCTCGTATAAGATGGTATTTTCTTTCAATGTGTTTCTTTGGCTTTGGGGCTCTTGGTTCCCTTGAATTTGCAATCGCTCGCATTATCACAATAAATAGTGATTGTCCCCGGCAAATTCGAACTACATCCAAGTCCACTAGGAAGTTCTTGAGCCAAACCGCTTTTTTTGTTGCCTCATGAAGTATATATATTCGCTTCCATGGTAGAATCGGCGATACATTTCTGCTTAACGCTTCTCCATGTTATGGCTCCTCCCCCCATGCAAAACACACTACCAGAGGTAGATTTTCTGAAATCTAAGTCTGATTGGAAATCCGAGTCCGTGTAAATATGGGGATTAGACTATCCGATCGATAAACCAACATTCTATCTCGAGTTTTTTTCGGATACTTCGTAATGTTTTTAATCGCCCAATGTTCTTTCTCCGGGTTACTTTGATATCTTGCCACCATGCCAACGGCAAAGCAGATATCCGGTCTCGTGCACAACATTTCATACATAAGGCTTCCGACAGCCGAAGCATAAGGAATGCCTTTCATGTCATCTATCTCCTTTTGTGTCTTAGGGCACATCTCCTTGGATAGATGGATTCCATGTCTGAAAGGTACGAAGCCTTTCTTGGAATCCTGCATGCTGAATTGCTTCAAGACAGTGTCTATGTATGAAGCTTGCGATAAGCCTATCATCCTTTTCTTGCGATCTCGAGTAATCTTGATCCCAAGGATGTGCCCGGCTTCCCCTAAGTCCTTCATATCAAACTGTTTTGAAAGCCATGCCCTTACGTCTGACAACACCTTTACATCGTTCCCGATGAGCAGAATGTCATCTACGTATAGTACTAATAATACCAATGCAGTTCCGACACGCTTTTTGTACACACAACTTTCGAACTCATTTTGATCAAACCCATAAGACTTTATTACTTGATCAAAACATTGGTTCCAAGCTCTGGATGCTTGTTTGAGTCCGTAAATGGACTTCTTGAGCTTACAAACTAGGTGTTCTTGGCCTTTTTCAATGAAGCCTTGGGGTTGTTGCATATAGATTTCTTCATCAAGACTTCCGTTAAGGAAAGCCGTCTTGACATCTATTTGCCAGATTTCAAAGTCTAGATGCACAACAATCGACAAGAGAATTCAGATGGACTTGAGCATTGCTACAGGTGAAAAAGTTTCCTCATAGTCGATCCCTTCTTTCTGAGTATAACCTGTCGCCACAAGCCTTGCCTTGAAGGTTTCCACCTTCCCGTCCGGTCCTCTTTTTCTCTTGTACACCCACTTGCAACCAATAGGTTTGACCCCATTAAGTGGTTCGACTAGCTCCCATACTCTGTTATGATCCATAGAACCCATTTTGGCTTTCATTACTGTTTGCCAAGAAACCGCATCCTTGTCTTGGATTGTCTCGTCATATGTCCATGGGTCTGATTCGTCTTGTCCGGGAATCAAGTCCGAAGACTCTCCTATCCCCATGAATCTCTCAGGCTGTCTCACAACCCTCCCACTACGACGAGGTTTCGTTTATGTAAGTGTGTCGTTTGGTATGTCATCTTGTACAGTTGGCACTGAGGTTAGCCCCCTTAGCTCATTTAAGGTAATCTCACTTCTGGGTTTTTTTCGTTCATATAGTCTTCTTCCAAAAATCTAAAGTGGGTGCTTATGACCACCTTTTGATCTTCGGGACCATAGAACATACACCCTTTTGTTCCCTCGGGTATCCTATAAACAACCTTAATTCTGATCGAGGATCCAATTTTTCGGCTTCCTTGTCCAACACGTAGGCCGGACACCCCCAAATTCTCATGTGTCTCAAACTGGGCTTGCGCCCGGTCCACAATTCTTTGGGAGTTTTGGGAACCGATTTAGATGGCACCAAGTTCAGAATGTAAGCTGCTGTTTCCAAGGCATGACCCCAGAACGACTTGGGTAGATCCGAATAACTCATCATTGATCTAACCATTTCTAAAAGAGTTCTGTTTCTTACTCTGCAACCCCGTTTTGTTGAGGGGTTCCGGGTGCAGTTAGCTGGGATACAATCCCTTCATCTGACAAGTAGTTCAAAAACTCATCGTTGAGGTACTCGCCTCCACGATCGGATCGTAGAGACTTGATAAATTGTTTCCTATGATTCTCTGCTTGAGCCTTAAATTCTTTGAATTTCTCAAAGGTCTTAGATTTATGCTTCATAAGGAAAATATAGCCATACCTTGAGTAGTCATCAATAAAAGTGACGAAATACTCATTACCTCCTCTTGATTTGATTGACATTGGACCACATACGTCTGTGTGAACGATTTCTAACACTTCTTTGGCTCTATTCCCCTTGGCTCTGAATGCCCTCTTGGTCATTTTACCCTCCAAACATGATTCGCAGGTTGGGATTGGTTCAACTTGGAGAGACTCCAGTGAACCGTTTTCTACCAACCTTTGGATCCTCTTTGGATTAATATGTCCCAATCTTAGATGCCATAGAAGTGTCTCATTCACGTTTGATGAACGTTTTCTTTTATCGGAAACAGTTGATGTGTTATAGGATGCATTTCGTGAGTGGTGTGCACAGTTAATTGTATAGAGATTATTTGACAACGTTCCATGACAGATAAATTTATCATAAAGAGAAATGGTAACAACTTTATCAAAAGTAACTGAATATCCATCATGGTAAAGTTTAGAAACCGAAATTAAATTCTTTCTAAAATTAGGAACATAAAGAACATCTCTTAAAATTAAAACTCTGTCTTCAAAGGACAGGTGCACTTCTCCCATCGCTTCACCGCCACTCTCAGAAGATCGCCCAAAGGTGATGATGAGGATCTCACTCCCACTAAGTTGTCGGGTCCGCTTGAACCCCTGTGAAGTGAAACAAACATGATCAGTGGACCCCTTATCCACCACCCATAAATGGGAGGCATACGCCGCCAAACAAGTTTCAACAACTAGTGCGTGAGAATTACCTTTCTTTCCATCCCTTCTGGGTTTGGAACAGGCTGCCCTCAAATGTCCCTTTCACCGCAGTTAAAACATTTTCCTTTTGGTACTTTCTTGACACCCATCCAGCTAGCTTTCTTTCTCTTACTTTTCTTAGTGATGAGTTTGCTTTGGATCTGACCAATTTCCTTTTCTTGAGTCTTGCCTTCCATTGGCCTAGATCTTGAGAAAAGACTTTTGGTCACCAATGCTTCGTCTTTCTTTCCTAAATGCTTCTCTATTTTCTCCAAGGCTTCTTGTAGAGTGTCCATAGTAAACATGTGATTACTCATCATAAAACTACAGTAAAACCCATCGAAGCACCTTGGAAGAGTTAGTAAAAGAAATTCGATTTGAGCCTCATCACAATACTTAGTACCGAGATAAGCAAGTTTATCAAAATGGCGTTTTATTCTGAGAACATGCTCCCTTATGGGTGTTCCCTCAGCCATCTTTAGCCTGGCCACATCGTCATTTTTAAACTGATTGATCATGCGGTCTTTTGTTAAAAATATTTCTTCAAGACTTTGCATAATTTCTGCAGTAGACTCAACACCTTCATGAATGTGTCTCAAATCATCAGACAGTGAAGTCAAGATTACACGTTTCATGGGTTCATTGGCCTGCTCCCAAATATTATACAAGTGCCTTTCCGCATCAGTTGATCCATCAGTAGGCATACGGGGCTTGGGTACATCAAGAACCCAATGATGTTCTTGTGCAGGTAGGACAAAACTCATATTCCGTTTCCAAACAACATAGTTATCACCAGTTAATTGGTGTTCTTTGAGTGTATATAACAGTGGATTAAAATGATTGCGACATGATGAACTGAAATAAATAATAATATGCATAAGCACAAATATATCACAAGGTTCGATCACATGCATCATATTCAAATCTAAAAAAAATATGAACATGCATCAGCCAACATCTCAAAACAGTTTAAATAAGCCATGTGGGGTGGGTCATTATTAAAACACATTCAAGCAGGTTACAAACATGAAAACAGTCACAAACCTTTAATATCCAGATTAATAGTTGGCTCCCACTTGACCAATATAAAATTGACAGGGACTTCGGGGAAGTATATGCATATCAATTTTATACCTAAGTAATAACCATGATTAAATACATAATTATTATTTCACTTTGAGCAAGCCTCGTGGGGAGGGTCATCGTCGCCACTAGTAATAATCCACAATCATCCATTTGGAATTTATTCATGTGAAACCTATCTTTTGACAGTCCCGTGGGGGGAATTTCTCCAAAAGAATTCACAAATAAATAAATCATGGAGGTCAAAATTAATTCAATTTTATTATCCGGAATAAAATTGTCAATTAATTGTTTAAGCATACTTAGTAATTTTCGAAAGTGAGATTTTTCAAAATATTTTCTCATGCATCGCAAATTTAAACACTATTTAAATAAGCATAAAATAATGCATAAACATCAAAACAAAATTAAACACATTGGGCACATATATCCAATTGTCACGGTTAATTTTTGTCATGTCTTGATCTCAAAAAATCATCTTCTTCGCCTTCATTGTTCGTCTCGAAAGGTTCGCCACGTCAAGTAACGTCATCGACCAGCTCGCGGGTCGGAGTGCCCGCCTAGCAGTCCCCCGGCCGTGTCGAGTGGCGTCCGTCTGGCGAAGAAAGTGTCTGGGCGACGACGCCGCCCAGCGAATCAGACCCGCCGGGCAAAGAAGCCATGGTGTGTCGTCGGCAAGATGAGATCCTAGCGCCCGCCCATGCCAATGCCACCTCGCCCGATGTCGCCCGTCTGTCAGACGCCCACGCCACAAGATCGAGCGCCGCATCGTCATACCGACCTTCGATCCTTGCGTAGGCCGCCAGCGGCTCGCCCCACGCTTCTGCCGTGCTTTTAAGGGTGTCGGCGTCCGCGTCGCAAGGCCTTCTTTTGGCACATTTCGCGTGACGCATGCCGCTCGTGCCCAATTCCGGATCAATCCGTTTTAATTCATCATCTTCGTCTTGGCTCACGATCCGGTTGCAATTTATTTACAAAAATAAATAAACCTAGATCTAGACTAGTCTATTACATTGAACGAATCAAACAAATCCTAATCTACTCGTGGATTTTCTCACGAGGCAAAACGAATTCGAACGAATCGAATTAAAAAACACAATTTATATGCATGCATAAAACAACACATTAAATTCCATGACAATTGGATACCTGCAAAAAAGATCTAGCAATTCTACAATCCAATTTCAAATTTAATGAAAACGAATTAAATTAAAATTTAAAATTCAGAGCCCAAAACCGAGGCTCTGATACCAGTTGTTGGGGAATTAATTGCCCGGATCTATTCGGGAAGAATATTTAAATACAAATTTAATTCTAACAATTATTACTAGCATGAATTAATCCTATATTAGTTCAAATAATAATTCAACAACAAATCATGCATATAAACAGTTCACATAAATCCTACGCATGCGGAATTGCAACGGGTTTACGTGAACTAACCTGTTTGGAATGGCAATGGACTCGGTTGATAAGAACACACCGAAAAGTCTTCCCAAGTATTTCCTAGCCCTTGCTCGTCAATCCGGTGGAAGGAAACTCGTGAACAATTAACAAAAGGGAAAATAAATTATTTGTTGCACCACCTTTGTGGATTTCTAATTTTTCCAACACATGGAATTGCACTTGGGGATGAAGAAATCATCCTCTATTTATAGATGAGGTGGTGGTCGAAAATTTGGGGAAAAATAATATGGGAAAATCTTTTTCTTGATCTCCAAGAAATCTTGAATATATCTCATATATTCTTTTCTCCATAACTAAAATATTCCACAAAAATCCCACATCCTCTTGTTATGGGATATTTCGAAAAAAATAATGAAAAAGAAAATAAGATTTGGATCTTCTTGAATTTATGAGATATTCTTGTATTCCAAAAAATACATATCTTCCATAATACCTTTTCAAGAAAATCAAGAAAATCTTTCCTTCCTTTATTTCTTCAAATTTTTTGAAAATATCAAATAAATAACCAAGTGGGAGATTTCTTGAATTTAATGAGATAATCTTGTATTCCAAGAATACTTATCTTCATTCCATAACAAAATTCAAAGAAAATCTTGCTCCCTCTATTATTTATTATTTTCGAAATTTATAGAAAAATTAACAAAATTTATTTTATTTTTAAACACCTTTTTCAGTTATTGGACTTTATGTGTGGGCTACTTGAGTAGGAGAATTAAGATTGGACCTTCCAATGGATCTTGAATTATCAATATTGAGCCACAATATTATTCAAGCCCATAAATATTAATTAATCCCACTACATAATTAATATTGCACTATCCATCTTAACCCATATTACTGTTAATACGGCTCTCGGTTATTATTTCCCGTATTTAAGACTATCTAGCCCATTAATTAATTCAAGCCACTGAAATAGCTTTCCATTAATTAATATCTTTTGTCCTTGGTTAAGGAACGGTTCAACATTATTATCCATATCGGAAACTAGTTCCACTTGCAAGATTTGATATGATAAATCTTATGAACCTCCCAAGGGGGCAAATCGAACAAGCGTACTTGCACACGATTCTTTGTATTAAATCTTAGCAATCGCATGTGACCAATAATATTGCCCAAGATATAAAGTATTGAATCTCGTTGATTCTCTACCCATAATAAGTCAAAGAAATAATTACTAACCACACACGATCCTATTTAAGGGACGAAGATTAAGAAATAACGAACCACTGAGGTCTAATTCTTCCTAGGTCAGTGCTGAAGAATTTGTCCTCCTGTAGGTCCTATTCAGTGCATCAGTCATGCACTAGTGTAATATCTTGGTCAAGACAAGCCAATCTGAGCCTTACACTTCAACCTTTCACGATGGATTGTTCATTTCCATCTAGGTCGTGAATGGTGTACTTTTGGTTACAAGGAACTATTAATTTAATCTTCTGTGATCTGGTATCACTAAATTAACTACAATGTAACACGTACTATTTATTGAACAGTTATGCAGTAAATATATGTAACATTCAATGATATTTAAATCATTAGTGATAAATATTTTGTTTCAGTAAATAAGACAGAAATTCAGTTTGGTTATACAAAGTAAAAGCATACTTTCCAGTATAACCCCAACAGAGCGATGTGATACTCCTTTGACTTGAGGTCAATACGCACGACATGAGTGGGATGATGAACTTTGACCATGACCAACGCTTGCACCCTAACCATGGGTAGATATGGTTTGGATTGGGTTCATCACGAAGTACATGTGCGTGGTAGTTGAGCCAAGAATAGGATTCATTCCTCAAAATGAATTTAGAGAGAATACTCATCTTCTCATCATAATTGGATCAAAGTCATCGGCCGATGCACGTCAACTTAGACTTTGTGGCTATGTGTGACATACATGATCAATTAGTGATTTGAGATAAATTGATTAAGTTATTTGAATAGACACTTCATCATGTTCAAGGCTTAATCGAGTATTCGCGAATGAAAGGAGGAAATCGTAATAGCCCATGTTTCAGTTACAGATAGTTGCACATTTCCTCGCAACGTACCTCATATATTGAGAATGTCTGATTTATATTCTAGGGTTCAATTAAGACCGTTAGTTTGACTAATCGCTCGATATATGAGGGCCTATGGGTCACACAACAAGTAATGGTTGTTTACTAATTATAGTTGGTTAATTAAATGTTAAATTAGATTTATTATTTAATTTATGGAGAAGTAATTAATAATAGATTAATTTGGAATTAAATATAATTAAATTGGATTTAATTAAATAAGAATTCCCAATAATAATATTTGGAATATTATTATAGGATTTAATATATATGGAAATAAATCGTAGAGATTTGTCATATATGGAATTTAAATCCGTAGAGATTTATATGTGGGGAATAAATCTGAGAGATTTATTTTATTAGGGATTTTTCCTAATAAAGGTTAGCTTAAGATTTAAGCTGGGTCTCTCCTATATATATGAGCTCTTGGGAATTCATAATACGTGAGTTCATATTTTCTCCATAAAATCTCTAAGTTAGAATTTTCCTAGCAAATTCATCTCGGGGATTCAACGCTGGCAGATCAGTGCAGATTAGTGAACGACTGTTACGTGGATACCATAGTTGAGGAATCCATGTACAAATTACTGTAAGAATTATGTTTATGTTTACTCGTATTTAATTATGCAATTAACTGTTCGTTGTTGGTGAACTTTAATTTTCGCTGCGCATGTATTACGTGTTAACGTGCCTCTAAATTCTAACAAGGAAAAGCTCATCATGGACTTACCATGTCTAACAGGGTTCGGTTTCTCCTTTCGGAAACTCCATTCATCTGTGGTGTTCCGGGAGGAGTCCATTATGATTGGATTCCATGCAACTTCAGATAATCAGTGAATTCATGGCTAAGGTATTCTCCTCCTCGATCCGATCGAAGAGTCTTAATACTCTTACCAAGTTACTTCTCTACTTTAGCTTTATACTCCTTGAATTTCTCAAAAGATTCGGACTTGTGTCTCATAAGATACACATATCCGTATCTCGAGAAATTGTCAGTAAAAGAGATGAAGTAACCGAAGTGACCCGTAGCTAGAGTGGGCAAAGGTCCACATACATCACTGTGGATCAACTGTAGAACTTCTTTGACACACACCCCTTTCCTAGAAAAGGGTTTGTTGATCATCTTGCCCTTGAAACAAGATTCGCAATCTTCATAAGACTCAAAGTCGAATGGGGTTAAGTAGTTTAACTTTCTTAACCTTGCAATCCTTTTCTCCTTTGCATGACCAAGTCCACAATGCCATAAGTAAGTTGGGTTTTCCTGATTATTAAGTTTGAGTCTTTTATTTTGTATATTAAGAACATCATATCCACAATGCGACAAATATATGTTGCGAGTAATAGAAAGAACTAGATGACAATCATTAAGTTCTAATCTAAAACCAAAGGGTAAGTCTAACACATGAGTCCCCACACGTTCAATAGCAACTATTGCTCTGTTTCCACGTGTAAGACGACTTCACCCGCCCTAACTGCCCTAAGACATATGAACCCCTTCACATTCGTACAAATGTCAGAGCCACATCCGGTATCTAATACCAAGCAATTAGCGCTATTAGTGGACATGTTTATCTTAATGACAAACATACATGTTCTAGTGCTAGAAGCACCCAGTGCCTTCTTTTCAGCAACCAGAACCTTACAGTCCTTCTTCCGGTGCCCTCTTCTACTTACAGTAGAGGCACACATCCTTGTCTACCCGCTCCTTCTTTTGAACACCATCTTAGTGATAGTGAACTCAAAAGTCTTGAGCATGTTGTGAAGTCCAGTCATGATCACATCCGTCTTATTCATATTGTTGTTCACAATGAAGCTGAAATATGAATTCAGGAGCGACTGGAGGATAGCATAAATGAAAATGTTGGTCATTTAGCTCAATGCCTAAATTACCAAGTTTCTCAATTAGGCTTATCTTCATTAGCGCATGAGGTGAAACATTTTCTCCTTTAGCTAACCGACGTCTGAACAGATCTCTCATCACTTCATAAATCTCAGAACGAGATTCAGAATCAAAGAGACCCTTCAGATGCTTGAGCATCTAGAAGGGACCCATTTTCTCATGTTTCCTATGTATATCGGGAGTCATGCCGAGCAACATCACATACTGAGCCTGGGAAGCATCCTCTTGTTGCTTCTTCTGAGTTGCTACGTCAAACGTGGCTGCCTTAGGGAACCAGATTCAGGGGTAACCGGGATTGACGTGTCCAACACGTACTCAATCTTTTCTTGCCTTAGCACCAAGCACATGTTTCGGTGTCAGTCCAAAAAAATTGGCCTAACCAATTTATTTGTTTCCAAAACACATCTCAATAGTTGATTGAACCTAGTTTAATCGGATGTCCCTTAACTTTCGTTTCCCTGCTTTGGCTGGTGAAACAAAGTTAAGTTGGTTTACAACCATCAAGCGGCGACACTACGTGTCCCTATAAAAGTCCCGTTGAATGTAGATCCGAGCAAAAGACTTTGGTCCTAAATACCATTGGAACGAAATCCCTGGTTTACTTTGCCTAGATAAATCTTTAATTAAATATAACTTAATTAAAAACTCATAAAATTTTAGTCCAACTAAAATTTCCTTCAAAATTAATTGTAGAATTTTAAATTCCAATTTTAATAAAATTCCGGGCTTAATTAACTCTCCTTTCTTTTTAGTAATTTCCAGGGACCGGTCTGCAATTTCTTAGTATTTGCAAGGAAGGGCCTGGTGAGAATCCAATTCTCAAACCAGGCCCTTGGCCATTTTCTCGCTGGAGAAGACCAGGCTCGCATCGGCCTTTGCATCGGTCGACAGCTCTAAGTTTTGGACATCCGCCATCGGCCCCGACCGAAGACCGCCTGAACCAGAGTCCCTGCAATCAAGAACCATCGATGCGCCGAAGACGCCAGATTTGAGAATCGCTACCTCGAGCGAAATCATCATATCGGGCGCTATCGCGAAGCCCAGCGGATCCCGCCGCCTCGATCACGATTCGGTGCCCAGCACCATTGCGAATACGCTCGCCATTGTCGCGAAGTGCAGCAGATCTCGCATTGCGAAATGCGTGCCTCGAGCGATGCGCAACGAATCGCCGCCAACGCGAGCGGAATCGCCACCGCTTCGATCCAATATTTCGGCGGCCGTCAGTTTTCATCTCTCGCCCAGCAAGATCAAAATCCGACGGTAAGAGGAGGGTATCTGATGGTGTAGTCTCCGGCGGCCAGAATCGACAAGAAGAATTATTTACCCAGTTTGTGAAAGGGCGTGAATCAATTCTACTATACTTGCATCAGATTTCATTAATTCCATTAATATATGCAAATAAATAAAATCTCATCTCAGTGATTTATCAAATTCAGCGGCTCATATTTTGCCCCAAAAATTTAATCTCTTATTTTCAGAATACGAAAACTCAAGTCAACAATTTTTGGGGCAATTGGACAAATTAATTGATTGAAACTCAAGCAACCAATCGACCACGAAAAATATTACGCAATTAATCAAGAGTCTGAAGCTCGAAAAATTTATTACATTAATTTACCAACAACAACATGTAATTGCATAATTGAATACGATAAACATAAAAAAAAACATTATAAGAAATCGTGCATATTTTTCTTACAATCCACGTAATTCTAATCAACTTGCACGGATTTAAAATGAATCCTTTAGATGAATTTGCTAGGAAAATTCTAACTCTAGATCTTATGGAGAGAATAATGAATTAACGTTATTTGTGAATTCCCAAGAAATTTCATATATATAGGGAAGGTCCAAATTAAATTTAAAATTAACCTATTAGAAATAAAATCCCTAATCTTATAAAATAAATCCTTTAGATTTATTTTCCATATATAAAATCTCTACGGATTTAATTTTAATGTATATCAAATCTCTACGGATTTGATTCCATATATATTAAATCCTATAATAATAGAGTAACACTCTCGTGAACCAGGTCTATGCATGAACTCTATCACTCTTATGAGTAAAATCTATCACTGTTATGCACAAAAACTTTCACTGTTTAAAAACATAAAGCATTTTCGAAACAGTGATTGTTTTTGTGCATAACAGTAATAATTTTTATGCATAACAATGAGAGTTTTTGTACATAATAGTGATACTAAATTAACCGAGTTCACGGTGAACTCAGATTCACACAAATTTTTGTCATAATAATATTCCATATATTATTATTGGGAATCTTATTTAATTAAATCCAATTTAATTAAACATTAATAATAATTAATTCCAAATTAATCTATTATTAATTAATTCTCCATAAATTAAATATTAAATCCAATTTAACATTTAATCAACCAACTATAATCCGTAAAAGGGAACTACTTGTTGTGTGACCCATAGGCCTTATATATCGAAAGCGATTAATCAAACTAATCTCAAACCCCTAGACAATAAATCGGCATTCTCAATATATGAGGTATCGTTGAAACGTCAACTACTAGAAACCATTACGATTTCCTCCTTTCATTCATACTCGATTAAGTCTTGAACATGATGAAGTCGTCTATTCAAATAACTTAACCATATTATCTCCAATCACTAATTGATCATGTATGCACACTTATCTAAGTTGGCGTGCATCGACCGAAGACTTTGATCCAATTATGATGAGAAGATGAGTATTCTCTAAATCCACATTGAGGAATGAATCCTTGGCTCAAGAACCATTCGATGAACCCAATCCAAGCCGTATCTACCCATGGAAGGGTGCAGCGTTGGTCATGGTCAAAGTTCATCACTCCACACATGTCGAAACCTCAAGTCAAAGGAGTATCGCGATCGCTAATCGAGACACCCGTGAGACACACATATAGTGGAAATACATCAAATCCTCGGATGGGTATACCAATACCCTCTAAGGTATTTGTGCATCCATCATGAGATACCTAGTATCTCATAGTAAGTGAGATCTTACTACACTCTCTAAGAGTATGATCCAGATCGCACACCGATCTCCATTGCATCATCAATATCCCATTCTTGATGATCCTTGATCGGGGCTATTTGAGAATCATGCTTAAGTCATCTGAGTTCTCACAACCTCAATGACAACAATGACTCATGGGAACACTTGTATGAATAAATGCAAACAGTCAAACATAATATTCAAACAAGTGTATTGCCATACATTAATATTAATTGAACTATAATATTAAATCAAACTGAATATCATCGAATATTATGTCCTTACAATAGATTGTCTCTAGGACACTAACACTAACATAACATTCATTCATATTTAAAGCAACGGTGATAAATAATTTATTTCAGTAAATAAGACGAAAATTCAGTTTGGTTATACAAAGTAAAAGCATACTTTACAGTATAACCCCAACAATCTCCCACTTATACTCAAAGTCTGCTTTTAAGTATACTACAGCATGTCTCATGTTCTACTTGACATCTAATGTCACCTACATGAACCTAATAATTACACACCATATATTAAAAAGTGATACTTTATAAAGAGAATTTAGTCTAGCATGATAATATTTAGTTGTTTTTTGGGTCACCCCCGTCCATATACCAAGAATGGAACAGGATTGTTTGATATCATTCGGACCCATTCGGACATATGCCCCGTTAAATATATTAAAAATCAATATATAATATATATGTTATATCTTAATATCTTAATCTTAATCTTAATACTATATATTGGTAAACCTGATTCAGCCTATGTGGTGAAACCACGTCATTCTGCATAAAGATCAATTCAATCAGATTATTTCGTTTTAAAATTGTGCGCTCTCATTAAAAGTTGCTTAAAATAAATTTTAATCTTGTCATATTTATTTGTTTATTAAGATATATGCTACACCTAAGATATTGTTGGGGTTATACTGGAAAGTATGCTTTTACTTTGTATAACCAAACTAAATTTTTTGTCTTATTTACTGAAATAAATTATTTATCACTGATGCTTTAAATATCATTTAATGTTACACATATTTATTGCATAATTGTTCAATAAATAGTACGTGTTACATTGTAGTTAATTTAGTGATACCAGATCACAGAAGATTAAATTAACAGTCCCTTGTAACTAAAAGTATGTTGTTCACGAACTAGATGGAGATGAACAATCCATCGTGAAAGGTTGAAGTGTAAGGCTCAGATTGGCTTGTCTTGACCAAGAGATTACACTAGTGCATGACTGATGCACTGAACATGACCTACAGGAGGATAAATTCTTCAGCACTGAACCAAGAAGAATTAGACCTCAGTGGTTCGTTATTTCTTAATCTTCATCCCTTAAATAGGATCGTGTGTGGTTAGTAATTATTGCTTTGACTTATGACGGGTAGAGAATCAAAGAGATTCAATACTTTATATCTTGGGCAATATTAACACGTCGCGATTGCTAAGATTTAATACTTAAGAATCGTTCGTTTGATTTGCCCCCCTTGGGAGGTTCATAAGGTTTATCATACCAAATCTTGCAAGTGGAATTTGTTTCCGGTATGGATAATAATGTTGAACCGTTCCTTGACCAAGGACAAAAGATGTCAATTAATGGAAAGCTATTTTAGTGGCTTGAATTTATTAATGGGCTGGATAATCTTAAACACGAGAAATAATAATCGGGAGCCATATTAAAAGTAATATTGGTTAAGATGGATAGTGCAATATTAATTATGTAGTGGGATTAATTAATATTTATGGGCTTGAATAATATTGTGGCTCAATATTAGATATTCAAAGTCCATTAGAAGGTCCAATCTTAATTCTCCTAAAGGCCCCTCAAGTAAATTTCAAACATAATGTCCAATAACTGAAAAATGTGTTTAAAATAAAATAAATTATTGTTGTTGTTGGTCCCGGTGCAAACGAGTCTTACACGTGTATGGGGGGGGAATACACCTGTTCAGTGTTTTTAAAACTTTTTTCTTCGAGGTCATCAAATCCTCAAGATTAGGTTTCCATATATCGAGTCAAAGTCTCTATAATAAAACCTCGATAATCCCAACAGTCCTCGAGTGTCGAGATCCCGAGTTGCTTGGATCGATATAACTTATTGAACCCCTCGTAAGAACTCTATGTTCTAGCTACTTTATGCGGAATGGTTTGGCCCTTAGTTTATACTGCTTTTAAGCTTTTAAAACCTTCCTTTTATGAAATAGTGATTAGGTCAGATTCACTTATGCAACTTCATTGGATTGATTCCAAAAATATCGCTGAAAAGTATGCTTTCAAAATCAAGTCAATGCAACAGATAAGCTAAATGAAAGCCACAAAGAATTATAGTGGTTCGAAGACTCAAGCTCCTACGCCCATCTCTCCTTTCTTCACGTAAATTCACTATCAACTTATGAGCTTTACGACTACCTCGTAGTTTACTTACTCAACTCGCAAACCCGACCTTTTGTCATAAATCACACACTAGCTTTCGGACTACTCCCCTGCTTACTAACTTCACCTCTAGAGTTTTCTATTTACTACTCCGCTGTAAACTCTTTACAACACTTCTCACCAACAAAACACACTCCAACTAATTCACATTTGGGGTTTCTTGGTTGGTTTCAACTAGGATTAGATATCCTTTACAATGAAGCACAATTTAGGATATCTCCCATAATTCTTATCAAACATTAGTATAGTGAGCTCTCTTCAATATTGAAGCACTTAAATTCTAAGTTTTTAATGCTTTTTACTTTTACAAGAATAAGCTTGAGCTCTTAAGTTGCCCTTATTAAATAAATTTCCGTAACCTTACAATGTAGAGGGTCACCAAGATTTATAGGCATACACCAAGGTCACTCTTGAAAACTATCCGTTGGAGAGACATCTTCGTGAGTTCCCTCTTGTGGTGTGTAACGCCCATATTTAGGGTTTGAAACTCCCTAACACTTTCTAGGCAATAACCTTCCATGTACACTTTTTGCATAAACTTTTGTACATCCGACATCTTTTTTTCGAGAGACTCAATATGAGAGATGGTACGATTTGTCTTTCTCTTTTTTACTTTTTGTCTCCGTTAAAGGTAGACACCTTCAACGGCTCTTTTGGTTACAAACTCGAGTTTGATATAACCTTAACAACACTTCCGACTTAGTTCCTTTTGTCTCGCATTTGAATGTCTTTCATATCTAACTTTCTATGGAATCGCGATCTTCAAGTCCTTCGAATAGATATATTTCAAGTGTCTAACATTCAAATTCATATCGACATTCAATGCGTCATATTCTTCCAATCACTCTGATTCTTGATCTTTAGTTTCTCGATCTTGATCTTTGTGTCTTCGTGAGTCTTCTTAGTCTTCAAAGGTCTTACGAGTCTTTGTAGTTTATATCTTGACCGATATCTTTGAGTCTTCTCGTGAAAGTCTTGATTACAAAGATCCTCATGAGTCTTCAAGAATTATCTCGAACTATATCTGCTGACTATACATTCTGCAGATAACATCCTAAATATTCTAAAAACTGAATCCTGACTCAACTTATCAAGATCATTCTGAACATGTCATACTCAGGGGTTTTGGGATCTAATCAAAATCATAAATCTTTATTAAAATTCATTTCCCAACAATTTCCCCCTTTTTGATGATGCCAAAACCTATCTTGTTACAAACAAATAACCTATACCCATGTTTCGAATCCTATTTCAAGATTGGTTGTCTCCCAACAATTTCTTAAATCAGAAAATCTCTCAACAATTTCAGAGTTTCTCAACAGTTTAATTTTCAGCAATTTCTTCAGTAATGAATCTCTTTAACTAGTTAATTACCAAATACTTAAACAATTTCTCCCTTATCAATCATACAATTAGTTCAGAGACATTCATTCAGGTATATCAAAATAAAATACATGTAAATAAGATAATGAGATATTATCTTTTGAGCATAATGATAAATCTTCATTGATGATTGGTATCCTCATATTACAAATGAGTTTATCAACAAAATCAAAAAGACAAAATATAAAGATTACAAAATCTTACTTGATCTTGATCTTACGATTTTGGCTCTTCGGTCTTCTGCTCTTCGGTTTTCTTCATTCTCAACTTCATCATGGCACCTCCAGTCAAACATTCCCAAAAATCTCTTCTTGATTTCTTTCCTTGATGATGTCCGGACTTTTTTTCTGTTAAACCCAATGACCAAAGATCTTGAGCAATCTCTTGAGTAATGACCTTCTCATTCACCAAGCCATTATCAAGTTTTGGAGGTGGATAGGAATATGGACCAACTACTATCCACTCTCTCCTTCATCCGCAGTTAATCCACTCATATACTTTAGATAGAAGATAAGAAGGTATTCAATGAAAGCTTCATTCGATCCGAGCTTTCCCCTCTCCATTCCTTGAGAACATCATAATTGAACCGTAAAATCCTCTTGACTTCTTCCCACATATCGTTGAGTTTGATAGGCATCCATTTATCAACGCGGGGGCCACTTTTAGTGCTTTTGATGTTCCTTTCCTCTTGCTCGAAAACAAATCAAACATAATATTTCTTTACGATCACAGACGTTCCGAGACCGGGCAACAACTTTCTTATTAATTGAACTATAATATTTCCAATCCGTAATCAATTTTCTCTGGATTGGCTTAGAAGCCTTTGACGCTTGCTTTCAGATTGAACAACTAGGACACTTTCCTCTTCATACATAACATTCCAACATTTTCCAACTCTAGCATATTTCTCTCTTGCAACATCAAGCATAGCTTGCTTTCGTGAAACTAAATAATTTATTTCGAGCGAACTTCAACTTCTCAAGAGCTCAAATTTTTAAAGGCTTTTGCTAGATTATACATTTCAAAGATCTTTAAAGCCTTCTTCTCCAAAGTACGTGCCATGAACTTTCTGAGATCTTCAGCTTCCTTTTCCCCCTTCTTGGCACCGTAATTTGGAAGAAGCCTGGAGAGTGCTGTGTCCATGTGATATTGCTCTTTGCTTACACAACGAACTTCTCCTGCTATCTGATCTTGTTCGTCTTCCAGCCTCCTTAGATGGTTCTTGGCCACGTAAAAATTCTTTTTCGATAAGTGGGCAAACCGCCGAGAGTGCTTCTTTGAACATCTCTGTCATCTTGGTCATAAGCATTGAGCTCATTTCCTCAACAGCAGACTTGATTAGCACCTCATTTTTTTCTGCCAGTTTCATCTCTAGGAAATCAGAACTTTCCTGGTGTTTCTGCTTCAGTTCATCACTTAACTCAGCCTTGACTCCTTCAAGCTTCTCATTTAGCTTTCCTTCCATGGAGGTCATCTGGGTGGTTAGAGTGTTTTGAATTTGCACCAGTTCTGAAGAGTGACTAAGACCGTCCATCTTTTGAGCTTGATTGGCCAACGTTTCTTCCATCTGAGCAATCTTGATCATCATTGGCTCAACCTTCTCAAGTTTCTCTATCAGAGGAGTGAGATCAATCTCAGGAATCTTCTGTACCTCCTGTGTTGTCTGATCATCTTGAGCTCCAGCTTCATTCTGAGCTCCAGTCTCCAGCTGCGCCTCAGTCTGAAGAGTACTATCAACATTCTGATGTTGACTAGATCCAGTTGATCGCCAATGAAGTCTCCTTTTCAATCTGAGATCGCTTCTCAACATCTCCCCTGGGTCCCCATCTCCATCTTGAGATTTGTCTCCATTGCTTGGGGCACTAACTTGATTGCTCTCCTCTCCCAACTTCCTCCTCGAACCAAATCATCAAAATCGGAGTTTTTCATCCTGAGCTTTGTCCTTCTGAACCCTGAGAAGTCGGTCAAAAGGCTGTCTCCTCATTCCACCAGTCTTCCCCTCTAAAAGCAGCAATATCAAGCATCTCGGGAAGAGTCTAATTGAGGATAAATCATGATTGTCCTTAATCAAGAAAATATCTTGCAGATCATGATATGAGCCGAGCTCGGGTATCGGTCAAGTATGAACCGTTCCCCCCTCCTCCACTCGCTTCACCTCGCCCTTCTTCCATCTTGGGCTCTTTGGTTCATTTGAAGTTTACGCTAAGGGATCAAAAGTAGATCACTCGGAGCTCATCAAGACTATTCGCTCCCGAGTCTCAAAGACCATCCCGAAGTTTGTCGCGGTCAGTCCTCGGTTTGTATCAGGTGGGTTCCGAGGCCTGAAATGTATATCCTCGGTTTGAGTCCGAGTTGGCTCGTCGATCCGAGCTTGCACATCTTGGATCGACTCTAAGTGGCTCTTCATGCGAGCACAAGCACACTGAGGTAGGCATCTCTGAGGTCTGAGCTCCTTTGAAAATTTCCTGAGAAATTTTATCAGTACTAAGCGATGTCTCGAGCACCTCAGAAAAGACCTGCTCCTCAGTCTGATCCTGTGTCCTGGAGATAACCTGAGCCAACACTTGTAATGGTGAACTCGACCCGGTTTGGCCTCGGGTTGAATCTCTTCGAATCACTTCCATCTTCATCGGGTGAGAACCACCAATCTTCTGCGTTTTGGAGCAAGATTCTTCTGTTTCATCATTTTTGCTCCTGCTCCATCTTTGCCTCCAACAACATCTTCCCCTAGTTTGTTGGGTCTTTTTTTCAAAGAAATTGCGGAAGGTGATTCTACCTTCTTTTCTCTCTTCCCCCTGATGACCTGCTTCCTTGCAGAATGGGTTTAAGGAGAATTTTGGATTTAGGAAATGGGGTCGAATTGGCGAAGATATCCTCCTCCTCTCTGCACATCTCCAAAATGTAAGCAATTTTGGTGGCATGGTGGATCTTGCCTTTGATTGAGATCGCCCCATCAATCTTCCTCAAAACTTTGGTCTGCTCACTCACCGTCTGGATCGAGAATTTCACCCGGTTGAAATCATGGTGGGTGAAGCTTTATCGCCGCCATCAATCGAGCTTGGGTACTTATCCGCTCAAAACTCCCCAAGAAGACTCATGATGCACTTGCTCACAATATCCATCAACACACGATATTGTGGCTTCAGTGCCTTTTTATGCGTTGTCGCCTCAAACTTAACAGATTCTCGGCAATCCTATCTAAGTACTCTGCTCTCTTCCCCGACATATACGTCGTAGATCCTCTCCTCTATCACAGAGCTCAAAAACATTATTCAGATTTTTTCGAAACAATATACAGATCCCTCTCAAAATCGACGTATTTGGATGACTGCTCTAAGTGTGATACAGTTAACTTAGAATGCATACAGCCCTCTTCATCTATCTTCAAGTTCTGAGATGAATTTGATTACCTCTTTTCGCAAACTCCCGGTCCGCAGTGGGTTTGCGACTAGTTCAAATGAAGTTTAGCTTGATCGAATCATATGCGAGCCTCCTCTTACGGCTTTGAGTTGGTTGTGCTTTTGAAAGAGAGACAACGAACTCGTACCACAACTTGTTGGTTTCAAATAATCTCTCGAACAGGTTGGAGCCATTTTAGAGTTTGATTGAAGAAGGGAAGCTTTTAGGGGTTTGGAGATTTTTTCGGGCAAAGGGATTTTTAATTGCAATAGGATTTGAAAATGAAGGGTTTGATAAAAATTTTTGGCTTGAATGGTTGATTGGGGTTTATATAGCCTTGAGATCGTGGGGAATCATGTTGGTTAGGTGAGTAACAATCGGTTGAGATTAATCGGATTAATTATCTGAACCCAGCGATCTCCTAAAAGTAAGTCGCCAAAACATCCTCATTGGTCATTAATGTAGCGAGCATTAAATGATGTTGACCTTCTTCTAATTTAAAAACGATCCCGCCCCAAAAAAAAAAAACATTCCTCGGTGTTTTTATATTTATTATGAATGATTACTTGAATTTACTTGAGCAATAAATGGATCGCATGAGTCATTACTACTTCGCACCAATTTCCCTCTATCGGTCTTCTTATCGAAATCGATCTTGATAAAATGTCGAGATAATATTGAGTAATCGAATTGGTTCAAGATCTTTCTTGAGTTTTCGAGATTCATTCAAAGATTTCCATTTTATCCTCGAGCTTCTCGTATGATTTTGAGAAAACTTCATGCATCCGAAAACCTTCAATTTTTCAGATTTTATTCTATACACCGGTTCTAAAGATCCCTAATTCAACCGAAAGTTCTTGAAATCTTGATTCCGCCAAAGGTTTAGTCTAGATGTCAGCTCTCTGCTTATCAGTATGAATTTTCTCCATCCTTATGTCCTTCTTCTCGACATGATCTCTGATGAAGTGATGTCTGATATCCACATACTTGCATCTGGTGTGCAATTTCGGGTTTTGTGAAATAGCAATGACACTATTATTGTCACAAAATATTGGTACTTCATTGGCTACAACTTTATAATCCCTCAATTGTTGTCTGAGCCAAAGAATCACATTATAGCAGCCTTCCTCGACCATATATTCAAACTTTCAATAGTACTTGTTGCTACTGAGGTCTGTTTCTTTGAAAACCAAGATATCAGCTTGCTTCCTAGAAATTGACAAGTTCCTGAAGTGGACTTCCTGTCAATTCTGCATCCTCCATAATCAGCATCTGAGTAACCACTTAACTCTAGGTTATCATCAGCTGGATACCATAATCCTCTATTCACTGTGCCCTTAAGATATTTCAAAGATCTTTTTGGCAAAAGATCCATGTGACTAGCCTTAGGATTAGCTTGGTATCTTGCACATATCCCAACAGCAAATGTTATATCCGGCCTACTTGCTGTGAGATAGAGCAATGATCCAATGATTCCTCTATAATCAGTATGACTTACTGATTTGCCTTCAGAATCAGGATCCATCTTGTAGTTAGTATTCATGGGAATTCTAACTGTATTGCAATTCTGTACACCATATTTGGCAATCAGATCTCTGGTGTACTTTGCCTGGTTGATGAATATTCCTTCCTTTGATTGTTTCACTTGAAGTCCTAGAAAGAAATTCATCTCTCCCATCATTGACATCTCAAACTTGCCTTTCATCAGTGTTGAAAACTTTTCACACAACTGATGGTTTGGAGATCCAAAAATGATGTCATCAACATATATCTGAACTAGTAAGATATCTTCCCCATCCTCTATCCTCGAACGAGTTCTATCAACAGTTCTTTGACAAAACCATGGTCAAGAAGAAAACCGAGAAAGAGCATCATACCATACTCGGTGCTTGTTTAAGACCATACAAAGCTTTTCTTAGCACAGAACTTGGTCATTCTTTTTTGAAACCGGAGGTTGTTCCACATAAACCTCTTCTTTAAGCACGCCGCTCGAAATGCACTTTTCACATCCATCCGATAGATCGTGAACTTCATGTGGGCAAAGATATGCAAGAAACAATCGATGGCTTCTAGTCTTTGCAACAGTGCAAAGGTTTCATCATAATCCAAACCTTCTTCTTGGGAATAACCTTGTGCAACTAGCCTTGCCTTTGTTTCTCACAATGTTGTTGTTTTCATCTCTTTTGTTCTTGAAAACCCACTTGGTTCCAATGACATTGTGCCTTTCGGGTCTATCTACTAGCTCCCATACTTCATTCCTCGAGAATTGATTCAAATTTCATCTTGGATGGCAAGAATCCAAAGGAGAATCTTGTAGAGCTTCACCAATCTCGATGAGGTTCTTTCTCCGATAGGAAGCGTTAAATAGTGCACTCTCTCCATGGAACCTTCTAGTCTTAACACCTTCGCTTAGATCCCCCCACAATCGGGCTTGTAGGATGGCTATCTAACCATTTCCTTCTTGATGTTCCCCTTCAATGGTATCCTCAACATTTGAAATGTAAGGTTCGATTAAATCGAAAAACTCGTGGAACAACAAAAAGAGAAAGGGAATCATCTTCCTCGGGGAAATTCTACCGAGAACATTGTCGAGACATTTGTTCCCCTTTGGTTGATAGATTCAAATTGCCTCACCAGTGACCACATCTTCATTGGCATCACGTGCTGAAGTCCGAACGGTGTCCTGCTCGGATTGGTCACCTTTTGAGTGTTGGTTTTCCGGGTCTCACCATCCCGATTTCCATCCCGAACTTCTTTATCCGAGTCCGAGTCACTCCAATCATAGATAATGACCGACTTCTTCTTTTCGTATTTAGTTGATGATTTATCTTTCGCTTCGAGGCTTAATCTGGTGATCCTCTTTTGTCGCTTCATTTGCATCATGTTCCTGCTTTCTTACGAACACAAACAGATTCATCAAAAATAACATGAGGTGTTTCCTCCACAATAAGAGTCCTACAGCTTGTAAACTCGAAAAGCTTTAGTTACTTCGTAATATCCTAAGAATATTCCTTCATCGCCTTTTACTATCAAATGTTTTCAACCGATCTTTACCATTATTGTGTATGAAACACTTGCAACCAAAACACACGAAAAGAAAGAAACAAGAGGCTTCCTTTCATTCCAAAGCTCATAAAGGCGTTTTGCCTTGACTTTTTTCAAGATGGATCTATTCTGAGAGTAACATGCAGTGTTGACAGCTTCAGCCCAAAATCTTTTAGGAATATCAGCTTCAGCTATCATTGTCCTTGCAGCTTCTTTTAGAGTTTTGTTCCTTCTTTCAGCAACACCATTTTGTTGAGGGGTCCTTGCAGCTGATGTTTCATGTAGAATTCCATTTGCTGCACAATAATCAGAAATGATATGATTTATAAACTCAGTTCCTTTGTCAGATCTGATTTTGACCACACTCAGATTTTTCTCATTACTGAGCCTTTTCAGTAATTCTGGCAGCTTTATCTGAGTCTCTTTCTTACTGAGTAAGAATATGACCCAAGTATATCTTGAGTAGTCATCAACTACTACCAATGTGTATTTCCTGCCATTAGTGCTCACAGGTGTTATAGGACCAAACAGATCCATATGCAAAAGCTGAAGTATTCTCTCAGTAGAAACTTCTACTTTGCTTTTAAATGATGCTTTGACTTGTTTTCCTTTCTGGCACGCATCACAAATGTGTTCCTTACTGAACACTTCATTAGGCAACCCTCTCACAAGAGCTAATCTTGCAAGCTTGTTCAGGGTTTTGAAGTTTAGGTGATTCATTCTTTTATGCCATAACCAACTGGGTATCTGTGGAACTTTTAGCAATTAAACATGTATCTTTAGGAGTTGAACTCCAATCGAAGAAGATACACATTCCCTTTTCTTGTACCAATCGAATACTTTACGTGATGTATCATCTTTCACAAAGCATAAGTTCTTGGAGAACTCAACATTGAAACCCTTATCACAGAATTGGCTAATTGACAACAAGTTATGCTTCAATCCAGATACATATGAAACACCATGGATATGAACTGAGTCGACTTCCAAAGTTCCATATCCTTCAGTCTGTCCCTTGGAGTTATCTCCAAAAGTGATCTGTGGGCCTCTTTGTTCAACATAGTCACTGAGCATCTTCTTGAATCCTGTCATATGTCTTGAGCATCCGCCAAGATACCATACATCAGGAGCTTTTTCATCTCTGCTCATCGCTGCCATGTGTTCTTTCATCGCCTTAGTTCCCCGGTTTTCCTCCCCCCGAAATAGATCAATTCTTAGGTACCCATTTTGTGTAGGGTCCTACGAGGTTAGCTGTACCTTTCGGAATCCAAATCTGCCTGACAACTCTAATCACTTTAGAGTGGCTAATTTGTCTTCCATAAACATCAACATATACATCCACTACTCTGGGTGCCTTAGCAGTTTTCGTATATGTGTTCCTAGCTTTAGCATGAACATGTGCCTTAGAGTTCTTCTTTGGTTCAGGCCTTCTGTTCAGATGCTTAGGCTTTTGTGCAGCCGGTCTAAATCTTTGATGACACGGGTTCAGATAACCTTTACCCTTAGGCAAGTGAGGTTCAGGTTATGCATCTCTCAGATCGAACTGGTCTTTCAAAGATAATCGAGGACTTGGTCTCTTCAATTGAGAATGTCTCTCGAAAGTGTTTCTCATCCGAGGATTCCTCTCGATGGTTCAATGTGGAGCCTTTCGTGTTTGCATTCTTAGCTGAGGCTTTGAAGTACTTGCTCGAAACTTTCTTAATCGACCGCTTTCGGGTTTTTCTTGCCTTCACCGAGGTTTGGGCTTTCTAACCCGATCATTCAGTTTTTACCGAGACCAAAGGTCCTTTTCCTTTGTCTACAACCTTGGGCATTTCTTCGGTTTGAAGTGTAGGTGCCAATCGGTTTTTACAAAGATAGTCTTCTTTTTACTTGACGCAACATTTAGATGACCTTGTGAGGTTCCCCTCGAATATATCCCAATCCGGATTTTATAGTCGAGATCTCTCGGTAACTCAATTTCATCTATTACATTAGATGCATTATTCAATAGAGTTAACTTCTTCTCATGCACTATCCTCACAGCTTCAGAGAGTTTTATGCTTCTCGGAGAGGTCATTGAACTTCGGTTCGATTAGTGAATCTTTTTGAAGGGATTTCTCTAGCTTTTTCGATTAGGGACACTATCAACTTCTCTTTCTCGAGAGTTGTACTTTCGTAACATCCAGTTCATCAAGAGCTCCCATTAATTGAGAAGTGACTTCGATATTGCTAGAGTCTTTCCATTTTAGATTTTCAAATTTTCGGTTCCTTATTCTCTCTTGAGTTTGATTTAGCGATCCTTGCAAAACAAAGATAGTCCTTCATCGATTCTCGAAAAGAATCCATCAGTCAAAATGACTGTTTTCGATGGAACTTGAAAACTCTTGCGCTAGTGTAGGAACAACAACAGAGAAAGAAGAGTTTACCTCCTCAATGGCCATCGATGACGATGTCATCACTTTCAATTTGTCGAGAATATCTCATCTGAAGAGCTAGATCCCTCCTCGAGTGTTCTTCTTCGCAATCATGGCCTTTTTGCTTGAGAACTTCGGTCTCTTATAAATTGCCTTTCTCTTCTCTCCTTAGCACTCAAATCTGGACAATCATACTGGAAGTGACCTTTCTTCTGGCAGTTATAGCATCTGTTAGCATCATCATCCTGATCATTTTCTTCTTTGGACTTGGAGTCCTTTCTTTTGGATGAAGATCCTTCAAATTTTCGTGTCTTTCTTCTTCTTCTCGTTGATCGTCCTCGGGTTTCTTCTGGTACTGTGGTTCCCGTAATAGTTTTTGTATTTTCCAAATCTACTATTGAGTCTATCAAACCTTCTTGCCATCGATCTTTAGCTTTTCCTCAAGCTCATCCCGATTTTTGGCATGGGGGTTCTCGAGACTCTCTAGTTTTGAGTTTTTATCTTTGGCTTTTAAGGCCACATTCTTACTAGATGAAGAATCATCTTTCTTTGTCGACCTTTTTGGATTTCTTATTAATTACAAATTCATAGGCTTTCAAATTCGAGAGAAGACTTGTTGGTAAGGCATTGAGTTAATATTCTTGGTGTTTTCAATCACCACCATGAATATCCCATTTCTTAGATAGACCTCTAAGAATTTTCAATGCAACTTCTCTCTGTGGGTATTTCTTTCCAAGTGCATTTAGATCATTCATGATGCTAGTGAATCGACTTCCATTTTGTCTATTGATTCACCATCATCCATTTCAAAAACCATCAAACTTTCCAATTGCCACCGAAAGTTTGTTTTTTTTTATATGATCTCTGCCTTGGCACATAACAAATAGTGTGTCCCAAATCTCTTTAGCAAAGATTACGGTGAGAGATCATTCCCATCACACCATCATCAATTGTGTTGTATAGTGTGTCTTTTTGCAATGTAGTCTAGATTGACTAACTTTCTCCCTCAGAGTCGGTTGGTCATCGACTTAGGAAATTCTGCTCTAGGATCAATTCTCCCATCTTCTGTTCCTCTGGGATTCACTACAGTAAACTGGAATGGTCCTTGAGAGACCACTCTCCACATACGCTCATGTTTGGAATATAGATGAGCCTTCATTCTCAGTCTCCATAGGTCATAGTTCTCCACTGAGAACATGAGAAGTTTTTTAGAAGACATTTTTCTGATCTCTTGAAAAATAAAAGGTTTCAGCAAATAAGATCAGTTCAGATAGACCACAAGTATGTTTGAAAATAAAACTTTGGTCAACACAGCAGATGGTCAAGTTGAACCACTGCTCTGATACCACTTGTTGGTCCCGGTGCAAACGAGTTTTACACGTGTATGGGGGGGAATACACGTGTTCAGTGTTTTTAAAACTTTTTCTTACTGAGGTCAGCTTGGGTCAGATAATCCTGAAGATTAGGTTCTGAGAAGCACATATCGCTCTGAGTCAAAGTCTCATCGAGATGGTGATCCCGAAATGCTTTTCGAAAACCTCGATAATCCCAACCGAGTCCCGAGTGTCGAGAGATCCCGAGTTGCTTGGATCGATAACTAACTTCTTCAACCCTCGAAGAGTACGCTTCGATTTGGTAACTATCTCTGTTCTAGCTACTCGGTTGTCTTGAAATGGTTTGGCCCTTAGTTTATACTCATTTTAAGCTTTGAAAAACCTTCCCTTTATGAAATAGTGATTAGGCTGTGATTCACTTATGCAACTTCAGTGGATTGATTCCAACTGAATATCAGTGAAAAGTATGCTTTCAAAATCAAGTCAATGCAACAGTTAAGCACGATAATGAAAGCAATAAAGAACACAAAGAATTATAGTGGTTCGAGACTCAAGCTCCTACGTCCACTCTCCCACTCTTGGAGAAATTCACTATCAACTTATGAGCTTTACGACTACCTCGCAGTTTACTTACTCAACTCGTACGAGTTTTTCGACTACTCCACGTGGTTTACTTACTCAACCCGACCTTGAGCTTTACACTACCTCCGTAGTTTACTTACTTAATCACACACAAGCTTTCGACTACCCCTCAGAGCTTACTAACTTCTCCTCTAGAGTTTTCTCGACTACTCCGCCAGGTTTACTAACTCTTTACAACACTTCTCACCAACAAACACACTCCAACTACCTTCACAAGGGTTTGGAGATATTTCCTAGGATGAGATATCCTTTACAATGAAGCATAATGCAAAGGGTTAGGATATCTCGACTAAGCTTTGGATAATTCTTATCAAGCTAGGCTTAGTATAGTGAGCTCTCTTCAATATTGAAGCACTTGGGAAATTCTAAGTTTTTCGAGTGCTTTTAACTTTAAAGAATATGCTTGAGCTCTTAAGTTATGTATAAATTTCCGTAACCTTACAATGTAGAGGGTCACCAAGATTTTATAGGCATACACCAAGGTCACTCTTGAAAACTATCCGTTGGAGAGACAGCTTCGTGAGTTCCCTCTTGTGGTGTGTGAAATGGCTATATTTAGGGTTTGAAACTCCCTAACACTTTCTAGGCAATAGTCTTCGATGTAGCCGGTCTTCACTTTTTGCAGTCTGGAACTTTTGTACATCTGACATCTTTTTTTCGAGACCTCATCACTTTGTCGATGTCGATGGCATGGTGCGATGTTGTCTTTCTCTTTTTTACTTTTGTCTCCAGTTAAAGGTAGACACCTTCAACGGCTCTTTTTGGTTACAAAGTCTGGGTTTGATATAACCTTAATAACACTTCTGACTTAGTTCCTTTTGTCTGCATTTGAATGTCTTGGCAGATATCTAACTTTCTAAGGAATAGCGATCTTCTCAGTATTGCATCCTTCAGATAGATATATTCAGTGCCTCGGAACGTTCAGGTTCATACTGAGCATTCAGTACGTCACTGATTCTTCAGTAATTACTGTGCCTTCCGTATTCTTGATCTTTAGTTTCTCAGTCTTCAGTCTTTTTGTCTTCAGATTCTTCTGAGTCTTCAGGGTCTTCTGAGTCTTTGTAGTTTATATCTTGACCGATATGTTTGAGTCTTCTCGAAGTCTTGATTTTCAAGATCCTATCGAAATGTATCAAGAACTATCCTGAACTATATCTCACGACTATACATTCTGCAGATAACATCCTAAATATTCTAAAAACTGAATCCTGACTCAACTTATCAAGATCATTCTGAACATGTCATACTCAGGGGTTTTGGGATCTATCAAGAGGTCAAGAGGCGGGCGAGATTTATCAAGAGGTCACGGGCGAGGCGGAGGTGGGCGAGGCCAAGAAGACGCGACGACGCCGCGCCGAGATCGCCGAGATCTGGGCGACACACTGAGGCGTGCCGAGGCAACTGGCGGGTGCGATCCACCGTGGTGCCGAGGCTGCCTAGGCTATCCCAGCAAGTGGCCTACCGATGCGGCGTGCATCCTGGCCAAGGAAATGGCGTGGCGGTTCGAGACGGCGGTATTTTTTTTAGATGAACGAGTTGGAGAAATTCGAGACGTGTTTCTTCAAGATCAAGCCAAAAAAAATCAAACCATGACAATTGGATAATTTGTGCCCAATATGTTTATTTTTCTGTTTTTTGCTTGATTTATTTGTGCTATCTTATGCTTTATTTAATTTGTTTAAATGTGTTTGCATGAGGGTTGACAAATTAAAAAATCTCAACTCCAAAATTACTAAGTATGTTTTAAATAATTAATTGAAAATTTTATTCCGGATAATAAAATTGAATTAATTTTGACCTCCATGGTTTATTTATTTGTGAATTCTTTTGGAGAAATTCCCCACCGGACGGTCAAAAGATAGGTTTCACATGAATGAATTCCAAACGCGGATGATTGTGGGTTATTACTAGTGGCGGCGATGACCCTCCCCCACGAGGCTCGATCAAAGCAAAATAGTAATCCTGTATTTAATCATGGTTATTACTTAGGTATAAAATTGATATGCATATACTTCCCAAAGTCCCCGTCCAATTTTATATTGGTCAAGTGAGAGCCAACTATTAACTGGATATTAAATGTTTGTAACTGTTCTTGTTTGTAACCTGCTTGAATGTGTTTAAATAATGACCCACCCCACGTGGCTTATTTAAACTGTTTTGAGATGTTGGCTGATGCATGTTCATATTTTTTTTTGAGATTTTAATATGATGCATGTGATCAAAACCTTGTGATATACTTGTGCTATTGCATATAGTTGTTTATTTCAGTTCAGCATGTCGTTACCTTTTAATCCACTGTTATTATACTTAAAGTCAATACAATATGTATGGAAACTATAATGATTGGAAAATTATAATTGTCCTAACTGCACAAAAGCACAAGTGGATTTTGACACACAAAAACCAGATGAGCCAACTGACGAGTCAAAACATGCGGGACTCGTCAGATCACCTTGCGAGAGATGTCGTCGCTGAAAATGGTGGAGGAAAAACCCGTAAGGGATTACGTCCTCAAAATTGATGGCCCATCTGAACAAACTTGAGATTCTCGAGTCTGATTATGATCCGGAGACTCGGATGAATTTGGTACTTCATTCTCTCGCCTGAAGAAAGGTTTTTGAGCATTTTGGCCTCGCTAGCTAATTTGTTGCAAACTTTTGGACTCGGCGAAAATGATGATAAGGCACCAAACTCAAGCTTTTGACGGCAAGTGGTCCATCTTCATCTTCTAAGCCAAGGGTAGGCAAGATAAAGAAGAGGACCAAAGGCCATAAGCAATAAAACTCAATCGGCCAAGGGCAATGGTAAGATGAGGAATGCTTGTTGAGTCAAGGAAAATCCAAAGAGGAAGTGCTTAAGCTGCGGTGAGAGAGGACAATGGAGGTTTTGCTGTTCCAACCCCCAAAAAAGGATCTAAAAGAAAGGTAATTCTCACACAATAGTTGTTGAAACTTGTTTAGCGGCGATACTTCTCATTCGTGGTTGGTTGATACGAGATCCACTAATCATGTTGGCTTCACGGGTTCTAAATGATCCGGCAACGTGGTGGGAGTGAGATCCTCATCACACTAGGGCAACGTTATTTAAAGTAGAAGACATTGCAATGCTACGTGAAAGTGGCGATATTGCAATGCTACGGTAGTAACGATTATTGCAATACTATGCAAGTAGCAGACATTGCAATGCTACATGAGTAGCAGTTAAAACAGTGGGAGAAGTGCACCTATCTTTTGAAGATAAAGTTTTTTGAGATTATCTTTGTGTTCCCAGTTTTTAGAAAGAATTCACTTTCAGTTTCTAAAATTCGATTAAAGGACACTAAGTTTCTTCTAATAAGAATGACATCATTTTTGAAATGATGAGTGTATCTGTTACGGGACATTGATGGAAAATCTCTATACAATTAACTGTGCACACCACCCACGAAATGTATCCTATAACACATCAACTATTTCCGAGAAAAGAAAACGTTCATCAGACGTGAACGAGACACTTCTTTGGCATCTAAGATTAGGTCATATAAATCCAAAGAGGATCCAAAGGTTGGTGAAAGATGGTTCACTGGAGCGTCTCCAAGTTGAATCGATTCCAACCTGCGAATCATGTTTGGAGGGTAATATGACCAAGATGGCATTTGGAGCCAAGGGGAATGGGGCTAAAGAAGTGTTAGAGATCGTTCACATAGATGTACGTAGTTCAATGTCAACCAAAGCAATAGGAGGTTATGAGTAATTTTATTGATGATTACTCAAGGTACATTTTCCTTATGAAGCATGAATCTGAGACCTTTGAGAAATTCTAAAGAATTTAAGGCTCAAGCAGAGAATAATATGGAAAAACGTATCAAGTCTCTACGATCTGATCGTGGAGGCGAATACCTCAGCGATGAGTTTTTGAACTACTTATCTGATGAAGGGATTGTATCCCAGCTCACCGCATTTTAACCCTCAACAAAATAGGGTTTTTCGAGCAAAAGCAAATGAAATTTTTTTGGAAACAAGTTAGATCAATGATGAGTTATACGGATCTTCCCGAGTCGTTTTGGGGTCATGCTTTGAAAAATAAACTTTACATTCTCAACTTGGTGCTATCCAAATCGGTTCCCAAAACCCCAAAGAATTGTGGACCCAAGCAAGTCTAGTATGAGACACATGAGAACTTTGGGGTGTCCGCCTACGTGTTGGACAAGGAAATCGTAAATTGGATCCTCAATCGTAATTAAGGCTGTTTTTGTAGGATACCCCGAGGAACAAAAGGGTGAATGTTCTATAGTTCAAGATCAAAAGGTTGACATCCGCACCCACTTTAGATTTTGGAAGAAAAACTATAGAACCAAAGAAAACCCGTGAGATTACCTTAAATGAGCTTAGAGGGCAAACCTCTCAATTACCAACTGTCTTAGATGATATACCGTATTTATACGTTTCTGGCTGGAGCCTCGTTATAGTGGGAGGGTTGTTTGATAGCCCGAGATTCATGGGAATAGGAGAGTCCTCGAACTTGATTCCGTGAATCGCACCCATTGACATATGACGAGGCACTCCAAGATAAGGATGAAGATTCTTGGCAAACAAAGAATGGAAGCCAAAGTGGGTTTTATGTTTCATAATAGAATGTGGAGCTAGTCGAACTACTTAATGGGGTCAAACCCATTGTATGAAAGTGGGTATATAAGAGGAAAAGAGGATCGACGTGAAGGTTGAAACCTTTAAAGCAAGAAGACTAATGGCGAAAGGTTATACTCGAGAAAAGAAAGGGATCGATTATGAGGAAACTTTTTTTTCAGTAGCCATGCTTAAGTCCATCCAGTATTCTCTTATCGATTCTTTCAGCGATTTCGACTTTGAAATCATCAAATAGATGTCAAGATGACTTTCCTAACTAAGTCTTGATAAGAAGATCTATATGCAACAACCCCATGTTTTCATTGAAACAAAGCCAAGAACACCTAGTTTGTAAAGCTCAAGAGGTCCATTTACGGACTCAAACAGGCATCCAGAGCTTGGAACCAAAGTTTTGATCATGTAATAAAGTTTTATGGGTTTGATCAAAACTAGTTTGAAAGTTGTGAGCGTATCGGAACTGCATTAGTATTCTTAGTACTATATGACATTGTGATCATCGGGAACGATGTGAAGGTGTGGTCAGACGTAAGGGCATGGCATTTCAAAACAGTTTGATATGAAAGACTTAGGGAAAGCCAGACACATCCTTGGGATCAAGATTACTCGAGATCGCAAGAAAAGGATGATCGGGTTATCGCAAGTATTCATACATTGACAGTGGTTTTAAAACGATTCAGCATGCAAGATTCCAAGAAAGGATTCGTACCTTTCAGACTTGGAATCCATCTATCCAAGAAAATGTCCCCTAAGACGCAAAAGGAGATAGATAACATGAAAGGCATTCCTTGTGCTTCGGCTGTAGAAAATCTTATGTATGCAATGTTGTGTACGAGACCGGATATATGCTTTGCCGTAGGCATGGTAGCAAGATATCAGAGTAACCCAGGGAAAGCGAATTGGACGACAGTTAAAAACATTCTGAAGTATCTGAAAAGAACTCGGGATAGAATGTGTATTTATCAGTCAGACACTCCAATCCCCATCGGCTACATGGACTCGGATTTCCAATCAGATTTAGATTCCATAAATTATATGCCTCAGTTAGTGTGTTTCAATTTGGGAAGTGTAGCCATCAAATGGACGAGTGTGAAGCAGAAATGCATCACTGACTCAACCATGGAAGTCGGGTAAGTAATTGCTTGTGAAGCAGTGAAAGAACCGATTGAGCTCTAGACCTTCTTAGTGGACTTGGATGGTGTTCTGAATTTGTCTAGCAATATTTGCTAAGGGCAGTTGCAAATTCAAGAGAACCAAGAGTCCACGAGTCAAACAAACACATTAAAGGAAAGACATCTTATACGAGAAATCGTTAAGAGAGGAGATATAGATGTGGCAAAGATAGCGTCTGAGGACAGCCCTAGCGCATCCATTCACAAAGCGCCTCTGAATACATTCTAGAGACATGTGAGTGGAATGGGTGTCAAGACCGTTGTCAATCTGCTTTGAGTATAAGTGGGAGAAATTATTAGGTTCGTGTAGGTGACATTAGATGTCACGGACTACGCGAGACGTGTTGTAGTATACTTAAAAGCAGACTTTGAGTATAAGTGGGAGATTGTTGGGATTATACTGAAAAGTATGCTTTTTACTTTGTATAATCGGCCCCTAAATTTCGCACTTATTTATCAAATAAATTGTTTATCACCGATGCTTTAAATATGATTGAATGTTATATATATTTATTGCATAATTGTTCAAATAATTAAATGACGTGTTACATCAGAGTTAATTTAGTGATACCGATCACGAAAGATTAAATTAACGGTCCCTTTGTAACTAAAAAGTACGTCATTCACGACCTAGATGGAAATGAACAACCATCGCGAAAGGTTGAGGTGTAAGGCTCGATTGGTTTGTCTTGACCAAGAGATTACACTAGTGCATGACCGATCTTTTGAATAGGACCTCTGAGGAGGATAAATTCTTGAGCCCCAACAAGGAAAAATTAGACCTCGGTGGTTCGTTGTTTCTTAACCTTCGTCCCTTAAATGGGATCACGTGGGATTGGTAACTATTGCTTTGACTTATCATGGGTAGCGAATCGGAGAGATTCAATACTTTTTATCTTGGGCAATATTATTGGTCACATGTGATTGCTAAGATTTAATACGAAGAATCGCGTGCAAAATACGCTTGCTTGATTTGCCCCTTGGGAGGTTCATAAGTTTTATCATACCAAATCTTGCAAGTGGAATTAGTTTCGGTATGGATAATAATGTTGAACCGTTCCTCAACCAAGGACAAAAGATATTAATTAACGGAAAGTTATTTCCGGTGGGTTTGAATTAATTAATGGGCTAGATAATCTTAAACACGGAAATAATGACCGAGCCATATTGATAATATGGGTTAAGATGGATGGTGCAATATTAATTATGTAGTGGGATTAATTAATATTTATGGGCTTGAATTATATTGTGGCTCAATATTAGATATTCAAGATCCATTAGAAGGTCCAATCTTAATTCTCCTAAAGGCCCCCTGAGTAGCCCAACATATAGTCCAATAACTGAAAAGGTGATTAAAGTAAAATAAATATTGTTGCTTAATATTTCCTCTATTTTTCGAAATTTATGGATAAAAGAGGGAGAAAGATTTTCTTTGAATTTTGTTATGGAATGAAGATATGTATTCTTGGAATACAAGATTATCTCATTAAATTCAAGAAATCTCCCGCTTGATTATCTATATGAATATTTCGAAATTGTTGAATATTATGGGCAAGAAAAATTTTCTTGAAAAGATATTATGGAAGATATGTATTTCTTGAAATACAAGAATATCTCATAAATTCAAGAAGATCCAAATCTTGTAATCTTGAGCCAAATTTTCAAAAATTAATCCATAATAGAGGAGGTGGAATTTTTGTGGAATATTTTAATTATGGGAAAAAGAATATATGGGATATATTCAAGATTTCTTGGTGACCAAGAAAAGTCTTTTCCCACATTGAAAAATCACTAAAATTTCGACCGCCCTCCCTCTTATAAATAGGGGATGATTAGTTCATTCCCAAGAACAATTCCACGTGCTGGAAATATTAGCAAATCCACATAAGTGGTGCAACAAAGTTTATTTTTTCCTTTTGTTAATTGTTCGTGAGTATCCTTCCACCGGATTGTCGAAAGCAGGGCTAAGGGAATACTTGGGAAGTCCTTTTGGTTAGTTCGTCCCGACCAAAGCCACTTTGCCATCCCGAGAGGTACATTCACGTAAACCCGTAGTTTCCGCGTCAATAGGTTTTACGTGGGCTTTTTATATGCATGATATGTTGTTGCAATTATTATTTGAATTAATATAGGATTAATTCATGCTAGTAATAATTAATGAATTAAATTTGTATTTAAATATTCACCCGAATAGATCTTGTGCAACTCATTCCCCAACATCCAATTGTCATGGAATTTAATGTGTTTATTTATGCATGCATATAAATTGTGGTTTTTAATTCGATTCGCTCAATTGCTTTTGCCTCGTGGAGAAAATCCATGAGTAGATTAGATTTGTTTGATTTGATTAATGTAATAGACTAGTCTAGATCTAGGTTTATTTATTTTTGTAAATAAATTGTAAACCGGATCGGAAACGGAGGCGAGACGGGTTAATTAAAAGACGGATCCGAATCCTGGCGCAAGCGGCGTATACGAGTAAATGTGCCAAGGAGGCACGCTGGGCGACGCGCCAAGCAGTGTACACATGCGCTGGGCGAGGCCGCTTGCCGAAGGGCTGCATCACCTTCCCTTGTATGACGGGCGCTGCGGTGCAAGGCGCTGGGCGAAGCGTTTAGGCGGGCGCTGCGGACGAAAGGGACGCGAAGGCGAAAAGGGCGTGCGCGATGCGGTGTAGGGCGGATCGCGTTGGCGCTACAAGACCGGTACGCTCAAGCCTAATGAGATCTACCGACGGCCGAGGAAGGTCGAAAGTCGAAATCGCGGCGTCTTATTTGGCTTATCTTGTGACAAGACGACGCGATCGACGGACACGGCCGGGTGCAAGAAGGAGTGCACCCCGACCCGCGAGATGATCGGTGCACGAGACGTGGTTTTTTGAGACGATCGAGTGGGAGAAATTCAAGACGGCGTTTCTTCAAAATCAAGCCAAGAAAAATCAAACCATGACAATTGGATAATTTGTGCCCAATATTTTTATTTTTCTGCTTTGCTTGATTAATTGTTGTGATTTCTTGTGCTTTATTTAATTTGTTTAAATGTGTTTGCATGAGAATTGCCCAATGAAAAATCTCACCTTCAAAAATTACTAAGTATGTTTAAATAATTAATTGACAATTTTATTCCGGATAATAAAATTGAATTAATTTTGACCTCCATGATTTATTTATTTGTAGATTCTTTTGGAGAAATTCCCCCCATGGGACGGCCAAAAGATAGATTTCACATGAATAAATTCCGTAAGGATGATTGTGGGTTATTATTAGTGGCGACGATGACCCTCCCCACGAGGCTCGTTCAAAGCGAAGTAATAATTTTGTATTTAATCATGGTTATTACTTAGGTATAAAATTGATATGCATATACTTCCCCGAAGTCCCTGTCAATTTTATATTGGTCAAGTGGGAGCCAACTATTAATCTGGATATTAAAAGTTTATAACTGTTTCTTGTTTGTAACCTACTTGAATGTGTTTAAATAATGACCCACCCCACGTGGCTTATTTAAACTGTTTTGAGATGTTGGCTGATGCATGTTCATATTTTTTTTGAGATTTTAATATGAATCATGTGATCGAATTATGTGATAATTTTGTGTTTATACAATAGTTATTTATTCCAGTTCAGCATGTCGCAACCTTTTAATCCACTGTTAATATACTTAAAGTTAATAGAATAGTATGGAAACTATATTGATTGGAAACGAAAAATTATGATTGTCCTAACTGCACAAAAGCACAATTAGATTCTTGACACACAAAAATTCAGATGAGCCAACTGACAAGTCGAAAACGCGGGGCTTGTCAGATCACCTTGCGAGAGATGTCTTCGCTGAAAATGGTGGAGGGCAAACCCGTAAGGGATCACGTCCTCAAAATTGATGGCCCATCTGAACAAACTTGAGGTTCTAGGTGCAGATTATAATCTGGAGACTCAGATGAATTTGGTACTTCACTCTCTGCCCAAAAAGTTTTTGAGCATTTTGGCCTCGCTAGCTGATTTGTTGCAAACTTTGGTCTCGGCAGAGATGTTGATGGGGCACCAAACTCAAGCTTTGAAAGCAAGTGGTCCGTCTTCATCTTCTAGGCCAAGGGAAGGCAAGAAGAAGAAGATGACCAAAAGCCATAAGCAATCAAACTCAAATGTTGTCAAGGGTAATGGTAAGATGACGAATGTTGGTGTTGTCAAGGAAAATCCAAAAGGGGAGTGTTTCAACTGCGGTAAAAGAGGACATTGGATGTTGGCCTGTTCCAATCCCAAGCGGAATGGAAAGAAAGGTAATTCTCATGCACTAGTTGTTGAAACTTGTTTAGCGGCGTATGCTACCCATTCGTGGGTAATGGATACGGGGTCCACTGATCATGTTTTCTTCACGGGTTCAAACGGACCCGACAGCTAAGTGGAAGTGAGATCCCTATCACGCTGGGCGATGCTACGAGAGTGGCAGCTGAAGCAGTGGGAGAAGTGCACCTGTCTTTTGAAGACAGAGTTTTAATTTTAAGAGATGTTCTTTACGTTCCTAGTTTTAGAAAGAATTTAATTTTGGTTTCTAAACTCTACCTTGATGGATATTAGGTTACTTTTGATAAAGTTGTTACCATTTCTTTTTATGATAAATTTATCTATCATGGAACGTTGTTGAACAATCTCTATAAAATTAACTGTGCACACCACTCATGAAATGCATCCTATAACACATCAACCATTTCCGATAAAAAAAATGTTCATCAGACGTGAACGAGACAATTCTATGGCATCTTAGATTGGGACATATTAATCCAAAAAGGATTCAAAGGTTGGTAGAAGATGGTTCATTGGAGTCTCTCCGGGTTGAACCAATCCCAACTTGTGAATCATGCTTGGAGGGTAAAATGACCAAGAGGGCATTTGGAGCCAAGGGGAATAGAGCCAAAGAAGTGTTAGAAATCGTTCACACAGACGTATGTGGTCCAATGTCAATCAAAGCAAGAGGAGGTTATGAGTATTTCGTCACTTTCATTGATGATTACTCAAGGTACGACTACATTTTCCTTATGAAGCATAAATCTGAGACCTTTGACAAATTCAAAGAATTTAAGGCTCAAGCAGAGAATCATAGGGAAAAACGTATCAAGTCTCTACGATTTGATCGTGGAGGCGAGTACCTCAGCTATGACAGCTAACTGCACCCGCCCGGGGTTGCAGAGCGAAGAAACATAACTCTTTTAGAAATGGTTAGATCAATGATGAGTTATGCGGATCTACCCAAGTCGTTCTGGGGTCATGCCTTGGAAACAACGGCTTACATTCTGAACTTGGTGCCATCAAAACCGGTTCCCAAAACTCCCAAAGAATTGTGGACCGGGCGCAAGCCCAGTTTGAGACACATGAGAATTTGGGGGTGTCCGGCCTACGTGTTCGACAAGGAAGCCGGAAAATTGGATCCTCGATCAGAATTAAGGCTGTTTATAGGGTACCCCGAGGGAACAAAAGGGTGTATGTTTTATGGTCCCGAGGATCAAAAGGTGGTAATTAGCACCCACTTTAGATTCTTGGAAGAAGACTATATGAACGAAAGAAAGCCCAGAAGTGAGATTACCTTAAATGAGCTTAGAGGGCTAACCTCAGTGCCAACTGTACAAGATAACATACCAAACGACACATTTACACAACCGGAACCTCGACGTAGTGGGAGGGTTGTGAGACAACCCGAGAGATTCATGGGGATAAGAGAGTCCTCGGACTTAGTCCCCGGTCAAGATGAATTAGACCCATGGACTTACGATGAGGCAGTCCAAGACAAGGATGCGGTTTCTTGGCAAACAGCAATGGAAGCCGAAATGGGTTCTATGGATCATAACAGAGTGTGGGAGCTAGTCGAACCACTCAATGGGGTCAAACCCATTGGCTGCAAGTGGGTATAAAAGAGGAAGAGAGGACCAGACGGGAAGGTAGAGACCTTCAAGGCAAGGCTTGTGGCGAAAGGTTATACTCCGAAAGAAGGGATCGACTATGAGGAAACCTTTTCACCTGTAGCAATGCTCAAGTCCATCCGAATTCTTTTGTCGATTGCTGCGCATCTCGACTTTGAAATCTGGCAAATGGATGTCAAGACGGCTTTCCTTAACGGAAGTCTTGAAGAAGAAATCTATATGCAACAACCCCAAGGCTTCATTGAAAAAGGCCAAGAACACCTAGTTTGTAAGCTCCAGAAGTCCATTTACGGACTCAAACAAGCATCCAGAGCTTGGAACCAAAGTTTTGATCAAGTAATAAAGTCTTATGGGTTTGATCAAATTGAATACGAAAGTTGTGTGTACAAGAAGCGTGTCGGAACTGCATTGGTATTCTTAGTACTATATGTACATGATATTGTGCTCATCGGAGACGATGTAAAGGTATTGTCAAATGTAAGGGCATGGCTTTCAAAACAGTTTGATATGAAGGACTTAGGGGAAGCTGGGCACGTCCTTGGGATCAAGATCACTCGAGATCGCAAGAAAAGGATGATAGGCTTATCGCAAGTTTCATATATAGACACTGTCTTGAAGCGATTCAGCATGCAGGATTCCAAGAAAGGCTTCGTACCTTTCAGGCATGGAATCCATCTATCCAAGGAAATGTGCCCTAAGACACAAAAGAAGATAGATGACATGAAAGGCATTCCTTATGCTTCAGCTATGGGAAGCCTTATGTATGCAATGCTGTGCACGAGACCGGAATTCTGTTTTGCCGTTGGCATGGTGGCAAGATATCAAAGTAATCCGGGAAAAGAGCATTGGACGTCAGTTAAAAACATTCTGAAGTATCTGAAAAGAAATCAGGATAGAATGTTAGTTTATCAGTCAGACAGTCTGATTCCCATTGGTTACACGGACTCGGATTTCCAATCAGACATAGATTCCAGAAACTATCTGCTCAGTTAGTGTGCTTTCATTTGGGAAGTGTAGGCATGAAATGGACGAGTGTGAAGCAGAAATGCATCACTGACTCAACCATGGAAGCCGGGTAAGTAGTTTCTTGTGAAGCAGTGAAGGAACCTGTAGTTTGGCTCTAGACCTTCTTAGTGGACTTCGATGGAGTTCCGAATTTGTCTAGCAATATTTACTAGGGGCAGTTGCAAATTCAAGAGAACCAAGAGTCCATGAGTCAAACAAGCACACTGAAGGAAAGAAATCTTAGACGAGAAATCGTTAAGAAAGGAAATGAAGAGGTGGCTAAGATCGCATTGGAGGATAACCTAGTTAATCCTTTCACAAAGTGTCTGCCTCTGGAAACATTCAAGAGACATGTGGGAGGAATGGTTGTCTAGTGCGTAGCCAATCTGCTTTGAGTGTAAGTGGGAGATATTATTAGGTTCGTGTAGATGACATTAGATGTCACACATTAGGAACCACACGAGACATAATGTAGTATACTTAAAAGCAGACTTTGAGTATAAGTGGGAGATTGTTGGGGTTATACTGGAAATTATGCTTTTACTTTGTATAACCAAACTGAATTTTCTGTCTTATTTACTGAAATAAATTATTTATCACTGATGCTTTAAATATCATTGAATGTTACACATATTTATTGCATAATTGTTCAATAAATAGTACGTGTTACATTGTAGTTAATTTAGTGATACCAGATAACAGAAGATTAAATTAACAGTCCCTTGTAACTAAAAGTACATTTTTCACGACCTAGATGGAGATGAACAATCCATCGTGAAAGGTTGAAGTGTAAGGCTCAGATTGACTTGTCTTGACCAAGAGATTACACTAGTGCATGACTGATGCAATGAACAGGACCTACAGGAGGATAAATTCTTCAGCACTGAACCAGGAAGAATTAGACCTCAGTGGTTCGTTATTTCTTAATCTTCGTCCCTTAAATAGGATCGTGTGTGGTTAGTAATTATTGCTTTGACTTATGAAGGGTAGAGAATCAAAGAGATTCAATACTTTATATCTTGTGCAATAATACTGGTCACATGCAATTGCTAAGATTTAATACGAAGAATCGTGTGTGAGTACGCTCGTTTGATTTGCCCCCTTGGGAGGTTCATAAGGTTTATCATACCAAATCTTGCAAGTGGAATTTGTTTCCGGTATGGATTAATAATGTTGAACCGTTCCTTGACCAAGGACAAAAGATGTCAATTAATGGAAAGTTATTTCAGTGGCTTGAATTAATTAATGGGCTGGATAATCTTAAACACGGGAAATAATAACCAGGAGCCATATTAACAATAATATGGGTTAAGATAGATAGTGCAATATTAATTATGTAGTGGGATTAATTAATATTTATGGGCTTGAATAATATTGTGGCTCAATATTAGATATTCAAAGTCCATTAGAAGGTCCAATCTTAATTCTCCTAAAGGCCTCTCAAGTAGCCCAAACATAATGTCCAATAACTGAAAAAGGTGTTTAAAATAAAATAAATTATTGTTGCCTAATTTTTCATTATTTTCGAAAATCACAAATAAAAGAGGGAGAAATATTTTCTTTGAATTTTGTTATGGAATGAGGATAAGTATTCTTGGAATATAAGATTATCTCATAAAATTCAAGAAATCTCCCACTTGGCTATTTGTTGTGATATTTTCGAAAAATACCATAACATAAGGAAAGGAAGATTTTATTTGGGAGATATTTTGGGAAATAGAATATATTGGATATATTCAAGATTGTATCTTGAGGAAAAAGCAAGGAAATTTCCCAATCACCCAATACCCCAAAGTTTTCGTCCCCCCCTTAGTATTATAAATAGGGGATGAATTTTTCATCCCCAAGGTAATTCCATGTGTTGGAAAAATTAAAAATTCACAAAGGTGGTGCAACATAATTTTTATTTTTCCTTTTGTTAAATTGTTCGCGAGTTCCTACCACCGGATTGTTGAACAAGGATAAAGGAAATACTTGAGAAGACCTTTTGGTGTGTTCGTGTGAACGGGATCCATCTTCTCAACGGTTGTCACTCCGAGAGGTTAGTTCACGTAAACCCTTAGTAATTCCGCATGCATAGGTTTTATGTGAACTGTTTATATGCATGATTGGTTGTTGAATTAGTATTTGAATTAATATAGGATTAATTCACGCTAGTAATAATTGTTAGAATTAAATTTGTATTTAAATATTCAACCCGAATAGATCCGGGCAATTAATTCCCCAACAGATATATGGTACGTTTATTTATATCATATTTATTTATTTATTTGTTAAGATATTTGCTATGCTTATTTATAAATATATCTTATCATATTTATTTGTTTAGTATGATATATCCTACGTTTGTTTATTCATATCATATATATTTATTTATTAAGATGTACTACACATTTGAGCTTGGAGAGCTCCACTTGGACAGCCCTTTTTTCGAACAGCTCTCCAAGTGGTTCCTTGGAGAGCGGTTCTATTAAAAAAAAAACACAGCGGTTAAAAACCGCTGTCCAAGATCAAAGCCTAGACAATGGTTTATAAATCATTTGTCTAAAAATTGGACAAATGGTTCATAACAACTCTCCAAGTGAATTTTTTTTTTTTTGTAAAGCTTTTATTTTTTGTTTTAGTTTTTTGTTTTAATTTATAAATTCTTTTTAGGTGCAGTTCAAATATTTTATTCTTTAAATTCTCGTGTTATTTCTTTTTTTAATATTAAATCAGATATAATGAGATTAACACAAACTCTTATGTAAAATTTGTTCATAATATTACATGTTTAAATAGAAAAGTATTACTTGTTTAGATAGAAAGGTATAATTTGTTTAAAGAAAAGTATTACTTGTTTAGATGAAAAAGTATTACTTGTTTAAAGGAAAATATTATTTATTTAGATAGAAAAGTATTACTTGTTTAGAAGGAAAATTATTACAAGTTTAAAAGAAAGGTAGTACTTTTTTTTAAAAAAGTACAAGTAAAAAATATAATTTTAATATAATTTAATTTAAATTTATATAAAAAAAAATTATTATATAAAAATGTGATTGAATTAATAAATAAGATAATTGAAATAAAGAATTTTAAAAAAAAATTGTAAGAAAAAACGATTTTTAGAACATATAGAATTAATTTCATTAAATAAACGCAAGAAAAGTATTACTTGTTTAGATGAAAAAGTATTACTTGTTTAAAGAAAAGAATTACTTGTTTAAATAGAAAAGTATTACTAGCTTGTTTAAATAGAAAGGTATAACTTGTTTAAAGAAATATATATATTACTTATTTAGAAGAAAAAGTATTACTTGTTTAAAGAAAAATATTACTTATTAAGATAAAAAAAGTATATTACTTGTTTAGAAAGAAAAGTATTACAAGTTTAAAAGAAAGGTACGTAGTGTACTTTTAAAAAAAAAAGTAAAAAATATAATTTTAATATAATTTAATTTAAATTTATATAAAAAAGTGTGATTGAATTAATAAATAAGATAATTGAAATAAAGAATTTTAAAAAAAAAATTGTAAAAAAACCGAATTCTAGGACATATAGAATTAATTTCATTAAGTAAACGCAAGAAAGCTAGTGCTCGAGTGGAATTGATCCCCGCTCAGGCGTCCAAGGTCCCGTGTTCGGTCCCCCATGGGAGCGAATAATTGCCTCAATTAATTGGGTGACTTGGTGGCTTATATATGAGATGATTGGTGGGTCCGTGCCTAAAAATCGATTTTTTATTTTTTTTTAAAAGTGTAGGAGAGCGGTTATAAACCGTTGTCCAAGTGTATATGCTTGGACAGCGGTTGAAAACCGCTCTCCAAGTGACCCTTGCAATGCGGTTAAAAACCGCTGTCTTTAAATCTTGATTTCTTGACAAATGGATTTTTATCACCGTCCCAAAAACTTGGACAATGATTACTTGGAGAGCGGTTATAACAGCTCTCCAATGTCATTTTTCACAGCTGTCCAAGCCCAAATGTGTATTAGTAATATGTGCTACACTTATTTATAAATATATATATCTAAAGTTATTTAAATTAAAATTTTAATATATTTAATTAAAATAAATCTTTAGTTTATATCATATTTATTTATAAAGATCCTTACCCAATCTAAGAGTTTCTTACACCCACAAATCAAATCTCTTGATAAAGGTGATTTTTTACTGCGTTGAGTTTATCATAGTTAATGACATTCCTTTTCTTCTTTCCTCTTTCTTCTTTCTTCTTTCTTCTTTCTTCTTTCTTCTTTCTTCTTTCTTCTTTCTTCTTTACTAACTTACGTGCATGCTAATATGCACATGAAAGGTGTTGAAATTAATTATGTCATCATTTTCTCCTTTCTTTCTATTAACTTTTTTATATTGCAGGGGTATTGAGGTAAGTTATTTAAGTTTTAAATTGACAATTGTATATATGATCAGTAATATCCATTTGTGAATTCGTTTGGGGTTTCATCTTTACAGTTAATAGTAATTTTTCTAATTTAAAAAATTTGTTAATCTAATTTTATTTTGTATATTGCAAGGAGTATTGAAATAAATAATTAATTTGAGTTCTGAATTGATTATGAATGTTTATGAAAATTGTGTATATGATGCAATATCAGTCTAATTTGATGAATTTGTTAATCTAATTTTGTTTTGTATATTGCAGGGATTATTGAGGTAAATTCGTTTGTGAATTCATTCGGGGTTTCATCTTTACAGTTAATAGAAATTCTTCTAATTTAAAGAATTTGTTAATCTAATTTTGTTTTGTATATTGCAGGAAGTATTGAGGTAAATAATTTGAGTTCTGAATTGATTATGAATATTTATGAAAATTGTGTATATGATATGCAACATCAATTCTAATCCCTAAAAATTGATAAAAGAAAAAAAGTGAAACGGAAACGAGAACTGAAGTAGCAAGTGGGTGGAGGAGGCGTCCATTGTTAATGACCAAGCCATGATAATTTATGTTTAGAATTTTATAAATATAAATTTATATATAAATACATAATAGTATATACTAGAGAAATTATTTTGGAATTAGGGGTACAGTTGTACCCCATTGTCTCCAAACATGTCCGCCACTGCTTACAGATGGATATTTATCTAAATTTCCCAATTGAAAACCATAACAAAAAGAAAAAAAAAAAAAAAAAAACCAGAATTCTCAAATTCTTAAAAAGAAAAAAACCAAACAACTTTAAAATTCATGATATGAAAATCCCAAAAAAAGAAAAAAGCCAGAAAAAGAAGTTAAACGTCGTACGGATAAATCATGAGTACAGAATTCTCATCCACGAGGGCACAATCTTTGCTCTCCCGCATACCCCCCGCGTCGCACCCGATAAAAAACCCCACTCCGACATCCTTACACCCAACGTCCATCCTCCTTTGTCCAAGGTTTCGATGCTTGCACCCACCTTTCAAAATCACGTCAACCACGGTCCCATGCACCAACTGAGAACGCGCGTGAGCAGACAACGACGTTTTCACGGTCGCGTTCACAAAAAACGTGTCTCCGTGCCCTAATTTAAACGGCGGAATAACAGCCTGTGATGAACTCTCCGACATGCACCGGACCCACACGTTGAAATCTCGGAAATACAGATACGACATCGAGTTTAGATTCTTGACTGAGACTGTGATGTCCCAATTTGCTGTTGCATCGTCTACGACGTCGTCTTGTAACGAGATCGCAATCGATTCGAGTTTGAATTTGGGATCGCGGACGTCCACGCCCACGAAAACGACCAAGGCCACGAATAGAACCGCGAAGAATAAGCATGCTAGGAAATTAAACATGGGAGAGTAGTACTTAGTGTTCGTTTGTGGATCTCCTCAATTATTGCATGAGTATGTGATTTGAAATTTTTTATGAAAGAGTAATATATGGATCCATTTTTAAATATTCAAATCTCGTAATCACTAAAAGAACAAGATTAATCTATCCAATATATAGAGTTTGTATACTATGAAATTTTTTCACCGTGAAATTAGTTCATTTTTACACTTCAGTTATCACGATTACACACTTTAGTAATATAAGTCACTCTCTTCAGTTATCACGACTACACTGTAATATAAGTCACACCATTTATTTTTATGAGCAGTAATACTCTTTATAGTAAAAAGTCACACTCTTCAATTATATAACTAATACCCTTTAATAATATAGGTCACACTCCTAAATCAGTTTCACCGTAAAACTTGTTCACCTTATACTTTACCATATATATATACTCTTTCGGAGAAGTCACATTTTGCCATTTCGCGTGTCCAACCCAAAGTTTTGTATTTTTATTTTGGCAAGTTGTTGCTGTATTTTAAATAACAATTATCCATATTTTTACTCAAAATTACACCAAGTGACACTCAAATTCAGGACACGACGAGCTCGTTCATTTAATGTAATTACTGAATTTAAGGGCATAAATAACGTCTAATTAATGAGTCCTAATCCGTGAATTATAAATAGAGTTGGTCTCCCATGAACCAGTTCTATGCTATGAACTTGAATTATTTGATCAATTTCACTCATTTCCAACACATTTTTCTAAACCACTAAACTTGACCCGTATTATACCCTGGGTAGGGTCAAATACCATGAATTAAGAACAGGGTTCATAGCATGAACCAGATTTATACAAGTTTTTGACTTATAAATAAGGGTACAAATCAAATGAAGAGCGGTCAGAATTTTTTACTCAAGAGCGCTGTAATCTGCAAATTTGTGTAAGACAGCAAGTGACGCCGGAAAACTGTAATTGAAGACTCCAAAGAGACCAGGAACTATCCCTAATTAAAAACTAAAGTAAAGCCCCAAACCTGTTGAAAAACTATTAGAACCCAAACAATTATATAAAATAAGTAGCAAATTAATTGCCCACTCGATAGGTCTCCTCCCAGGGACGAATCTAGGATTTAACGGTGGGGTGGGCTGGAATTTTTTGAAGTTTTGTCACATTAAAGTTTTATATTTACATGTATAGTATTTTTTTAATATATTGATTTAGGTGGTGTCATATGGGACTTTAAAACATAAAACTCATCAGTAATTATATCCGAATTATCTATATTTTTATCAAAATATATTCTAAAAAATTGGTATTCATTTATAAATATATATATATATATATAAGAAAATTGGTATTCATTTATAAATAATATTTAGTTAAAACAAAATCATACAATTTATGCTCAATATTTTTTTAATCATTTCAAGGAACTTTTATCAGTTTAAAAAAAAAATATTCCATTCTCATGTTAGTAGATTATTATATTTATAATTTCTCTTTTTCTAATATTAAAATGGCAAAAAATTTACCATAATCACAATATATAACAAATAAAAATAAATTTCTCATACATTCCTCAAAAGAAAAGGAGAAAAATTGAGAGAACAATGTAGATGTTTAATATTGAACAATTTAGTTTGAATAAAAAATGGTCCCATAACTTTGGCTTCAAATAGATTTAGTATCATAAGTTTTTTTGTCGTTGATTTAGTCCCAATAACTTTGACAATGTTTAATTTTAGTCCCATATTGGCCGAAACAGCGTCGTTTTGCCATTTTTATTTGGGGCTTTCCTGCGGATGTTGTGACTTGACTATCAAGTGTACTGTCACTTGTATTTTTAAGTGTGTTTGATTATTTTTTGCCATCAATTCTGTTTTAATTTTAAGTTTAAAATTTTAATTATATATGCCTGAAATTCCAGCTGTTAAAAAAAATACACGTGGCAGTCCAGTCATAGCATCCGCCGTAAAGCCCCAAATAAAAATGGCAAAATGACGTTGTTCCGGACGATTTGGGATTAAAATTGGACATTGTCAAAGTTATTGGGACTAAATCGACAACAAAAAAACTTATGGGACTAAATCTATTTGAGACCAAAGTTATGAGACCATTTGTGATTCAAACTCGAATAAGTTAAATAAATAAAAATACTAAATGAAAAAAATAGAACCATATTCAGATGTTTATACTTTAAATATTTGGGTGTGATGACCACAAGAGAGCACATCCAAAATTACAATAAAATAATTTTTTTTATTGTGGATGAAATTCTTGAATTTCAATACTTTAATTAAGTTTTAATAAGAAAAAGAAAAAAGGAAGGACAGACACGATAAATTAGGAAAATAAATTTATATAAAACTATATCTTAATTTAATAACTGAATAGAGAGTGTGGAGATGAATTTTAATTTTAGATTGGGGTTTGTAAATTAAATATAAAATAAGAAATAATATTGGACTGGTCTTAAATTCGTGTATTGAATTTTATTCACATATTATATACATATTTTAAGATTTGTCCCTGTCTCTTTCCAATGATGAAGTGAGATAATTAATTTAACGAGTAACGCGGGTGTTAAGGAAAGGGGAGAATATTTTTTTAGTCCTGTAACTTAGAGAGGATTGTGTTTTAAGGACAATAATATGACGAGCTTGAAAATCTAGGAGAATATGTTATAAAATCTGTAAATATAGGACAATATATTTTAAAATTACTAAATGTTAGACAATCGAGCTCGAATAAGCCAAAATCGGGTTGAAATGAATGTGTCCTACATTTACAGATTTACGAATTTGTGAATGTAGGACACAATGTTTTTAAAATCTATAAATTTAAGACTTTCTTGCGACACAAGTGACGTTTCAACCCGATTTGGGTTTATTCGGGCTCGATTTGGGTTTCTCTAACACTCCCTCTCACTCGTGGGCTGAATTCTCTTATCCTTCACTAGGAGGAGACCCATCAAGTGGACAATTTATTATGGGTGGATGTGCTTTCAGCGGGAATCGAACCCAGAACGTGGGCGTGAGACTGAGACTCTGATAACATGAAAGAATTTCATCTCATTTAAAAGTCCGAACTTGTAGAGTGGTGTAGAATTAATTCGTTTATTTAATTTTTCTAACATGGGGAGGAGCTTCAAAGGGGAAAATATATAAATATATAAATTTATAATTTTTGCTTAATCTAAACAAGTATAAAGAAAATATGTGAGATAGTTTATGTGTTTTTTCAATTATATATACACATATTTGAAATACTTATTTCTTGTAGCTGTCATTTGTTGTGCCAGAAGAATATGAGAAATGATGTCTTTCCTCAGCCAATGATAAGTGGCGGGCATTTAAGACAATGCTGACTACTAAATGGGTTTTTAGAAGAATGGGCAACCCTGATATAACCACACCACCTGATTTAGAAGATTTGGAAATTGACTATGAAGATTGGAGCAAATTTGTTGGTAGTCGTATGTCCGATGATTTCAAGGTAAAATTATTTGCTAATCTTTTAATATAACCATAAATGCATGCATATTAATGCAATGTTTAATTGTATTCTTATAGAAATCAAGAGAAGAACATCAGAGGTTACGGGAAAAGGTCAAATACCAGCATCGCATCTCTCGTAAAGGCTATGCAAATTTAGCTGAGGAAAATGTAAGTGATTATTGTTACATAGAATTTAAATAAATAATCTGAATAATTTTGTGTCATACTAACCTTCTCTTTTCAATTTGCTTCATATTAGAAATCGATTTTATCTGGTGATGGTGATGTCGATAGATCGAAGCTTTGGATGCGTGCTCGCAAATCCAAAAGTGGAGAGTACGAAGGAAAAGGACTGCTTGAAAAAGTGACAAAGATTGTAAGTAATGATTTTTATACTAAAGTTGATGTATTGGATGACTCTTTGTAGTATATAGATGCTGTTTTTTTTTTTACAGGAAGAATTTATAGAACAGAAGAAGACTGGGATACAAGAATCATCATAAGACATCCTTTCTTCAACACCCAATACAAGTGAACACGGTGGACGTGTGAGGGGAATAGGAGCTTTAGTCACTCCGTCAACATTCTTGATCATTCCTAAGAAGCCTTCGAATAAGGATGACTTGCTGGAGAATACACTTTCACGTGTTGAGAAACTGGAAGAATATATCTACAATGGAAATAGACGTAGCAGGACGGGAACTGAAGAGAAGGGAAGTTGTTCAGTAAAGGTCAAACATCCAGCAGAAAAATGTGATGATGATGATCAAAAGAGTATCTCAAATGAAGATAATAATGTTGTTCACATTGAAGATAATGAGGACATGAAGATACGTGTTGTTGGTCCCGGTGGGAAAACCTATTTTGTGCGTGCGGAAGCAAGACGTTTTAATTTGGTGCATTTAAAACAGGGGTGAGGGCAGAGTGCTCCAATTTTGCATTTCTAAGCTCATGTGTGTGCTTTGCTTATAAATGAATGCGTATGACAAGTGTAAACATAAAGCAATAAACAACACAGCAATATATAGTGGTTCGGACAACCAGTCCTACATCCACTCTCCCTCTCTAGGGAAATTCCTTCAAACGGGACTTATCACCCTCCTCGGGATTGCCAATAGATATTTACCGAGCTCACACTCGAACTGGACTTATAACCCTCTCTCGGGTTCGCCTCGGGACTTATCACCCTCCTCGGGATCGCCTACAGATGTTTAACGAGTTCACACTCCAACGGGACTTATCACCCTCACTCGGGTTTGCCTAACAACTACCTCACTTCACCACTGGGTTTGGGTTTTGGTGTTGTCTCCAACTATGGTGAGATTTTCCCTTACAATGGTTTAGCCTCAATGCTAAGGTTGGGAAAATCTCTCTAAGCTTTATGATACATCGTGGGTTGCTTAGGTTGGGTTCTAGAACACTCTTTGAATATATTTGTATATCTACAGACTTGTGTTCTAGGGTGGGAAAGCTTGACTCTCTTTGGCTCTGTAGCATTGTTGCTATCTTTTTCGCACTTCCACACCTGATAATAAAGGAAGAACTTGTATTTATAGTGTGGATTTGAATGTTACCGTTGGAGAGAGTTACATTCAAATCCATACTATTCTTTGTAAGTTCTGCAGCTTTTCCAGGCTGATTGTCTTCCTTTCGTTGGTCCACGTCAGCTGGATTCCAACGGCTATATTCCTCAGCTTTAGTGCATCGGAACATTCAGGATATACTGAGCATTCAGTATGTTACTGAGTCTTCAGTATTTCTCTGAGTTTTCAGGTTCTCTGAGTCTTCAGGTTTTCTGAGTTTTCAGGTTCTCTGATTCTTCAGGTTCTCTGAGTCTTCAGGTTCTCTGAGTCTTCAATATCTCAGTTTCTTACTGAGTCTTCAGAAACTAACCTGTTCTATATCTGCCGACTATACACGGTGCAGATAATATCCTGAACACTCTAAAAACTGAATCATAACTTATCTATCAAGATTATCCTGAACATGTCATACTCAGGGGTTTTAGGATCTAATCAAAATCCTCTTTATTAAATTCATTTCCCAACAATTTCCCCCTTTTTGATGATGCCAAAACCTATCTTGTTATAAACATATAACCTATACTCAGGTTTCAGTTTTTCCTAATACAAGAAAGGTAAATCTCCAATCAATTAAAACATTCAACAGATTTCTTTAGTAATGAATCTTTTCTAAATAGATCATTACTAAATACTTAAGCAATTTCTCATAGCATCATATAGTTTCCCTTATATATGAGCATATAATCAGATCAGAGACATTTCAATCAGGCATATCACAATAAAGACATGTAAAAAGATAATGAGGTATTATCTTTGAGCATAAGGATAAGAGTTTCATTGATTGTATGTTATCAGTTACAGTTTACAATGAACCTTTTCAAAGAAATAAAGACAAAAACATAAAGAATTACAGGTCTTTAGTCTTGGTCTTGATCTTACGTCTTCCCTTTCGACTCCTTATTCCTCTTCTTCTCTTAACCTTGTCGTCGATATCTTTTACACTCATCTTGAAGTTCAGTTTTTTTCTCGACTTCTATCGACCCTTTAGGTCTCTTTTTGCTTCTTGACCCTCGGTCACTTGACCTATCTTTTAATCTCGATTCACTTTACTTCTTGAATCGATTTCTTCTTTGCTTGATCGAAGATTAGATTAGATCAACTCATCTTTAGATCATCATATCGAAGCATCGATCATCATATCGAAGCATATCGGGTTTTATCATATCTGATCTCGATCACGTCTGATCTTGATCAGTCTCTTTCGCTCATTTTTTGATTTGCAACCTTTTCTTCTGATTTGCTGGCTTTAGCTTTTCTTCACTTCTGATCTTGCCATTCATCGATTCACTCCTAACTCATCTAACTCATCTGATCTTGATCAGTCTTGTCTGCAGCCTCGTCTGATCTCAATCATTTACTTTTGATTCCGTGAGTTCCCCCTCAAAGTTGAAGTTCCTTTCAAAATGATATAGACCGATATATCGATTTGGTGAAGTTTTCAAACTAAGCTGATTTTCTTCATTTGATCAGCTTTGTATGTAATCAGATTTTTGTTGACCTAATCTGATTCTCCTCAGATTAAGACAATTCTTGGAAAATGTTACTGCCAGAACTTAGTCTAGAGTAGTAGACTCTCTTCCCTAAGTTGGTGCGATTTGACATGCGTGATATCGTCCCGATACACTCGATATGTCAATCCTCCTCGTAACTTTATCCAATTATCGGTCGATTTCTACATTTGTCCTTGTGATGCAATTTTTTCTAAAATAGGCTTTGAGAACTCAAATTTGCATCTGCACCCTTTGGCCTCTATAAATTGGACCAATGTTTTTACACAACATAACTCATTCACCATACATATCTTCTTTGTAGAATCATGTATCCTGGTGAACCCTTGTTTCCGGTGAGACTTCCGGCAAACACTTTTACCCATTTTTCCATGATTTCATCTTCTCAAATCAACTCTTTTCATCCCTTTTTGTTGTTTTCATCAACGTCAACGATTTCACATACGATTGTTGCAAAGCTTCTCTACCACCAAAAACCGAAAGACACTTCCCTAACCAGTATGCACCTTGTGTGTCTATCGTTATGACTACCATCAACAGACTTAGTCGAAAATGAGCGTGAGTTTGATATCTGATCTAGATCGGAAACGGTGATCTCGTATATCACACTCACCATTTAACAGCTGGAGCGCCCTTTTGCTCCTCCTTGGGGCTCCTGGCTTAAAAATCCTATCAAGGCCGCTCTCGCTCCATTTTTCTTGATCTTCAGCTTCTGCTGGCGCCTTGGGATTTTCTTCTTTAAAGCCTCTCTCACCCTTGTTAAGTGGGGGAAAATGAGAGCATCAGATTTAAAATCTCTCTCTCTCCCTGCTCCACTTGGGTTAGGATGAGGGTTTAGGGATATGACTTAAGGGTTTAGGGTTTAGAGTTATGTATTGACCTCCGAAAGTTCTTGCATTTGTAACTTGTAATGTAACGACCTTGGGTCTTTATCAATGAAAAGTTCTATTATTCCATTGTTGTGTAAAACTTTCGTTTCCTTGGTACCGATATCGGATCGGATAGGTTTTAAAAAAAAGATCTTCTGCTTTCGGTAAAAAACATTGAAAAAGGTAATCTTTTGAGAACCCGCTAATACCACTTGTTGGTCCCAGGGAAAAACCTATTTTATTGCGTCTTTGAAGCAAGACGTTTTAATTTGGTGCATTTAAAACAGGGGTGAGGGCAGAGTGCTCCAATTTTGCATTTCTAAGCTCATGTGTGTGCTTTGCTTATAAATGAATGCGTATGACAAGTGTAAACATAAAGCAATAAACAACACAACGAATATATAGTGGTTCGGACAACCAAATTCCTACATCCACTCTCCTCTCTAGGGAAATTCCTTCAAACGGGACTTATCACCCTCCTCCTGGATTTGCCAATAGATATTTACAGAGCTCACACTTCGAGGCCCGGACTTATAACCCTCTCTCGGGTTAATATTCGGGACTTATCACCCTCCTGGGATCGCTTCTCTGAGATGTTTAACGAGTTCACACTCCAACGGGACTTATCACCCTCACTCGGGTTTGCCTAACAACTACCTCTCACTTCACCATTTGGGTTTTGGTGTTGTCTCCAACTATGGTGAGATTTTCCTTACAATGGTTTAGCCTCAATCTTAAGGTTGGGAAAATCTCTCTAAGCTATGATACATAGTGGGTTGCTTAGGTTGGGTTCTAGAACACTCTTTGAATATATTTGTATATCTACGGACTTGTGTTCTAGGGTGGGAAAAGCTTGACTCTCTTTGGCTCTGTAGCATTGTTGCTATCTTTTTTTACTTCCACACATGGAAGAACTTGTATTTATAGTGTGGATTTGAATGTTACCGTTGGAGAGAGTTACATTCAAATCCATACTATTCTTTATGAGTTCTTTGGAGTGATTGTCTTCCTTTCGTTGGTCCACGTCAATTTGGATTCCAATATTCCTCGACTTTAGTGCATCTGAACATTCAAGATATCTTGAGCATTCATTATATTCTTGAAAATTTCTCTCGAGTTTTCGTTCTCTGAGTCTTGAGTTTTTTCGAGTTTTTCGGAGTTCTCTGATTCTTGAGTTCTCTGAAGGTTCTCTGAGTCTTCAATATCTCGATTTCTTCTTGAGTCTTGAAAACTTTGATTTATATATCTTCTTATGAAGAACACTCTAAAAACTGAATCCTGACTTATCTATCAAGATTATCCTGAACATGTCATACTCAGGGGTTTTGGGATCTAATCAAAATCCTCTTTATTAAATTCATTTCCCAACACGTGTTAATTATAATAGTATTAGGAATATTTTTGTGTATGTTAGATCATTAACAAGATTAATTTTGTGGATATAATTTTGTTAGGGGAAAGTTCTGGCATTGAGCTTAGCGCCGAGGCTAGATGTTATAGTGGCATTTGGGACATTCATACGAGAAAATGGACCAAACGACGTAATTGATGGTGAGAAATGTCCCAAAAACTCTATGTGTGTAGTCATTGATCAAGCAATAGATGGGAAAGCCGAACTACCGATTCCCATGTACGAGTGTGAGCTTATTGGGGATCAGATGGGTTCACGTAGCTTGGCGAAGCACTTGGTCAAATTGCGAGTAAGATTTATATTTTGTATTACAATTTTGGTTAACAAGGTATGTATTTTATATGCTAAAATGCGTTGTATTGCAATTTTTAGAGATGTGGAAAAAAGAAGATAGATGTTGAAGTTCAAAAGCCAGCATTGGATATAAGTAGTGTGCCAAAACAGTTATACGTTATCCACTGTTATTCAAAATTTGCTATACCTTCTAAAGGGGTCATAAAAATCAAGTTGGATGCTGATGTATTTGGCCACGAGTGTACATTGCATGTTAACTTCGAAGACATTGATCCATTTGCTCGGTTGCAGCCAATCCCTGCCAATTGTATTGCTGTTTATATCTGGTAATTTATGTTTGAGTAGTTTGTTAAGTTTGTAAAAGTTAACGTTATTTTATCTACTATATATAATATCTTTTTTCATTGTAGGTATCTATATCTTAATTTCTTGAAGCCATATAAGATGGAGAAATTCATGTTTATGAATCCATGGGATTCATCACATGTGATGTCACGGAGTGCAGACAAAAAAAAATTGGATAAGAACAATGAGAAAAGGTCATGTGAGCTTGCAAAAAGGTTGGTTAGTGCAACTACTAATCAACTAGTAGTAGTGCCATGCAATATCGGGTGAGTAGTATGATTTACAAATTCTTTTCAATGTACTTTAGTCTAAAAGTGATGAATATAATTATATGTTTTATTTTGTCTTTGTACATAGTGAGCATTGGATTTTAACGATTATCAACCCACACAAGGAAGAGATTTCTTTGATTGATCCTCTGTTTTCTCGCATTGATCCTGAGTGGAAAAATGTTGTTGACATGTAAGTTTATTCTTTTTCATATTAATGTAGTAAGTTAGTTATCAATCAGTTGTTCAATGGTGATTTTTTTGTGAATTGTGTTGTTTATCTTGTTAATCTACTGTTGTAGGGCTTTAAGAATCTTTAGTTCGGAGGTCTCGAGTAAGAGAGTGAAGAAAAATATTGCATGCAATATAATCAAGGTACATAAATTTACATTTATTTTGAGTATTCACATAAATATGAATTAGTTTTTAATTTTTTTTTAATCTAACTTAGGCACCTAAACAACCTGATGGAAAACAATGTGGTTTTTATGTACTACGCTACATGAAAGAGATATTCGAATTTCATGGAGATGTGAACACAGATTCGATGCAAACTGTAGTAAGAATAATTTGTGTTGATTATGTGGTGTATTCTTAGTTGATGTGGTCTTATTTATGTTTTTTTGTTTGTATTTTCACAGTTCTCATAAAAGATTTACTCCGAAAAAGAAATTGATGAAGTACGGAAGGAGTGGGCCGAATGTCTGTCAAATTACATTGTTGATCAGTAGAGGCTTAATATGAGTTAACACAACGGGTAAAAACCATTGTAATAAGCACCTACGACAACGGGTTAGTATGAGTTTACACAACGGGTAAAAACCGTTGTAATAAACACCTACGACAACGGGTCATTATGAGTTACGACAACGGGTAAATGCCGTTGTGATAAACACCTACGACAACAGGTCATTATGAGTTAACACAACGGGTAAAAATCGTTGTAATAAACACATACGACAACGGGTCATTATGAGTTACGACAACGGGTAAATGCCGTTGTGATAAATACCTACGACAACGGGGATTACTCGTTGTCATATGTACTGGACCTACGACAACCCCAACATCCACAACGGGGAAAATAGCTACGACAACGGGGACTACCCGTTGTCAAATCCAATTTCTAGCATAGTGGGAGGAGACCCATCAAGTGGACAATTTATTATGGGTGGATGTGCTTTCAGCGGGAATCGAACCCAGAACGTTGGCGTGAGATTGAGACTCTGATAACATGAAAGAATTTCATCTCATTTAAAAGTCCGAACTTGTAGAGTGGTATAAAATTAATTCGTTTATTTAATTTTTTTAACATGTGGAGGAGCTTCAAAGGGGAAAATATATAAATATATAAATTTATAATTTTTGCTTAATCTAAACAAGTATAAAGAAAATATGTGAGATAGACCTAAAGAGTTGAAACCTGTTGTGTTATTCCACGTCTGCAATTAATGTTACAAGAATTTAAATCTTCTGTTCAACTTATTCGTGTAGCTAGATTAATTCTTTAGACAACAGATGGCAGGACTTAAATTATAACGTATATATATTTATGTATAAAATATAGTATATGACAAAGCTATCGGAGAAGCCATTAATTCCCCTTTCAGCAATTAAGCAGAGGGCACAGGGTTGTATGGAACATTCCCAAAGGCAGCAACATCTCCAGGTCGACTAAATACAATCTGCCAAATGTGAGATAGTACAAAACGTTTTAGAGACACTATTATTGCTATACTAGTAATCTCCAGGTTATAATGAGTATTTCTGGCAAAAAACAAAAAAAAGCTTTAGCTATTTACATGTTGACCCCTAATGTATATAGAAAATGTTCTTTTTTTATGGCGATTTTTTTTTTTGGAACAGTAGGGGCTGTAGCAATTTAAGGACAGTAATTAATTTTATGGCTGGCAATTTGGGGATCGTAAGTTGTAAAATTCACCATTTGAAGTTAAATTGTCCCGAATCAACCCAAGTCGGGTCAAAATGTCGCATGAGTTGCATCTTTGAGCAAAAATTGGGTTAAAATCCAACTCTAGTCTCCTAATAAAACTATAAACTAATCCAAAATCCAAATATAATTTAAATATAATTTTAAATATAAAATAGCGAATTAATTAATTTTAAAAAAATATATTTTTGTTGAAGAACGCCAAACAAAGCAATTTTTTATTTTTATAGGTTAAACACAACAGACAATCCTTGAAGGATATCTACAGAACGAAGTGAAAATTGTCTAAAAATCGCCAGCTTGGGAATAGTTATTATCGAAGAAAAGAAACAAAAAAATGTGATGCATGGCGGATAGAATTGAGGGGATATCAAAATTGATGGGCTTAAATTGCCAGCCGGTAAATTTATGGTCTTTAAATTTCTAATTGCTAAGTTAGAGGTCTAAAAAATAAATCCCGTACTTAATACGCACTATACATTTTATATTATATTTTTTAATCTCTCTGCAAAAAGCAAATGAGAATTTTAGAGAGGGACAAAGAGAGTATATTCCATCCGGTAGCTAGCTAGTGTAAAGAAAAAATAAATCAAATTTAATATTTTCAAGTAAAAAATAAAGTGCAAATCACAATTTTCGTGTTCTTAATTTTATTTTTTTTTTATCAGGAAAGAAAATGAATTTTTATTAAAGAATGGTGTACACCGGATATAAGAAATATTCATTACCAAGGATTACAATTACTATTTACAAACTCGGGAATGACAAAGGCTCCGCTACCCAAACACTAAATGACTTATCACAAATATGGGTATCGTATAGAGACCCAACTCCATAATCTACCCTTGATTTCTTCAATCACCTTATCAACTAGGAAAGGAGTACCTTCAAATATCAATTTGTTTCTCCCTTTCCACATGACCCAAATAGCACAAATCCATAAACAAGAAGCAATTAATCTTTCTCCCTTTCCTTCCCCGTAATAAGAAACAAGAAACAATTTTAGTGTTCTTAAATATTTATTTTTTATAATTATTTATCATTTATTGTTTGTTGCCCTACACCTAAAATCTAGGTAACAACACGCATGTCTCTAAATATTATTAAAAATATTTAAAACAAAAAACTAGGAATTTACAAATATTTGTTATATACATACATACCTGGTAATTCCAGAGCATACAATATTTGAATCCAGCAGCACTGTAGACCAAATAATATTCCCACGTTCTTATGAATTTCTCGTCGAATCCCAAAGCCAGAATTTGACTAAATTAAAACACGTGAAGCAATTATAAATATAAGAAATATGCATGTATACATATATGCTACGTTGTAGATTCATGTTAATTAAGAATAAAGGTTTTATCATCTAATAACGACGTACATATTTGGTTACAATTTAATGATACATTATTGATAAAAATTTGTACATGACGATCTCATAAATAAGACAAATTTTGACAACAAATATATTATATGATCTGGCCTAATTGTAACCCTACTACTCGAATTGTGTTTCAAAATGGAGTCCTGTCTCATTTATGATTAAATCTTTGTCTCCCTATATATATCATGTGTCACCTATTAATGTGAATATTTTACACATATGATTGGTGTGTAAATAAATTAGAGACACACTCATGTGCAATATTGCACAAGCAATATTAACACATTAATTAAACTCAAGAATTATTCGGGGGGGACTGGGTCAATGGAGAGGGGGGAAACTGGGTCAATGGAGACTTCTCAAAAAATCGAACAAACAAAATTTGAGTAACACGTTTTCAAATATGTGTTATTATAATTAGAACAAGTATGTCTTGTTGCAAGGACAAGTAACACGTATTTGTCCATATAGTAAACATATTTTTTAATAACAATATAAGATATTGAAAATATGTATGAAACAACAATATGTTACTGTAAATAAAAATGTGTATTACTATATAAACAAAATCAGTATAAAATGTAAAAAAAAAAGGTTAAAGAACAAAATAAGCAAACACACATAAATAAAAATTAAAAGACACATTTAATTGAAGCCTGAATTGCTAATAAGAATTAAAAAATATAGAGAAAAGAAGGTTTGCACGAAGAAGAAACAATGGTAGAGAAAAAGAGAAAAACGAATTTATTTTAAAACATATTTCCACAGAGCTTAATTGTGCTGGTATATATCCATACCAGTGTTTGAAATATGTGAAGTCAAGTGATGTAGAAGTAAACCATCCTGAAATAAGTAAACCATCCTGAACGGGTTTGTTCAAATCGGCCTGAACGTCAGCTCCACTGACCTTCAGATAAGTTGTGTTCAGCTCAGGGGGAAAGTTCAGGACAGTTAGCTCAGGACCTATATAGTTCAGACTTAAAGTTCAGGATTCAGGGGAGAAAGTTCAGGACGAAAAGTTCAGAAGGAAAAGTTCAGGGAAAAGTCGCATGCGTGTGATGAGAACCGCGATCGCAAAACACAAATAATACGCAAAGAACGATAATAATTGTTGTCCCAACTCAGGTTGGCAAGAAACAATTAGGTTTTGACAAAGTTGCCAAGGGTTTTTTATTAATTTTCTGCTTCATAAACAAGGAAAAAACGTCCACATACTTATAGGACAAAATAACAGGACCAAATCTGCTCCAAAAAGGACCAAATCTCACCCTAAATCTATAAGTGATATACTTGAACGAAAATTAAAGGACAAAAACGAAATCTAGCCTATAAAATAAATAAAAACAGTAAGATATGATAATCTTGAACTTCCTTGAGGGTCTTGCCAAATCTTGGAATATATCTTTGAAAATCTTGAGACATTATCTTTGGAAATTGTCAAATTGGGACAATTTCCTTGCCAAAACACTTGCCGCCCACTCCTCTTTCTTGCAGCCCATTTTCCTTGTTCTCATCATTCCCGTCCCCTTCAAGAACATCCTTGTCCTCAAGGACCAATTATGGGAACACTCTCTTATCGAGCCTAAATGCTCCCCTTCATTTAATCGCCGTTTGCTTGCCAACACATAATTGAGCTCAAAATTATCAGCTGTTCGGGTGTGGCAAAAAATCTTTAAGCGATAGCGCGACTTTTTCATAGTACTGCCAACAAAATAACTATCATTAATTATAAAATAATAACAGTTATTATGTGCGATATAACCTTCATCATCATTTAGGCGAATCTCGTCAAACGCCATATCAAGGCCCCAAAATTTTGCAGCGTTATCAATTTTCAAATCAACAACTAATTGGTATGTCTCGTCTTCGAGCTCGACATCACAAACGGTAGACATAGAATTAATTACGGGCTGCTCTTCATCATAAAGAGGTGGTCCATCATAATATGGAGATCCACTAAATCTATCCAATCCACTAGAAAAAATAAATGGCCCAATATCATCCAAATCTTCAAAATGATCAAAAAGAGTCTCGGAGCTATTATTCTCGTTGCTATGATCACCAGAAAAATTCGGAATCCCAACCTGATCCAAATAAGACTCTGACCCAACACAACAAGGATTATGAAAATCAGATCCTATTGTTCTATTATTATCGAAATCATATAATGGCTCATGGTTATCATCCTCAAAATTAAACGTGGGTTCAACCTGGCTATTAAAATTAAATGTTGGCCCACCTCCCATAAAGAAAGCCTCATTCTTATAATTCTCATCATGAAACAGAGGCCCAACGTTTTTATCCTCCAAAACAATTAAAGGCTCAATTTCTCCAATTGAGAATGGCCCATGCGATGTGGGAACAGGACACTTACCACGGCCATTATCGTCAATTACCATGGAACACAGCTCTGTGCACGGTGGTGGAGCACTGTCAACAGACGACCAAAGAGAGGGTTGGCTGTTGGTTGTGTTTGGAGCGGTGGTTTGCCGAGCAGCACGACAATGGCCGTCGTCGTAATCAGTGTAATCGGATGGTCCAAATCTCGCCATAAGTTCTTTTTTGAACTCCTTCCACCGAACGATCCGTCCTTGCTTCCGATATAACCTCTTCATCAATTGCCACCAATCGTTCGCTTCTCCTTCCATGAAGTATGCCGCATACTTCACCCTTTTGCTACGTCTGATGTCGTTCAGCGTAAAGCATAGGTTTACCCAGCATAGCCATGATTTTGGGTTGTTACCGTTGAACGTAGGGCAGGTTAATTTGGGCCTCCCCCTTCTCCGGTCTCCCCCGTTCACATCTTCCCTATCCCGGTGTCGGGTAGGGTTGATTTTAATCGATTCTTCTTGACGAAGAATCCTCATCACTCTTCCTTCTGGATGAAGAATCCGCACTGCACTTCTTCTTCTCCTTGTGAGTTCCCGCCATTGCTCGTATTCCTTTCGCGATTCTCGTCTGCTCTCAATGAAAGCACCAATTTGATGAGAATTGCGATCGCAAAACACAAATAATACGCACAGAATGATAATAATTGTTGTCCCAACTCAGGTTGGCAAGAAACAATTAGGTTTTGACAAAGTTGCCAAGGTTTTTTTATTAATTTTCTGCTTCATAAACAAGGAAAAAACGTCCACATACTTATAGGAGAAAATAACAGGACCAAATCTGCTCCAAAAAGGACCAAATCTCACCATAAATCTATAAGTGATATACTTGAACGAAAATTAAAGGACAAAAACGAAATCTAGCCTATAAAATAAATAAAAACAGTAAGATATGATAATCTTGAACTTCCTTGAGGGTCTTGCCAAATCTTGGAATATATCTTTGAAAATCTTGAGACATTATCTTTGGAAATTGTCAAAGTGGGACAATTTCCTTGCCAAAATACTTGCCGCCCACTACTCTTTCTTGCAGACCATTTTCCTTGTTGTCATCAGCGTGCTGAAGTTTTTCTGTTAGAACGATTTTTCAATTATGTTAGGGGTTTTACTACTATAAATTACGGGCTTTACCAATCGTCTTCTAAAATTAGAGTATTAAATTCTGGAGAGTTCATATCAATTAAGAGAAGTTAGAAGTTCTTTACAAATTCATAAGAGTGGTTCTAATTCTTGATCGATTGAGGGTTGTAACTGTACCGGATTGTTCATTGTTGATAGTGAAGAGTGCTCTGATCCCGTAGACGTAGGTTTTACAACCGAACCACGTAAATCGTTGTTGTGTTCTTATGTTTGCGATTTCGATTTCATTCATTTTGTGTGTTTCATTTTCTGAGCTTGAATCTTGTGAATCAATTCGACATTGATCAACAAGTGGCGCCGTCTGTGGGAAGCTTGGGAGAAAATGGGATCACTGAAGTTTGATGTTGAGAAATTCAATGGGAAGAACGACTTTGGGCTCTGGAAAATCAAGGTGAAGACCCTGTTGATATAACAGGGTTTGGCGAATGCATTGAAGCCCGGTGATGAATGGCCAGCAGCTTCATCCACTGGTGCAGCTACAGAGCAAGCTAAGAAGGCAGAAATTCTGGAGAAGGCTCAGAGTGCTATAATTCTATGCCTTGGAGATAAGCCTCTAAGGGAAGTTTCTAAAGAAAAAATGGCCATAGATCTGTGGAAGAGATTGGAGGATCTTTATCAAACTAAGTTTGTGTCAAACAAGCTTTACATGAAGGTGATGCTTCTTGGTTTCAAGATGATAGAGGAGAAGAACTTGAGTGAGCAACTTGATGAGTTCAACTGGTCTGTGGATGATCTTGAAAGTTTAGATGTAAAGTTGGATGATGATGACAAGGCTCTGATGTTACTGAACTCATTGCCTAAGTCTCTAGAAAACTTCAAAGATGCCTTGATGTTTGGGAAACAAGAATAGCTGAAGTTTGATGAAGTGCAATCTGCAATCAAAACAAAGTTTCTGCAGATCCAAAACAACAAGAAACCTTCAAAAGATGGTGAAGGCTTGAATGTGAAATTCAAGGGTGGCAAGAAGAAATTCCAAAAGAAGAAAGATGGGAAATCCACTAAACAAGATCAGAAGGGTTTTGATTTTGTGGAAAAGAGAAAGTGATTCCATTGCCACAAACCGGGTCATTTGAAGAAGAATTGCCCTGATAAAGACAAGAAGACACAAGAACCTTCAAAAGTTGAACCACCAGTTGCTGAACAAGGCTATGAAAGTGCAGAGGCCATGACTGTAAGTAGCAACAAACTCTCTCATGAGTGGGTGCTTGATTCTGGTTGTTCTTTTCATATGTGTCCTATAGAGCATTCGTTTGTAGATTTGAAAGTCTATGATGGAGGTCTTGTGTTATTGGGGAATGATGAAAGCTGTCAAGTTAAGGGTAGTGGAGCTGTCAAAATCAAAATGTTTGATGGGAAGATCAGAATCTTAACTAATGTCAGATTTGTGTCTGATCTTAAGAGAAATCTGATCTCTCTAGGCTCACTTAATGCTCTTGGTTATGAATTCAACACAAATAGAGGTTTCATACAAGTCACTAAGTCTAGCAGAGTAGTTATGAAGAGAGAAAAGGCAAATGGACTATATACTCTAGTAGGGGAAACTGTTGCTGGTGCTTCTGATGCAACTGTTAGTAAAGATATTACTACTTTGTGGCATAAAATACTTGCACACATCAGTGAAAAGGGCCTGCAAGAGTTGACAAAGAAAGGTCCGTTTTCTGGAAATAGTCTATCAAAGTTGGAGTTCTGTGAACAGTGTGTATTTGGGAAGTCAAAGAAGAAATCATTTCCACAAGGCATGCATTCTACTGCTGAGTGTTTGGATTATACTGGAAAGTATGCTTTTTACTATGTATAATCGAAACTGAATTTTCAGACTTATTTACTGAAATAAATTGTTTATCACTGATGCTTTAAATATTATCGAATGTTACATATATTTACTGCATAACTGTTCAATAAGTCGTACGTGTTACATTGTAGTTAATTTAGTGATACCAGATCACAGAAGATTAAATTAACAGTCCCTTGTAACTAAAAGTACGCCATTCACGACCAAGATGGAAATGAACAACCCATTGTGAAAGGTTGAGGTGTAAGGCTCAGATTGGCTTGTCTTGACCAAGAGATTACACTAGTGCATGACTGATGCACTGAATAGGAACTATAGGAGGATAAATTCTTCAGAACTTAACAAGGAAGAATTAGACCTCAGTGGTTCGTTATTTCTTAATCTTCGTTCCTTAAATAGGATCATGTGGGATTGGTAACTATTGCTTTGACTTATCATGGGTAGCGAATCAGAGAGATTCAATACTTTTTATCTTGGGCAATATTATTAGTCACATGTGATTGCTAAGATTTAATACGAAGAATCGTGTGCAAGTACGCTTGTTCGATTTGCCCCCTTGGGAGGTTTATAAGCTTTATCATACCAAATCTTGCAAGTGGAATTAGTTTCCGGTATGGATAATAATGTTGAACAGTTCCTTGACCAAGGATATAAGATATTAATTAATAGAAAGCTATTTCAAAAGGGCTTGAATTAATTAATGGGCTAGATAATCTTAAACACGGAAATAATGACCGGAGCCATATTGATTTAATATGGGTTAAGATGGATAGTCAATATTAATTATGTAGTGGGATTAATTAATATTTATGGGCTTGAATTATATTGTGGCTCAATATTAGATATTCAAGGTCCATTAGAAGGTCCAATCTTAATTCTCCTAAAGGCCCCCTGAGTAGCCCAACATATAGTCCAATAACTGAAAAGGTGATTAAAATAAAATAAATATTGTTGCTTATTTTTCCAACTAAAATTTCAAAATTTATAGATATAATGGGAGAAAGATTTTCTTTGAATTTTGTTATGGAATGAAGATATGTATTCTTGGAATACAAGATTATCTCATTAAATTCAAGAAATCTCCCACTTGGTTATCTATAATGATAATTTCAAAAATCTAGAAAATATAGTGGGCAAGAAAGATTTTCTTGATTTTCTTGAAAAGATATTATGGAAGATATGTATTTCTTGAAATACAAGAATATCTCATAAATTCAAGAAGATCCAAATCTTGGAATATTGGACCCCAATATTTTCGAATTCCATAGCAAATAGATAAGGTGGGATTTTTGTGGAATATTATGATTATGGGAAAAAGAATATAGGAAATATATTCAAGATTTCTTGGAGATCAAGAAAAGATTTTCCCACATCATATTTTGCCAAAATTTTCGTCCACTTTAGCCTCTATAAATAGGGGATGAATGGTTCATTCCTAGTAACACACGAAAATTGGTTTTTCAGAAAAATATCAGCGTCGATAAAATATCAAATATTTTGTAACGTCGACAGATTGTATTTTTTCGAAAAACAACAATTGTGAGTAGTGTACAATTCCATGTGCTGGAAAAATTAGTAAATCCACAAAGGTGGTGCAACATATTTATTTTCCTTTTGTTAAATCGTTCACAAGAATCCTTCCACCGGATAGTCGAACGAGGGCTAAGGGAATACTTGGGAAGTCCTTACGGTTAGTCTATTCAGCCACACCGTTGCCATCCCAAGAGGTACGTTCACGTAAACTCGTAGAATTCTGCATGCGTAGGTTTTACGTGAATTATTATATGCATGATATGTTGTTGGATTATTATTTGAATAAATATAGGATTAATTCATGCTAGTAATAATTAAAGAATTAAATTTGTATTTAAATATTCACCCCGAATAGATCTGTGCAACTTATTCCCCAACAACTGGTATCAAAGCCACGGTTTCGGGCTCTAAATTTTTTAAATTGTAATTTAATTCGCGGACATTAAATTTGAAATTGGATAGTAGAATTGCTAGATCTATTTTACAGGTATTCAATTGTCATGGAATTTAATGTGTTTGTTTATGCATGCATATAAACTGTGGTTTTAATTCGATTCGTTCGGATTCGTTTTTGCCTCGGAGAAAATCCACGAGTAGACTAGGATTTGTTTGATTTGATCAATGTAATAGACTAGTCTAGATCTAGGTTTATTTATTTTTTGGTAAATAAATTGTAACCGGATCGGAACGAAGAGAAGACGAAGAATTAAAGGATAAAATCCGTAATCGGTAGTAGGCGGCGCTGGCGCCATCGGCACGCACGGGCGCAGGGCGCAGGCCGAGGAGGCCGAGCGCCGGAACAGCGTGTATGGGTGGGCGCAAGGCGCCGCAAAGACCGCTTGCGCTTGACGGGCAGAAGGACGGACGGAAATTGACGGGCGCTTCGGGACGCGGGCGCCGCCGAGGTCGCGGTGAGGCGGAGCGGGCAAGCGCAAGATGTTCATGGATACGCGCTGCCGAGGACTGCCGTCGCCTTCTTAGAGACGTCCGAGGCGTCTTCTGAGGCATCGGGCGGGCGCGACCACGGGCTGGCTAAGGTCGTTTTTAGTTGTCCAGGCAGTGGCCGGATCTTGGGCGTGCATCCCGTCCCGCGAGCTACTTGGCGTGGCGTTTCGAGATAGAGTATTTTTTCGAGACGATCGAGTGGGAGAAATTCGAGACGGTGTTTCTTCAAGATCAAGCCAAGAAAAATCAAACCATGACAATTGGATAATTTGTGCCCAATATGTTTATTTTTCTGTTTTGCTTGATTTATTTTGTGCTATCTTATCCTTTATTTAATTTGTTTAAATGTGTTTGCATGAGAATTGCCCAAATGAAAAATCTCACCTTCAAAAATTACTAAGTATGTTTAAATAATTAATTGACAATTTTATTCAGGATAATAAAATTGAATTAATTTTGACCTCCATGATTTATTTATTTGTGAATTCTTTTGGAGAAATTCCCCCCACGGGACGGTCAAAAGATAGCTTTCACATGAATAAATTCCAAGTGGATGATTGTGGGTTATTACTAGTGGCGACGATGACCCTCCCCACGAGCCTCGTTCAAAGCGAAATAATAATTCTGTATTTAATCATGGTTATTACTTAGGTATAAAATTGATATGCATATACTTCCCCGAAGTCCCTGTTAATTTTATATTGGTCAAGTGGGAGCCAACTATTAATCTGGATATTAAAGGTTTGTAACTGTTCTTGTTTGTAACCTGCTTGAATGTGTTTAAATAATGACCCACCCCACGTGGCTTATTTAAACTGTTTTGAGATGTTGGCTGATGCATGTTCATATTTTTTTTTGAGATTTTAATATGATGCATGTGATCGAACCTTGTGATATATTTGTGCTTATGCATATTATTATTTATTTCAGTTCATCATGTCGCAACCTTTTAATCCATTGTTATTATACTTAAAGTCAATACAATATGTATGGAACCTATATTGATTGGAAACGAAAATTATAATTGTCCTAACTGCACAAAAGCACAAGTGGATTTTTGACACACCAAAATCAGATGAGCCAACTGACGAGTCAAAACATGCGGGACTCGTCAGATCACCTTGCGAGAGATGTCGTCGCTAAGAATGGTGGAGGGCAAACCCGTAAGGGATTACGTCCTCAAAATAGATGGCCCATCTGAACAAGCTTGAGATTCTGAGTGCAGATTATTATCTGGAGACTCAGATAAATTTGGTACTTCACTCTCTGCCCAAAAAAATTTTGAGCATTTTGGCCTCGCTAGCTAATTTGTTGCAAGCTTTTGGTCTCGGCAGAGATGTGGATAAGGCATCAAACTCAAGTTTTGACGGAAAGTGGTCGGTCTTCATCTTCTAGGCCAAGGGAGGCAAGAAAAAGAAGAGGACCAAAGGCCATAAGCAATAAAACTCAACTGTTGCCAAGGGCAATGGTAAGATGAGGAATGCTTGTTGTGTCAAGTAAAATCCAAAGAGAAAGTGCTTAAGCTGCGGTGAGAGAGGACAATGGAGGTTTTGCCTGTTCCAACCCCAAAAGGGACGGACATAAAGGTAACTCTCACGCACTAGTTGTTGAAACTTGTTTAGCGGCGTATACTTCTCATTCGTGGGTGGTTGATACGAGATCCACTAATCATGTTGGCTTCACGGGTTCAAACGGACCCGACAACTTAGTGGGAGTGAGATCCTCATCACACTGGGCGATGTTGGGATTATACTGGAAAGTATGATTTTACTTTGTATAATCGAAACTGAATTTTCAGACTTATTTACTGAAATAAATTGTTTATCACTGATGCTTTAAATATTATCGAATGTTACATATATTTACTGCATAACTGTTCAATAAGTCGTACGTGTTACATTGTAGTTAATTTAGTGATACCAGATCACAGAAGATTAAATTAGCATTCCCTTGTAACTAAAAGTACGCTATTCACGACCTAGATGGAAATGAACAATCCATCGTGAAAGGTTGAAGTGTAAGGCTCAGATTGGCTTGTCTTGACCAAGAGATTACACTAGTGCATGACTGATGCACTGAATAGGACCTACTGGAGGATAAATTCTTCAGAACTGAACAAGAAAGAATTAGACCTCAGTGGTTCGTTATTTCTTAACCTTCGTCCCTTAAATAGGATCACGTGGGATTGGTAACTATTGCTTTGACTTATCATGGGTAGCGAATAAATGAGATTCAATACTTTTTATCTTGGGCAATATTATTAGTCACATGTGATTGCTAAGATTTAATACGAAGAATCGTGTGCAAGTACGCTTGTTTGATTTGCCCCCTTGGGAGGTTCATAAGCTTTATCATACCAAATCTTGCAAGTGGAATTAGTTTCCGGTATGGATAATAATGTTGAACCGTTCCTTGACCAAGGATAAAAGATATTAATTAATGGAAAGCTATTTCAGTGGCTTGAATTAATTAATGGGCTAGATAATCTTAAACACGGGGAAATAATGACCGGAGCCATATTAGTATGTAATATGGGTTAAGATGGATAGTGCAATACTAATTATGTAGTGGGATTAATTAATATTTATGGGCTTGAATAATATTGTGGCTCAATATTAGATATTCAAAGTCCATTAGAAGGTCCAATCTTAATTCTCCTAAAGGCCCCCTGAGTAGCCCAACATATAGTCCAATAACTGAAAAAGGTGATTAAAATAAAATAAATATTGTTGCTTAATTTTTCCTAATATTTCGAAAATTATGGATGAAGTTGGGAGAAAGATTTTCGTTGAATTTTGTTATGGAATGAAGATATGTATTCTTGGAATACAAGATTATCTCATTAAATTCAAGAAATCTCCCACTTGGTTATTCATAGTGATATTTTCGAAAATTTTGAAATATAGTGGGCAAGAAAGATTTTCTTGATTTTCTTGAAAAGATATTATGGAAGATATGTATTTCTTGAAATACAAGAATATCTCATAAATTCAAGAAGATCCAAATCTTGGAATCTTGCACATAAATTTCGAAAATTCCATAATAATAGAGAAGGTGGGATTTTTGTGGAATATTATAATTATGGAAAAAAAAAAAAGAATATAGGAGATATATTCAAGATTTCTTGGAGATCAAGTAAAGGTTTTCCCACATTATTTTATCACTAAATTTTTGGAGTCCCCTCTCCTCTATAAATAGGGGATGAATGGTTTTGATCCCAAAGAACACCACGAAAAATTGGTTTTTCGGAAAAATATCAGCGTCGATAAAATATCAAATATTTTGTAACGTCGACAGATTGTATTTTTTTGAAAAACGACAATTGTGAGTAGTGTACAATTCCATGTGCTGGAAAAATTAGTAAATCCACAAAGGTGGTGCAACATATTTATTTTCCTTTTGTTAAATCGTTCACAAGAATCCTTCCACCTGGGATAAATCGAACGAGGGCTAAGGGAATACTTGGGAAGTCCTTACGGTTAGTCTATTCAGCCATAATATTGCCATCCCAAGAGGTACGTTCACGTAAACTCGTAGAATTCCGCATGCATAGGTTTTACGTGAATTATTATATGCATGATATGTTGTTGGATTATTATTTGAATTAATATAGGATTAATTCATGCTAGTAATAATTAAAGAATTAAATTTGTATTTAAATATTCACCCCGAATAGATCTGTGCAACTTATTCCCCAACAGACGATGCTACGAGAGTGGCAGCTAAAGCAGTGGGAGAAGTGCACCTATCTTTTGAAGATAAAGTTTTTTTTTTTTAGATTATCTTTATGTTCCTAGTTTTATAAAGAATTCACTTTCAGTTTCTAAAATTTAATTAAAGGACACTAAGTTTCTTCTAATAAGAAGGACATCATTTCTTGAAATGATGGGTGTATCTATTACGGGATATTGATGGAAAATATCTATACAATTAACTGTGCACACCACTCACGAAATGCATCCTATAACACATCAACTATTTTCGACAAAAGAAAACTTGAACGAAACACTTCTTTGGCATCTAAGATTGGGTCATATAAATCCAAAGAGGATCCAAAGGTTGGTAAAAGACGGTTCACTAGAGTGTCTCCAAGTTGAACCAATTCCAACCTGCGAATCATGTTTGGAGGGTAAAATGACCAAGAGGGCATTTGGAGCCAAGGGGAATAGGGCCAAAGGAGTGTTAGAGATCGTTCACACAGATGTATGTGGTCCAATGTCAACCAAAGCAAGAGGAGGTTATGAGTATTTTTATTGATGATTACTCAAGGTACGGTTACATTTTCCTTATGAAGTATAAATCTGAGACCTTTGAGAAATTCAAAGAATTTAAGGCTCAAACAGAGAATCATAGGGAAAAACGTATCAAGTCTCTACGATCTGATCGTGGAGGTAAATACCTCAGCGATGAGTTTTTGAACTACTTATCTGATGAAGGGATTGCATCCCAGCTCACTGCACCCGGAACCCCTCAACAAAACGGGGTTGCAGAGCGAAGAAACAGAACTCTTTTGGAAATGGTAAAATCAATGAGGAGGTATGCGGATCTTCCCGAGTCGTTCTGGGGTCATGCCTTGGAAACAGTGGCTTACATTCTGAACTTGGTGCCATCCAAATAGGTTCCCAAAACTCCCAAAGAATTGTGGACCGGGCGCAAGCCTAGTATGAGACACATGAGAATTTGGGGGTGTTCGGCCTACGTGTTGGACAAGGAAGCCGGTAAATTGGATCCTCGATCAGAATTAAGGTTGTTTGTAGGATACCCCGAGGGAACAAAAGGGTGTATGTTCTATGGTCCCGAAGATCAAAAGGTGGTCATTAGCACCCACTTTAGATTTTTGGAAGAAGACTATATGAACCAAACAAAACCCAGAAGTGAGATTACCTTAGATGAGCTTAGAGGGCAAACCTCAGTGTCAACTGTACTAGATGATATACCAATCGATACGCTTTCACAACCGGAGCCTAGTCGTAGTGGGAGGGTTGTTAGACAGCCCGAGAGATTCATGTGAATAGGAGAGTCCTCGGACTTGATTCCCGGACAAGACAAATCAGACCCATTGACATATGACGAGGCACTCCAAGATAAGGATGCAGATTCTTGGCAAACAGCAATGAAAGCAGAAATGGGTCCTATGTTTCATAATAGAGTGTGGGAGCTAGTCGAACCACTTAATGGGGTCAAACCCATTGGATGCAAGTGGGTATATAAGAGGAAAAGAGGACCGGACGGGAAGGTTGAAACCTTTAAAGCAAGACTAGTGGCGAAAGGTTATACTCAGAAAGAAGGGATCGATTATGAGGAAACTTTTTTGCCCGTAGCCATGCTTAAGTCCATCCGTATTCTCTTATCGATTGATGCGCATTTCGACTTTGAAATCTGGCAAATGGATGTCAAGACAGCTTTCCTTAACGGAAGTCTTGATGAAGAGATCTATATGCAACAACCCCAAGGTTTCATTGAAACAGGCCAAGAACACCTAGTTTGTAAGCTCAAGAGGTCCATTTACGGACTCAAACAGACATCCAGAGCTTGGAACCAATGTTTTGATCATGTTATAAAGTCTTATGGGTTCGATCAAAACGAGTTTGAAAGTTATGTGTATAAAAAGCGTGTCAGAACTGCATTGGTATTCTTAGTACTATACGTAGATGACATTCTGATCATCGGGAACGATGTGAAGGTGTTATCAGACGTAAGGGCATGGTCTTCAAAACAGTTTGATATGAAAGACTTAGGGGAAGCCGGACACATCCTTGGGATCAAGATCACTCGAGATCGCAAGAAAAGGATGATCGGGTTATCGCAAGTTTCATACATAGACACTGTCTTGAAACGCTTCAGCATGCAAGATTCCAAGAAAGGGTTCGTACCTTTCAGACTTGAAAACCATCTATCCAAGAAAACGTCCCCTAAGACGCAAGAGGAGATAGATGACATGAAAGGCATTCCTTGTGCTTCGGCTGTCGGAAACCTTATGTATGCAATGTTGTGTACGAGACCGGATATCTGCTTTGCCGTAGGCATGGTGGCAAGATATCAAAGTAACCCGAGGAAAAGAGCATTGACGACGATTAAAAAACATTACTCAAGTATCCGAAAAGAACTCGGGATAGAATGTTGATTTATCAGTCAGATACTCCAATCCCCATCGGCTACACGGACTCGGATTTCCAATCAGACTTAGATTCCAGAAACTATCTGCCTCAGTTAGTGTGTTTCATTTGGGAAGTGTAGCCATCAAATGGACGAGTGTGAAGCAGAAATGCATCACTGACTCAACCATGGAAATCGGGTAAGTAGCTGCTTGTGAAACAGTGAAAGAACCGATTTGGCTCTAGACCTTCTTAGTGGACTTGGATGGAGTTCCGAATTTGTCTAGCAATATTTGCTAGGGGCAGTTGCAAATTCAAGGGAACCAAGAGTCCACGAGTCAAACAAGCACACTAAAGGAAAGACATCTTATACGAGAAATCGTTAAGAGAGGAGATATAGATGTGGCAAAGATAGTGTCTAAGGACAACCTAGCAGATTCATTCACAAAGGGTCTGCCTCTGAATACATTCGAGAGACATGTGGAAGGAATGAGTGTCATGACCGTTGTCAATCTGCTTTGAGTATAAGTGGGAGAAATTATTAGGTTCGTGCAAGTGACATTAGATGTCACGGACTACACGAGACATGTTGTAGTATACTTAAAAGCAGACTTTGAGTATAAGTGGGAGATTGTTGGGATTATACTGGAAAGTATGCTTTTTACTTTGTATAATCGAAACTGAATTTTCAGACTTATTTACTGAAATAAATTGTTTATCACTGATGCTTTAAATATTATCGAATGTTACATATATTTCTTTGATAATGCTTCAATAAGTCGTGCGTGTTACATTGTAGTTAATTTAGTGATACCAGATCACAGAAGATTAAATTAACAGTCTCTTGTAACTAAAAGTACGCCATTCACGACCTAGATAGAAATGAACAACCCATCATGAAAGGTTGAGGTGTAAGGCTCAGATTGGCTTGTCTTGACCAAGAGATTACACTAGTGCATGACTGATGCCTTTGAATAGGACCTCTGAGGAGGATAAATTCTTGGTGAACAACAAGGAAGAATTAGACCTCAGTGGTTCGTTATTTCTTAATCTTCGTTCCTTAAATAGGATCATGTGGGATTGGTAACTATTGCTTTGACTTATCATGGGTAGCGAATCAGAGAGATTCAATACTTTTTATCTTGGGCAATATTATTAGTCACATGTGATTGCTAAGATTTAATACGAAGAATCGTGTGCAAGTACGCTTGTTCGATTTGCCCCCTTGGGAGGTTCATAAGCTTTATCATACCAAATCTTGCAAGTGGAATTAGTTTCCGGTATGGATAATAATGTTGAACCGTTCCTTGACCAAGGATATAAGATATTAATTAATAGAAAGCTATTTCAGTGGCTTGAATTAATTAATGGGCTAGATAATCTTAAACACGGGAAATAATGACCGGGAGCCATATTGACTGTAATATGGGTTAAGATGGATAGTGCAATATTAATTATGTAGTGGGATTAATTAATATTTATGGGCTTGAATTATATTGTGGCTCAATATTAGATATTCAAGGTCCATTAGAAGGTCCAATCTTAATTCTCCTAAAGGCCCCCTGAGTAGCCCAACATATAGTCCAATAACTGAAAAAGGTGATTAAAATAAAATAAATATTGTTGCTTATTTTTCCAACTAAAATTTTGAAATTTATAGATATAATGGGAGAAAGATTTTCTTTGAATTTTGTTATGGAATGAAGATATGTATTCTTGGAATACAAGATTATCTCATTAAATTCAAGAAATCTCCCACTTGGTTATCTATAATGATAATTTCGAAAATCTTGAAAATATAGTGGGCAAGAAAGATTTTCTTGATTTTCTTGAAAAGATATTATGGAAGATATGTATTTCTTGAAATACAAGAATATCTCATTAATTCAAGAAGATCCAAATCTTGGGATCTTGGACCCCAATATTTTCGAATTCCATAGCAAATAGATAAGGTGGGATTTTTGTGGAATATTATGATTATGGGAAAAAGAATATAGGAGATATATTCAAGATTTCTTGGAGATCAAGAAAAGATTTTCCCACATCATATTTTGCCAAAATTTTCGTCCACTTTAGCCTCTATAAATAGGGGATGAATGGTTCATTCCCAGTAACACACGAAAATTGGTTTTTCGGAAAAATATCAGCGTCGATAAAATATCAAATATTTTGTAACGTCGACAGATTGTATTTTTTTCGAAAAACGACAATTGTGAGTAGTGTACAATTCCATGTGCTGGAAAAATTAGTAAATCCACAAAGGTGGTGCAACATATTTATTTTCCTTTTGTTAAATCGTTCACAAGAATCCCTCCACCGGATAGTCGAACGAGGGCTAAGGGAATACTTGGGAAGTCCTTACGGTTAGTCTATTCAGCCACACCGTTGTCATCCCAAGAGGTACGTTCACGTAAACTCGTAGAATTCCGCATGCGTAGGTTTTACGTGAATTATTATATGCATGATATGTTGTTGGATTATTATTTGAATTAATATAGGATTAATTCATGCTAGTAATAATTAAAGAATTAAATTTGTATTTAAATATTCACCCCGAATAGATCTGTGCAACGTATTCCCCAACACTGAGAAGTTTGACTATGTTCACTCTGATATTTGGGGGCCATCTAGAGTAGAAACTCATGGTGGAGGCAGATACTTTATGACCATTATTGATGATTTTTCAAGAAAGGTCGGGGTGTTCATTTTGAAGTTGAAAAGTGATGCATTTGGAAAGTTTAAGGAATGGCTTGCTGAGTATGAGAATAAGCTTGGGAAGAAGCTTAAACACTTAAGAACAAACAATGGCCTGGAGTATCTCTCTGAGGAGTTTCAAGCTTTTTGCAGAGAGAAAGGGAGCACAAGGCACAGAACAAATCCATTAAATCCTCAACAAAATGGAGTTGCTGGGAGGATGAATAGAACACTACTTGAGAGAGTGAGATGTATGCTCTCTGATGCAAAACTTCCAAGAGTTTTCTGGGGAGAAGCTGTCAATACAGCAAGCTATCTGATAAACAAGTCTCCATCCACTGCTATAGGGATGAAGACACCTGATGAAGTCTGGTATGGGAGGATCTCTGATTACTCAAAACTTAAAGTGTTAGGATGTACTGCTTATGCACACATCAGACAGGACAAACTGGAACCTAGAGCTATGAGAATCAGAGTTGTGGGTTATCCTAAGGGTGTTAAGGGATACAGATTATGGTGCTTGCAGCCTGAGAATCAGAAATGCATAGTGAGCAGAGATGTAACCTTTCATGAAGAACAGATGGGATATAAACATCAGGGAAGTACTCTGGATGTTGATGGAAACATTGCTGAAGAGGACACTCCACTTCAAGTGGAGATATCAGATAGAGATGAAGAAGAAAAGGTCACTGATGAACCACCTGCAGAAGGTGAAAATGATGATGGTTCTCATGTGGATGATCAAGCTGAAAACCTGGATGATTACAGATTAGCAAGAGATAGAGTGAGGAGAACTATAACACCTCCAGCTAGATTTGCTCATGTTGATCTAATGTCATATGCCTTAGTCACTGCAGAAAATGTGGAGTATCAGGAACCAAAAGATTACAAAGAAGCTATATCTAGCAATGACAGCAGTAAGTGGATATTAGCTATGCAAGAAGAGTTACAGTCTTTGGAAAAGAATTGTACTTGGAAACTTGTGGAGAAGCCTAAGAATCAAAAGTTAGTCAGTTGCAGATGGATCTTGTTGGGAGATGAATTTAATAAAGAAGTTTTGATTAGATCCCAAAACCCCTGAGTATGACATGTTCAGGATAATCTTGATAGATTGAGTCAAGTTTCAGTATAGATTGTTCAGGAAGTTATCTGCACCATGTATAGTCAGCAGATATAGATCAGGTTAGATCTTAAAGTTACTGAAGAACTCAGAAGGTACTTGAACTCAAGAATCGGAAGAATCAAATGTTCGAAAGATATCAAGATATCAAGACATCAAGACTCGGATGTCATCAAGACATCAAGACTCAAGATATGTCATCAAGACATCAAGACTCAAGATATCACTAAAGACATCAAGACTCAAAGATGTCATCAAGACATCAAGACTCGAAGACATCAAGACTCAATATGTCATCAAGACATCAAGACTCAAGAAGATCTTGAATACTCGGTATAACCTGAATGTTCAGAGGCACTAAATATAATCTATCTGAAAACTACAAAAACTGAGAAAAACACAAATATTCAGAAAAGTAGATATTGCCCAAAACATTCATATGCAGACAAAAGAAACTAAGTCTAAGTGTTGTTTCAGGTTATCTCAATCAGATAGATTGACCAAAAAGAGCCGTTTTGTTTGTCTACATTCACTGAAGACAAGAACCAATCAGAGGAAGACAACACTTTGCATTTTTATCGACAATTTGAAATCGACAGGACCCTAATCATGTCAGTAGTACTAAGTTCCAGAATGCAAAAATTGGTGATTGGCTACATAACTGCATATTTCCTAAAACATGCAAGGGAGTGTTCAAACCCTAAATATAGTCGTTCATCAAACACCAGAAGAGGAAACCCTTGATACTATCTCCTCCAACGGATAGTTTTTCAAGAGTGACCTTGGTGAAGGTTGCCTATAAATACCAGTGACCTTCTACATTGAGAGGTAACGGGAAATTTCAAGCAACTCAAGAGCTCATTCGTATTATTGCAAATTGAAGCACTCGAAAACCCTAGAATTTCCCAAGTGTTTCACATTGGAGAGAGCTCACTATTCTAAGCCTAGATTGATAGAAATATCCAAAGCTTAGAAGAAGATATCCTAGCCTTTGCATTTGTTCCTATTGTAAAGGATATCTCACCCTACTTGGAAACCAACCCAAAACCCAAACCCTTTGTTAAGGTAGTTTGTGTGTGATTTGTTGGTGAGTTAGAGTTGTAAAGAGTTAGTAAGCTACAGTGAGTTAGCCAAAAAACTCTAGAGAAGAAGTTAGTAAGCTACTCGTGGTAATCTGAACACTTGTGTGTGTTTGAGTTAGTAAGCTGCAGTGAGTCAGCCAGAAAACTCAAGGTAGAAAAGTGAGTAAGCTACAGTGAGTTAGCCTGAAAGCTTTAGGAAGTGGTTAAGGAATTTCTCCGAAGATCAGAGAGAGTGGACGTAGGAGCTTGAGTCTCTGAACCACTATAATTGTTGTGTTGTTTGCTTTTTGTACTGCATTATTATCTGTTGCATGTTTTTCACTGAAAGCATATTTCACTGATATTCAGTTGGAACCAATCCACTGAACTTGCATCAAATTGATCACAGCCTTAATCCTTTGTTTTATTGAAGGAAGATTTTCAAAAAAAGCTAAAACGAGTATAAACTTAGGGCCAACCATTCCGCACACTTGAGTAGCTAGAACAGATAGTTACCAAACTGAACTAACTCTACTGAGGGATCAGTAAGATAATTATCTGATCCAAGCGCCTCAGGATCTCTAATAAACTTCGAGTTCGATTGGGCTAATCTGAAGCTTCCGAAAAGCGGCTTCGGGATCATTGTCTCGATAGACTTTGACTCGGGGCAATCCGTGCTTCTCGAGCAAAAATCATCGGGATAACTGACCCATCGACCTCGATGAAAGAAAAAGTTTTAAAAATCACTGAACACGTGTATTTCCCCCCCCCATACACGTGTGAGACTCGTTAGCACCGGGACCAACAGATCTTCAAGAAGAAAGTTGAAGTAGGGGTCACAGAACAAGTCAGATTTAAGGCTAGATTGGTAGCAAGAGGATTCACACAGAGAGAATGGATAGATTACAATGAAGTATTCTCACCAGTTGTGAAACATTGCTCTATAAGGCTCTTGTTGGCAAAAGTTGTTCAAGATGATTTGGAACATCAACAGTTAGATGTTAAGACAGCTTCTTACATGGAGAGCTTGAAGAAACCATCTACATGACACAACCAGAAGGTTTTATTTTTCATGGGAATGAGAATAACGTATGTCTCTTAAAGAAGTCCTTGTATGGCTTGAAGCAAAGTCCTAGACAATGGTATAAGAAGTTTGAAAGTTTTATGATATCTATTGGATTCTCAAGATGCCCCTATGATAACTGTGTTTACTTAGAGAAAAGAAATGGATCTGTTATCACCTATCTATTGTTGTATGTTGATGATATGTTGCTGGCAAGTAAGAGTACAACTAGGATTCAGATCATTAAGGGAAAGCTCAGCAAAGCTTTTGAGATGAAAGATTTAGGTGAGGCAAAGAGGATTCTGGGGATAGATATTATCAGAAATAAAGCTGCTGGGAAACTTGTCTTGACTCAAGTTGGGTATGTTCAGAAGGTTCTTAAGAGATTTTACATGCATCAAGCAAAATCAGTAAATACCCCTATTGGTCAACATTACAAGTTGTCAAAAGACCAGTCTCCTTCTTGTGACAAAGAAAGAAAACAAATGAGCAGTGTGCCTTATGCAAATGGAGTTGGAAGCTTAATGTATGCTATGGTTTGTAGCAGACCTGATCTTGCTTATGCAATGAGCATGGTAAGTAGATTCATGGCTGATCCAGGAAGAACTCATTGGAAAGCATTGAAGTGGGTATTCAGATATGTTTGTGTGACAGCAAAATCAGGATTGTTGTTTGAGAAAACTGAGAAGCAGACAAAACCTTTACAAGGTTTTGTTGATGCAGATTTTGCAGGAAGTATTGACACAAGAAAGTCCCTAACAGGTTACATATTCACACTTTATGGTACAACAGTGAGTTGGAGGTCCATATTACAACCAGTGGTGGCATTATCTACAACTGAAGCTGAGTATATGGCAGTCACAAAAGCAGTGAAAGAAGCAACATGGTTGAAGGGAATTCTGCATGAGTTTGGAATTGACCAGAAGGGTGTCACTATCTTATGTGACAATCGGAGTACCATTCATCTGGTGAGGCATCAAGTTTTCCATGAAAGAGTGAAACACATCGGTGTCAAGTTCCATTTTGTTAGAGACATGGTGGAGAAAGGTGTTGTAAAGAAAAGTGGGAACTGGAGATAATGCAGCAAATATGCTCACAAAAGCAATGCTTGGGAGCAAGTTCAAGTATTGCTCTGAGCTGGTGAAGCTTGGGCCGTGTGAGATTGATTAATGAAGCTTTGTAGATTGGAGATGATGAGCACTTGGAGTTCTAAACACTTGAGGTGGAGAATTGTGAAGTCAAGTGATGTTGAAGTAAACCATCCTGAAACAAGTAAACCAGCCTGAACGGGTTTGTTCAAATCGGCCTGAACGTCAGCTCCACTGACCTTCAGATAAGTTGTGTTCAGCTCAGGGGGAACATTCAGGACAGTTAGCTCAGGACCTATATAGTTCAGACTGAAAGTTCAGGGTTCAGGGGAGAAAGTTCAGGACGGAAAGTTCAGAAGGAAAAGTTCAGGGAAAAGTTGCGCGCGTGCTGAAGCGGTTTTTCTGTTATAACGATTTTTCAATTCTGTTAGGGGTTTTACTACTATAAATTACGGGCTTTACCAATCGTCTTCTAAAATTAGAGTATTAAATTCTGGAGAGTTCATATCAATTAAGAGAAGTTAGAAGTTCTTTACAAATTCATAAGAGCGCTTCTAATTCTTGATCGATTGAGGGTTGTAACTATACCGGATTGTTCATTGTTGATAGTGAAGAGTGCTCTGATCCCGTGGACGTAGGTTTTACAATCGAACCACGTAAATCGTTGTTGTGTTCTTATGTTTGCGATTTCGATTTCATTCATTTTGTGTGTTTCGTTTTCTGAGCTTGAATCTTGTGAATCAATTCGACATTGGTCAACAAAATAAATTAACGGAAGCTCACCTCAACCTTTTCCCTTCCACATATTTAACACATGTAATGTATAAAAATTTTAATTTGTTGGCAATTGAATATTTTTTGGAAGGGATATTAACGTATATTTCGGTAGGTAATCTCTATTCGAATTCAATTGTCTCGAGGTGAGGGACGATTAACAAATTAACATAAATTAATATTTATATTTAAATGAAAAGTAACTAAAGTATTATTTCTAAATTATTATTATTATTATTATTTTACTGTAAGACTCATGCAAGGCATACTCTTAATATTTATATTTAACTTAAAATTTCAAAGAATTATATTAATTTTAAGATATTATGTTTTCCGTGAAACAGTTTAATTTATGGAAATTATTTGTGATATGAAAATAAAATATTTTCAAGTAAAAATAATATTTTCAAAAGTATTTATTTTTTTCGAGAAAGTCATGTATAACCTGTCTTATACAAAATATTTAAAGAAAAGTTATGTTTTCTCTCTTTTATCTAAATTTGACTCTAAATCCACATGTTAAATCATACATTCTCACCTCTTATTATTTAGGAAGTTTTGCCGCCAATGCCTGAGAGTGTCGACGTAATTATTCCCTATTTCTTCTAGGTGCACCACGCTGCATAATATCATTTCAGTGAGACTGAATATATAATATGTATACGCTAGATGCGTGTCTACGACAAAATTTATAAAAGTAAATTCTACAACACAATACATTATGTTAATTTACATAAATTAATTTGTGTATTGCGTTAAATAATGGAGTATTACTATATTATATAATGTAATAAATACATTCAAATATTAATATAAGTATAGAATTATATAATAGTTTATGGATAGGTGTACTTAAGCTTTATTTCTCAAATCCATTAAATTCATAAATTTATTTAGTAACTTATTATACATTTAAGATAAATGTACGTTGTCTTTATCATTTAAATGAACAGATTGGTCTAAATATTTGAATGATTTTAGGGGTATATTTTGAAGAAATATATTTAATTTACATTGGAAAGATTTACATATGAATTGAAAAGTCAAAACAGTCATCTATTAAGAACAGGAGAGAGTTTGAAATTATCTATCATTTGAAAGACACAATTAGATTTGGATGTCCTTAAAGTCATATATAACGAGGACATATTTGTTCATACATTAATTTTTAAGATAGCATTCAACTTGTAGTTATTAATATAAATTACTTGAATGTCAAACATATTCATTCAAATATCAATTTGCAAGAGAATTTTTCATAATTATTTTAAGATAGTAATTACTGTTACCTAAGTCTGGATCCAGAAGCCATGGCTGATATTACTCGGCAGAGAGAAGGCATACAACCTCCGGGGAATATATATTCCTTTATGAACCCTTGGCTAAGCCTTGCCTCATCATACTTGTGATCAGCCATTGCAATGAACTAAACAAATCAAATCAAATTAGTTCTAAGTAACAAAATGGGTTTGTTTGCAATCACTGTACATATATACCAACTTTTGAAAAGTGATTCTCCCGGCCCTATTCTTATACTAGTGTTACCCCAAATTCATGCTATATCTTCTCATGGCATGCAATCCGTGTCAAGGCGAAAAAAATACTCCCTTCGTCCTAGAAAAATTTGCACAATTTTCTTTTTCAAACGTCCCACAAAAATTTGCACTCCCAAAAAAGGAAACTTTTTACTAAATTTTATCCTCACAATATTCACATATTTACACCAAATGTAATTACTTTTGGGGTCCACATATAAACTCAATCCATTTAATTCATTTACTTTATACATATAATTTTAAGTTACTACATTACCCCTTAACACTCCACCCATTACATTTTTTTCTTAATATGCGTGCTATAAAATTGGGGCAAATTTCTTTGGGACGGATGAGTAATACTTTTGAGTAAAAAGGTAATATTATTGAAAAACAGTACTCCGATAGTTCACATTTTCTTTATGATGATTTGTTCCAAAGTACGAGAAAATATTTTTTAGGTCTGTAACTTAGAGGTGTTATGTTTTAAGGACAAAAATTTAACGGGGTTGAAAGTATACGATATGTTTTAAACTTTATAAATATAGGACAATATGTTTTAAAATCTGTAAATATATATATAGGACAATCGAATCCTAATAAGCCCAAATCACGTGAGTTGCACCATTGTCCTATATAATTTATAAATTTATGGACTTGTGAATGTAGGACACTATGTTTTCAAAATCTGTGAATTAATTAAGACAATCTTGCAACTCATGTGACAATTCAACCCAATTTAGGTTTATTCAGGCTCGATTGTCCTACATTTATAAATTTTAAAACATATTGTCTAACATTCACACTCACAAGCCCATAAAATTGTTGTCATTAAAACACAACCTTCCCTATGTTGTTGGTCTAAAAAGACATTATTCCCTCCAAAGTACTATAATAGATTTTTTTATTGAAGTGTGTAAATTGTTTAAAATACACCTATTTAATTGAGACTAAACATATTTTTTTGATATTCAATAAATAAAGGCATATCACTACTAGAAAATAAAAAATTGCCTATGAAATTTTTTAAATGGTTACGAATATTTCATACGAATATAATTTGGTCCTTAAAAAGTGAGGATAGCCTACGACTTGCCTATCTATTTTTAGAATTCCATGAAAAAAATACCTACACAAATAATTCCCTACGCAAACAAATTATCTATGAACAAACTGCCTACAATTTGTAATTTCTATAGGCAAACAAATTAGCTGCACAAATAATTCCCTAAGCAATAATATTTATAGTTTAAAAATGGTCTACAAACAAATATACCTATGAATTACATTTCCGTACGTAGCCAAATTACCTATGGATAAAAATTTCTATATGATTGGAAAAAAATTTAGACAAGTCTTAGACAATAAGACTATTTAAGAACAAAATTATTTTTTGTTGGAAATTTCGTAGGCATGTTGAAAAATTTAGTAGGAAATTCTCTATTTTTTTGTACTAATGTATCAAGAACTTTGTAGATACAATTCAAAATTAATTTCAAACACAATAAGTGATTATGTTTTTTTTTTATTGATAACTCGGTATCCGGCCCAAGGACCGACTAACCCGGGGGACCAGAACCCACCGTCCACTAGCGGGAGCCCCACTTCAAGCCAGAGCTAAGCTCTGTATATTGGTCTATGTGAAAAATGAAAGTGGACTCGGTACGCCGGAGAGAATATAATATAATAATTTTGTATTGAAAAATAATATTATTCTCAAGTAATAAGTTTTACTTTTTCTTTTTAAAAAATATTAATTAATATTATACAGATACATTTTCTTGAGACTAGCTACCTCATATAATTTTTTTGTATTTAAAGAGTTGAAGACATTTATATATGTTAACATGCATGAAGAGTCATGCGTGTTTGAATAGTGTCGGAGCAATTTTAACTAGTAGTATTAAAAAGCAGTGATTACCTGATGAACAACCAGACCATTTTCAGCTAATGCAGTGTCACAACATTTGAAAAATTCTTCCATAAATTCATGTCCCACGTGTTCTATCACCTCACTGAAAATTTAATTAGCAACTGAATTGTATATAGATATAAGGGTGAATGTGATCTTGACTAACAAACATTATAGCAAGGTTCACCTTGAGAATATCCTGTCGTATTTGCAGTTGTTAGGCAATTTGCGATAGTCACATAGAAGAAGTTCAATTCGATCCTGAAATCATGAGACAAATCACATTACTGACTATATATTAATATAAATCATGAATTGCATGGTACGAAAATATTAGTATATTTCGAAGATGATTAAATATATGCCATCGTTGGCTCCAAATTATATCCAACGAGTGGGTGCATTCTGGTGCACCATGCACTCATAGTGCATTTTAAAATTGTGTAATTATTATATTAAAAAATGCAATTTGTTTACACTGAACCGCGCAACTATTACTGTGAAAAAATAATTGCACGTTTCAGTATAAACAAATTGTATCTTTCAATATAAAAGTTGCACATTTTAAAATGTAATTATGAGTGCACGGTGCACCTGAATGCATACAATCATTAGCCATATTCAACACTTTTATTGTGATGGTACATAAACAATTAACTTTATAATGGTGGGTTCCCCTACTTCACTTCGTACTTCCTCAATCCCAAAAGATAGTCCCCTACTTTTTTTTGGATTGTCTCAAATTGTTGTCTTTTTCTTCTGTAATTAAGGTGTACTTTGTCTAAAATGTTCATATTCAATGTAGACAAAAATTTGTACAACCCGAATTCACGGTGAACTCTATTTTTTTAATATTACTGTTATGTATATGAATTATCATTATTATGCACAAATTCTATCATTGTTGTGCATAAACACTATTACTGTTATAATATGTCTCACTATATATAATGTAAGAGATTGGAGGCAATATAATTGAAAAGGATAGTTTGGTAATTAGGTTTCCTTTTCTTATAATAAATAGAAGGAAAAATTACTTATATGTACAATTTTTTTTATGCAAAGTACTAATACGTACAAACGCGATTGCATATATAATTAAAGTTGCATGCGAAAACGTAAATGTACCTACGTATACATAATCATTTTATACATATTAGTAAATTGCAATTCTGAAATATACAAATCAGTAAGTCTCCCTAAATAGAAGTGCTTTCCATGTAAAAACAAGTTGCTGAATATAAATTAAAGATAAGGAATCTTTTTTCTCTTTAATTTATCGCTTAATTTGAAGCAATGGTGTACCTGCAGGCCAGCTTCCTTGACTTTGGAGTCGACATATTGCAGTTGTTTTTCAGATAGGGTGATGCCTGTATATTTGCATCCAGTAATTTTGACAACTTCAAGTGCCAAATTTCCCCAACCGAATCCAATCTCAAGAACGTGATGATCCTTATTGATTATTGCCTATAGTTGACCAAGAGGACGGATCAGGATTTCGTCCCAAGGGGACAAAAATTTTTCATTGAGTAAGGACCACAAAATTTTAATATTCCAGGGGACGAAATGATAAAATTTTCTAATTTTAAAGTATAAAAAAAATAAAAATTCCAAATATATAGTTCAAAATTTTTAAATCCCAAGGCGGGCTATCACACTTTTAATGATGTTGTGATCGATCTAAGGGCTACATCATACAAGAGTCTCACCTTTTCTATCAAAAGATGGACTTTTCTGAGTTGTGCAACCTTCAAGTCTTCGCCCGGAGTCTTTTCGGAGAACGAAAAATAAATCAGTATATATCTCATGGAAATAAATTATATAGGAAGGCATTATTATATATCCAAGAACTAAAGTTTTCTGGACAAAAACTTGTGTGAACCTGAATTCACCGTAAACTCGATTTTTTTAGTATCACTGTTATGTATAAAAACTTTCACTGTTATGCATAAAAATTATCAATGCTATCAACAAAAATAATTACTTATTAAGAAATATTTTATATTTTTAAACAGTAAAAAATTTTTGTGCATATCAATGATACTTTTTACACATAACAGTGATAGAGTTCATGTATAGACCGGTTTACAGAAATGTTTCTCAATTTTTTAAACAAATTATACTCTCTCTGTCCCTTTTTTATTTGAACATTTACTGCCCGTACGAGTTTTAATGTATATTAAAGGAAACAAAGTTGTTTTTTGATGATGATTGAATGATAAATAAATGTCATGTGGTGTAAATTAAAGAAGATAAAATTGATTTTAGTATGAAAACAGTAATGACATATGGTGTAATGTTCGAAGGAGTTTTGTATATAATTTTTTTTTATTATCATTTAAGTAAATGTTAAATTAAGAGGTTGTTTGGCTCAACTTATAAGCTCTTTTTTCTTTTTTTTTTGAAAAGTATCTTATAAACTCTTTAAATCATCTTATAAGTTTCTAACTTATAGGCTCTCTAAATCTATTTGGTGAAATAAGATGTTTAACATCTTATAAGATCTTAAAAATAAGCTCTTTAATTAGAGCTTATAAGCTTCAAAAGAATAACTTAATTGGGAGATCCCAACTTATTTTACTAAAATTATAAAAGCTACACCCCATCCCATCCCATCGTACCCCAACCTGAACCTAAAGCATCCCGGCCCAACTATCTCAATATACAAAAAAAAATATTTTATATTAAATTAGAATTAAAAAAAATATTTTTCTTAAATTATTAAAGAATTTATAAGTTTTATTAACTAAACATTTTAACAAATTATAAGCTTAACTATTACATCTTATAAGCTTTTAAATAACTTATAAGATGTTTAAAATAAATTTAGCCAAACAGGGTCTAAGTAATTAGTGATGGACATTTTAGGCAATGTTAAAACAAAAGGGGGATTGAGGGACTATTTATTAAGGACCGTAATTCAAACCTGAAATATTGCACAAGAGTACGTCATTGTTTCATCCAAAAATAGAGAAAAGAGTTCATTGCTCTGCACAGAACAAAAATCCATATATAAATATATGCGCTCATACTGAATATTCATGATGATGTATGAATCATCAGCAAGTAGATTGAAATGAAAAGGTAATAAATTAATTGATATTTACATACAAAGGTCTAAATCAATTTTTTGGCCTAAAAATAAACAAATGGCATTTCGATCTCTTAAAAAGTATTTTAATGCCCTTTAGAAACAAAAGTAGGGAATAATATTTTTTAAGGACAGTAACTTAGGGAGGTAGTGTTTTAACGACAACAATTTACGGGCTTGAAAATATAGGACAATATAATTAACACTTGTAAATATAGGACAATATGTTTTAAGTTTTTTAAAAATAGAACAATATGTTTTAAAAATATGCAAATGTAGGACAATCGAGCCCGAACCTCACATGATATTTCAGCCCGATTTGGACTTATTCGGGCTCAATTGTCCTACATTTACAGATTTTAAAACATATTGTTCTATATTTACATATTTTAAAACATATTATCTTATGTTTTCAAGTGCGTAGAATTATTGTCCTTAAAACACAACCACTCCTACCCCCCTCCCCCCACCTCCCCAAAATTATTGTCCTTGAAAAATATTTTTCCCACAAAAGTATATACAGACCTTGATTTAATACATATTGCACTAATATTTAATACATGCATGTGAAAGTAGAACTTACTAGGTCATAATGTTGCGAGATATTTTTTCGCGCTTGGGGCAAAATATTTTTCCTGGAAGCATGCCTAAGGAAATATTTAGCAGATGCTATTATAGAACTGTAAAGCATTGGTGTCCACCATCCCCTATAAATACACAGTTGTATATTATATATTAACAATAATGCTCTATTCTATATAAAACATTAATTAATGTAGAAATTTCAATGAGTAAGTAATACCTTTTCTTGGTTAACTTTGAGTTATAAGTATTCACCTCTGTACTGGCTATAATTATCTTCACATATATAGAAACAAAATAGGAAAAAAAAACATTATTTTCTTCACAGCACTGAAAATGTTAAAAGAACAGTTATATTACTAAGAAAAAACGGAAAATATGCAAAAATGTCCTTTTTTTTTTCCCCTAGCAAACTTTTTTTTGCCCCTTTAACTAAATAAGTAGCTATTGTGCCCTTTTATAACATTTTTATCCTTGAATAGAGTTGTTGCGCATGGATTGCACAATTGCTACTCACTTAGTCAAATGACAAAAGAAATAAGGGCAAAAAAGAGTTTGTCCCAAAAGAAAATATTGAACTTCAAAAAGTCATTTCTGCACTACAGTGATAGTGCGTAACATAACAGTGATATTGAAGAAATATAATTTACCGTGAACTCGAATTCACACAAGTTATTGTCGTACAAATATATGAAACTAAATAAGAATCGATACTCCAATTGGTTCCATTTTCTTATCTTACCAGAAAAAAGTTGAAGGGACCTTCATTTTTATCAACAAAAGAAAAGTCACCATTGATGTACGCGTCTGCAAAACCTATATCAGCTTCTGTTGCAACCTGAGACAGTTATGATATCCAATTTTAGCCAAACACAAATTTTTTTTCGACATTAATTGTTTTCTTTTATGATTTTTAAGAAGGTTTTCTCTTTCGATTAATTAAGAAAGTCATTAATTAAATTATACTCCATTTGTTCCGCTATAAGTTTCTCACTTTCTCTTAAGTTTCTCTTTCCATAACGGGAAAAACTAAACTCCACTACCTATAATTTCACCTGTAATTTTCACATAATATTATAAAAAATATCACTCATTAATTTACACAATTCTCAAAAGTACCCTTTACTTAACATCAAAAGTAAGTCATATGTCCACCATTTGTTAATTTAATATTTTTTTAATCAATATGCCAAAAAAAAAAAAAGAGAAACATACAGTGGAACAGAGGAAGCTGTAATTATTATGAGATATTTCTCTAGAAACACAATTATTGATCGAAGGAAGGAGTACCTTCCAGTAAAACTGGGGTTTGTGAATTCTCAAGGTGACTTTTAAAGTGCTCTTTTTTCTACCTTCGAACTTTAAAATTGAACCTCCTTCTTCCATTAAACTGTTTCATCACAGATTTCATCAGCTATATTTAATCCAGTTATATCCACAGAAAGACACTCTCTTGCCGAGACAAAAGTATTTTTGCCTAGAAAAAAGTATTTTTGGTTCCAAATTTGATCCCATAATTAAATTGATTGTCCAATTTTGATGCAATTTTCGCACAAAAATTGATAAAAATATCATTTTTGGTCATACGGAAGTCCTCTACGGTAAAATTTAGTCATTTTTAATTTTTTTGATTTTAAATTCGAGTTTAAATTTAATTTATTCAGTTATTTACACACATGTGTGACTTATTTGATTAAAAAATATAAAAAAATAAATAAAAGAAAAGAACGTCAACGTCCACGTCTGCGATAATATCGAAAACCTTCAAATTTTACGGGATGTAACTAGCGCAAGACCTAAAAGACGTTGTTCGCGATTTTTTGGCGAAAATTGGGACCAAAATTGAACAATTAATTTAGTTAAGGGACCAAAATTAATGCATAGTTAAATTGGGACGACAAATAGACAGTAGATAAGTTATGGGACAAAAAAACTTTTTTTCTCCTCTCTTGCGAGACCGCCATATAATCAGAATTCAATCATCGAATAAAAAAAAAAAAAAACAAATTGTGATACGGCATTAGTTAATGGACTCACATTAGGCATCCAGTAGTGATTAATCGTTGAAGGAATGTTGTAACAAGAATGCGAGCCCCAGATTCAAGAAAGGAAGGAACCATCCCTTTGGAGACCTTGTGAACACTATATGTTTTTGTAAGCACGCCCTTTGCGGCAACTATGCCCGCCTTTCAATAACAATTTACGTCCATTAAAATAAAAGGCATTACATGAAAAAATTAGGAATAGAATTCAAAATTGTCCCATAACTTTTCTCTTTTTTAAAATAGTCCCGAAAAATTTGATGTACGAAATTGATCCCATTTTTTCGTGAATTGTACCATTTTCGTCCCAAAATTGCCGGAATTGATGAAATGACGTAGTTTTTTGTCATACATTTCAGTTGAATATCTCCAAATTGAATGCTCACATGTAAGCCACATGATAAAAAAAACGACGTCGTTTCGTCAATTTTGGCCAATTTGGAACGAAAATGCATGGTACAATTCGCGTAAAATTTGGACAAATTTCGTACATCAAACTTTTTTGACCATTTTGAAAAGGTGAAAAGTTATAGGACTACTTTGAATTCTATCCCTAAAAAATTATACCTTAGTATGTTTTTGATATGTTACTTTTTTAAAAAAAATAAAAAATATTAAAAGTATCACGTGTCATGCAAATTTAACAATATGAGAGAAGAAATACCTGGACTCCGTCCTCAAGGAAGCCACAGCCTTAATGTAACAGAAAATATAATTAACATAAAAAATTGCATCGATGCCTAAATGAATTAATGAAATTGCGTGTATGGATTTGAAAATTACCTTGATATGAGCCGCAGAACCAAAGCCCCCTTTTTCCTTGGATGGTATTAAGCTTAGATGAAGCTTTGGATGCAGCAACTGTCGGGATTGGATGCCGAGTTGACCACATATACAATGTATTTTTTGGTGTTGTAGGTGGATTTATAGTCATCAGAAATGGAGCCCCACTTTCACTAGTATTCTATTCAAATTTGAAAAAGGAAAATCTTTATAAAGCTTCTTTAACAATGCACAGGACGGAGCGGGGAAGAGTACATGTAGCTCCCCCCCAAAATTCAATTTTTTTTAATAATTTCACATGTATATATAGCATAAAATAATATTCAATCATATATATATAATTTAAAAAAATTGAGTTGTTCTCCTAGAACTTGACAGACAACTAGAAAATTTTATTGTTGGCGTCAGTTTTCATAAAAACATCTCTATAGTAGAAACAGAATTTTTAAACTCATCAAGAGTTAACTTAATGAGAGACAAACTTTTGAATGATTGTTTGGTTTATGCATTGAAAAAAATATTTTTTAAAAAGTTAGTATTATCATGCAATGCTTTCAAATTATGAAGAGTTGAAGAAGAATGCTATAATTTAGATGTATTTTTTTTTTTAAATGTTATGTAATTATGTAAGTATAGGTATTGATTTATGTTCTTGCTTTAAAATTTTATTTTTGTAAGTTTTTTGTTATTATTAATTGGACCCCACTGGTCGAAAATTCAGGCTCCGTCAATATATGGTGTGAATTAGTTCCATTTTATTTAAACTGCAAAAGTAAAATGATTGACGAACCTGGAGATTATTGAGCAAGTATGTTACACAACTTTTTTTATTGATAGACCCAAGAAAATTGGTTGAGGCCCATGCTGCTGGACTTTTGGGCATTAGATTGTTATCACGATGAATAAATATATCACTGCCAAACGAGTTGATGTTAATTAAATAATCATATGAGGGTGCATGAACTTTATTTTATCGAGGAAAAATCACACATATATATATATATATATAAAGTTTTTTGGTCCCATAATTTTCATGTAATCCGTTTTTTGTCCCAAAAAATTTAATTTTTCAATTTTGGTCTCATAACTATCTCGATTGTTCAATTTTGATCCCATTTTCGCCGAAAAATATAAAATTTTGTCTTCTTTTATCTCACTCAAGTCACACAGCTGTTAAAATTGGGGTTTCCCGACTCGTAGTTAACGTGGAAGTTAAAAATTCATTTTTCCTCATTTTTTAATCGATATGTGACTTACGCATGACTGAAAATGATAAAATTTTCTATTTTTCGATAAAAATGGAACTAAAATTGGACAATCGAGATAGTTAGAGGACCAAAATTGGATAGTTAAATTTTTTGGGACCAAAAAACGAATTATAGGAAAGTTATGGAACCAAAAAACTTTATATATATATATATAATGAGCTACGAATGAATGAATATACACTACTACACATTTGAGCTTGGAGAGCTCCACTTGGACAGCCCTTTTTTCGAATAGCTCTCCAAGTGGTCCCTTGGAGAGAGGTTCTATTAAAAAAATAAAAAGACAGCGGTTAAAAATCGCTGTCCAAGATCAAAGCTTAGACAGCGGTTCATAACCGCATTTGTCTGAAATTTTGAGAGCGGTTTGAACCGTTTGTCCAAAAAAAAACAGAGAGCGGTTCATAACCGCTCTCCAAAATGAATTAATTTTTTATTTTTTTTTTGTAAAAGCTTGTATTTTTTGTTTTATTTTTTTGTTTTTGTAAATTCTTTTTATGCACAATTCAAATATTTTATTCTTTAAATTCTCGTGTTATTTATTTTTAATATTCGTCTTATATAATGAGATTAACACAAACCCTTATGTAAAACTTGTTCATAATATTAAATTCATAATATTACACTTACGAACTTGTATCACTATTAATTCTTATAAATTAATACCTATAATATTTAATATTCTTATAAATTAATTCAATTTTGTCTAAGTATTACTTATTTAGATAGAAAAGTACTATTACTTGTTTAAATAGAAAAGTATTACTTGTTTAAATAGAAAAGTATTACTTGTTTAGATAGAAAGGTACGTATAACTTGTTTAAAGAAAAGTATTATTTGTTTAGATAGAAAGGTACGTATAACTTGTTTAAAGAAAAGTATTACTTGTTTAGATGAAAAAATATTACTTGTTTAAAGAAAAATATTACTTATTTAGATAGAAAAGTATTGCTTGTTTAAATAGAAAAGTATTATTTGTTTAGATAGAAAAGTATTACTTGTTTAAATAGAAAAGTATTACTTGTTTAGATAGAAAGGTATAACTTGTTTAAAGAAAAGTATTACTTTGTTTAGATGAAAAAGTATCACTTGTTTAAAGAAAAATATTATTTATTTTGATAGAAAAGTATTAATTGTTTAGAAGGAAAAATATTACAAATTTAAAAAAAAGGTAGTTAAAAAAAAGTACAAGTAAAAAATATAATTTTAATTTAATTTAAATTTAAATTTATATAAAAAAAATTATTATACAAAAATGTGATTGAATTAATAAATAAGATAATTGAAATAAAGAATTTTAAAAAAAAATTGTAAGAAAAAATGATTTTTAGAACATATAGAATTAATTTCATTAAGTAAACGCAAGAAAAGCAAGTGCCCGAAATTTAATTGATCCCGCCAAGCGCCCAAGGTCCTGTGTTCGGTCCCCCATGGGAGCGAATAATTGCCTCAATTAATTGGGAGACTTGGTGGCTTATATTTGAGATGCTTGGTGGGTCCGTGCCTAAAAATCAATTTTTTAAAAAAATCAATTCAACCGTTGTCTAAGCTGCAATCTTGCACAGCGATTCAAAATCGATGTCCAAGTGCGATTTCTTGGACAGCGGTTTTTTATCAACTGTCCAAGCTTGGACAACTGATAATTTGAGATGCTTGGTGGGTCCGTGCCTAAAAATCAATTTAAAAAAAAAATCAATTCAACCGCTGTCTAAGCTGCAATCTTGCACAGCGATTCAAAATCGCTGTCCAAGTGCGATCTGTCCAAGTGCGATTTCTTGGACAACGGTTTTTTATCAGCTGTCCAAGCTGCAATCTTACAGCGATTCAAAATCGCTGTCAAATCTTGATCTGTCAAGTCGATTTCTTGGACAGCGGTTTTTTATCAGCTGTCCAAGCTTGGACAGCTGTTACTTGGAGAGATTCAAAATCGTTGTCCAAGTGTGATTTCTTGGACAGCGGTTTTTTATCAGCTGTCCAAGCTTGGACAGCTGTTACTTGGAGAGCGGTTATAACGGCTCTCCAAGGTCATTTTTCACAGTTGTTCAAGCCCAAATGTGTATTAGTGATATTTTAGGAGAAACTCTCTTTTGAGTTCGTATAATTATGAGCTAGACGAATTAATTAAAGTCATAACTCATCTGAACATTTTCATATATACGCTCTTAGACAACACGAAACGATTGATTAGATTAATAATTAATTAGAATATGATTTAAGGTGTTAGAACTGAAAAGGGAACCTGGAGGCATATGTAAAAGCACCTAGTATTGTTAATTCATCATATGTCGCTTGCTTCCCCAATATGTTAAGAGCATCTGGAGCATCTACTCCAATTATGCACTCATCAAATGCTTCTTCCACCCCATCCTTAATTGTAATAGCACAACCTGCAACATATTTTATATTAATTACCACCTTATTTAAAATTAAAATATAATTAATTAGGGAAGTATTTTTAAATGACTAAGATATCACTTTATTTGTATGTAGCATAACAAAGACTAGTGACATGCTCATTAATTGCTCACCCTCCTTATTCATCACAACTGAACATACTTCGGACTTGGTTCTTAATTTGCCACCTCTATTTTCCAGCTCTCTCTTCATCTGCTTTGAATTTTTATGCAAAATTAGTGATCCAATCATTACCTTTTTTTTTTTTTTTGAATTAATTTATATATTTGCTTGAAGATGTTTTTTCTAAACTTACCCTATCCACATAGCATTCTGAAAGCCATCTGGAAGTAAGCCTCTGAGAGTTTCCAAGGCGCTGTAGAGCGAATAAATTCTTACTTGAGACAGAACTACAAACTCAGTTGAGTGATCTTGATTAATTGTTGAACAAAATTTATAAGGTCTTGTATCCACCACGTGCACTGTGCAACTCAAGTGTATTTTTTAAATGTGAAATTATTTTGATTGACCCAATTAACTAGCATGTTTCCATTTTTGTATATTTCAAAGAAATTTGCATTTTCAAAAAAAAATACATGAGTTACCAATAAACTAGCAAAATTATGTTAGGAATTAATGTAACATTTGTGTATATGGGAAGTCTTGCATTAGAACATTCCATTTTGCAAATTTGTGATATTTTCGAAAATCAAGTTTTAAAAATATCACATGGAGACTCAATTCAAGTTTTTGCGTTGCCCCTAAATATAAAATTAAGATAAAAATTTGCGTGAGCCCGAGTAATAAGGAGTTAATCTCTCTTTTTATACCTTTTTAACAATACTAATACCTTTAGGTATTATAACTAATACTGTATTCCCTTATAAATAGATTAGGGCTAGTTGATTCAAGTTCAATTAATTGTAATTTCAGTTTATACCATCTTGTAAAACTCTCTCTCAACTTCAATATGATTTACATTGTTTCTTTCATCTTCCATAAATCAAGTTTTAAAAAATATTTACACATTAGGTTAAAATCAATTCAATTTTTTTTTTTTGATTCGAATCGATTTTTCGCCCCTTTCTCCGTCGAATTTTTTAAAAATAGATTGTTTCAAATTTATTCTCGATCGTTTATCGATCAATTTTCTTGAGTTTTACGCTCAATTTCACTATCGCGATTTGTGTTTCTCAATTTTTCTTGATTTTGAGTTCTATACTTCTTAATGTGATTCTCTTGAATCGATTTCTTCATTATTTGTATCTAAAAATTATTTCAATGGAGGTTCTCTAAAACTCTCACTATTTAAAAAATAATCCAAATTGTTATATTTTTAAACAATGATCGATTTTATCTTGTGGATAACGAAAGGGCCCTGAATAAAGGCGCCTTTTTTTGCCTATTCCATATAATAGTGATTGAATTTATGTTAAGATGATCCGAATGTTTCTCATTCCATTAAGCGGATATCAAGTTGGAATATTTCACATCTAAAATTAATTGTACCTCCAGAACATGGTGATTGCACAAAAGTTGGAAAAAAGCGTTGAGTGCTACGGAATAAGCTGAAAAGACATTATTGAGTTCTTGAGTTTTAAGAGCATGCCCAGAGAGAAGCACAAGTTGAATCTGAAATAAAAATGGTTTAAATTAGTATTCTCCTATACCAGAATTATATTCCTGTTACATAAATTAAATTGGCATATTTAATTTATTTTGCCATACAAGAAAGAATGCTAAATTTTATAAGGAATAACTCCGAGTAACCATGTGATTCAACGAAGAAGCCTAGTGTTCCATTTTTGTCAATGTTTGAATTGTTTTCAACATCTTCAAGATAACTGCAATTCATAATTCATCAAGCAAAACAGTGTCATAAGAAAACTTATGACTAGTATAAAAAAATTTTATAAATTTGTATTCAACAAAAGTCCACCGAACCTTCCAATATCAAATTAAATACCCAATAACTCCAAAACATTAAAAAAAAAATCATTTGAATATGTCAAATTGAATATTTTGTAAAGAGACTGATTGGTTATGAATTTGACATATTATATTTGAAAATTTTCATATCAAGCAATTAGGTGTAACTAGTAAACACAATGAAATAAAATTTGTCTGTTTTTCTTTAGCTAAGAAAAAATTTTGATTTATTAGTATTTATGATTTGATAAATGTACATGAGTTTATCTCTTAAAAATGAAAAGTGAAGTTAAACTTGCTTTTAAAATTGTACAAAAATGAAAAGTGAAGTTAAACTTGTGATGCAAAAATCAAGATTCTTAGGTCCGATAATGGGACCGAGTTCATCTTGATTGATTTTTATCATACATTAGGGATAATCCATCAAACAATCTTGTGTTGAAACACCTCAACAAAATGGCTTTAGTTGAGAGAAAGCATCAACACTTGTTACAAGTTGCTAGATCCTTACTTTTTTCAATCTGGTTTGGCTTTGAAATTTTTCAAACTTTGATTAATTAAATCTTACATTTTTTGCAAAATAAAACCCTTTTGAAATGTTGCATGAGAAGTTGCTGATTATTCCTATTTAAGGAATTTTGGATGTTTGTGTTAAAGTAAATTCCTCATAGATCAAAATTTGATACAAGATGTATTTTTTGGGTTATCCTTTTGAGATATTTATTGGATATATCTTCGGGATAGTTGAAAAAGGAACCTGGTTTTTCCATTCTTTAATAGTTTTTTAATATGGAAATGGGTCTTTAAGTTCCCACAATTCATGATGAGGTTTGGATTATTCTTTTCCTAAAAAAGGTTAATCATTTTGTAATCCTCATGGTTCTCCATCACATAATCATGATGATGCATCATTGCATCATTTGAATTTAGTAATCTCCTGATCATTTTCCAAAACCATGGATTGAATACATTTTTAGCGGTTTGTGCAAACAAACAAACATGATGTCCATTTAGATAATGTCCCCAACAAGGTCGTATCCTGAGCCTTCATTCAAGCTCACAGAAAATCATACGTCGGGAAACTCTAACATGTTCAACTCCATCCTATTTCTCCAACAGTTCCATAACCTCCTTGTCATGCATAAAAGCATTTATTGCTTCTATTTCTCAAATTCCAACCTAACTTATAAACAAGCATGTGTGATCCCATTTACGCAATATAATAATAAATCCTTTGGAAAGAACCATAATGTTGCTTAAAGATAAACATTGTATAGGTCAGAAATGGGTACGAAAAATATAAGCCGGATGGTTCAATAGAGGCAGATCAAAAAAGTAGCTAAAGGCTATAAAACCCGTTTTACTTTGACACTTTTTCCTCGTAAGATAACAACCTCTTATTGTCCATAAAGTTCTCTAAAAATTGACCTATTCATCAATGTGATGTAAATAATGCTTTTTAAACCAATGAGGAAGTCTTGGTTATAATGTTTTAAAACCAAGTTTGTAAGTTAACTAAGTCCCATAATTATCAAAATTTTTCAAAATTATCCTAAACTTTGTTGTCTATCACATTGTTCATTCAATTTTTATTCCAACTCTTTGGATCACTATAGTTATGTTGATGACAAACCAATCCTATCCGATATTCAAACCGCAAATCTTTCTTGCATGACAAAATTGGTGTTCTTAAATATTTAGTTTTGCAAGAAGAGACGCCCAAAAAAATATGCTCTTGATCTTCTTACGATTGTTTTTACTTGGGTAGACCTTGCAATTTTTCTAAACAACCTTTTTTCCTAATCTAATGCTCCTTTTTAGATGATCCTAAATTGAATCAAATTCTAACAATAACCGGAATATATCTATGTTGTCCAAACAAAACACAAAAAAAAAAATAATTATCTAGGGACTATTTCAATAAAGATATATCAAAATTTAATAGGACTATTTTTTATTTAATTCCACAAAACTTTTGCTCAAGCCTCAAGGTTCTTGAGTTTCATATATCTAGTACTCATTGGGTCTTGGAAGTGATGAAATTGTAAAGTAAAAGTGATTTCAATTTTAACCATGAAAATACATTAATATATGTTCAAAATAATTTTTTACACCATAGTGAGATGTGAATTTTTTTTCACACTTCAATGTAAGAATTGTTGAGCTTATATAAAAAGATAAAAAATCCAAAAAAAAAATACCATCTTCCCAAAACTTGGGCGATATCTTAACAAAACCCCTACATCATCTAAATAAATTTAGAACTAAAATGGGACTTCTCAGACCATCCAAAATTTGAAAATTATATATACCTTTTTTAACAAACTAATACCTTTAGGTTTAACCTATCCTCATAAATGATTAGGGCGGACAAAGAAAAATTTCACCCTTGTCATCTTGAAAAAAAAAACTTCAATATGATTTACGTTTTCGAGTTCATTGGAATGAAAAATATAGAAAATATCATTTTTATGCATAAAAATTATTACGGTTATGCACAAAAACTCTCACTATTTAAAAAATACTTTATATTTTTAAACAATGAAATTTTTTACTTTTTTTTTTCATGTTAGTGATTGAATTTATCAATTTTCATAGGAGTCTTTTTTTAATTGTACCTCCAGAACATTTTGCAAAAACTTGAAGTACGGAATAAGCTGAAAAAGACATTATTACTTCGGAAGAGCATGCCCAGAGAGAAGCATTGGAATCTGAAATAAAAAATGGTTTAAATTTGTATTCTTTTTTTTATATGTTACATAAATTAAATTGGCATATTTAATTATTTTGCCATACAAGAAAGGCTTTCTGGGATAACTCCGAAAATTTTCAAAAAAGCCTAGTGTTCCATTTTTGTCAATTTTGAATTGTTTTCAACATCTTCAAGATAACTGCAATTCATAATTCATCAAGCAAAACAGTGTCATAAGAAAACTTATGACTAGTATAAAAAAACATAAATTTGTATTCAACAAAGAATTACTTCAAATTAAATACAAGCTCCAAAACATTAAAAAAAAAAAATCATTTGAATATGTCAAATTGAATATTGTAAAGAGACTATGAATTTGAAAATATATTTGAAAAATTTAAAAGTTTATTAGGACTAATAATTTGAAATTTTAGTCTTTTTCAAAATTAAATGATGATAAAATGATATTTTTAATTTTTTGAAAAAAGGATATTGAAAAAGGAGTTAAATTAGGTTTTTTAATAAATAAAGAGTCATATGATGCATCATTCTTGAATTTAGTAATCTCCCTGATCATTTTCCAAAACAATGGATTGAATACATTTTTCGTTTGTGCAAACAAACTTGAGAGTCCATTTGGGGTCCCCCAAGCGTATCCTGAGCCTTCATTCAAGCTCACAGAAAATGATGCGTCGGGAAACTCTATCAACTCCAACACTCTCCAACAGTTCCATAACCTCCTCATGCATAACCTGTCCAATAACTCATCTGAATTTACGCAATATAATATTAATCCTAATCCATAATGTTGCTTAGGTGATCGACGAATAGGGGCAGATCAAAAAATTAATATAAAAGTTTCGGTAGAGTGAAAACTCAAGCTGGTTCTCTATGGTACGTGTTGCGGGATTTAAACCAAAATAATTTTGCACCTTTATTGTTATATATTTAAAATTTCAATTTAATCTCACATGATTTGATCTTTATCAAATTGCTAAAATGACGTTGTTTTAAAAGACGCGTGTTTTGGGCAATTTTGAGTTGTTCCGTTTTAGGACTAAATTGAATCAAATTGAATCACAGTTCATTCTTATTGATAAATAATTTTTTCAAATATTATTTTTTTATTTAATTCCCAACGGTCAAGCCTTTTTGAGTTTTATAGTACATTTAAAATGATGATATTGTAAAGTAAAAGTGATTTCAATTTTAACCAGAAAAAGCATTAATATATGTTCAAAATAATTTTCTGAGATGTGAATTTTTTTTTACTTTAATGTAGAATTGTTGAGCTTATATAAATTAAAAAATCCAAAAAAGAAAAACTGGTCATCTAAATAAATTTAGAACTAAGCTAGACCATCCAAAATGAAAATTATATATACAAAAGTTGAGTTTGACCTATCCTCATAAATGATACGTCGGACAAAGAAAATCACCCCTTGTCGAAAAAAAAGAAAGGATCGTTTCTTCAATAAATATCATTTTTAGTCCTACATGTTCAGGATAATATTTTTTTTCAATGTTAGTCATGAATGTGTCAATTTCAGTCCTTTTTTGTCGAAAATTTTAAAATCTTGTAGGAACAGATAATAATTTTCAAATTTGATCTTTTTTTTTTGTTACAATGTTTAGGACAATATAATTTTAAAAAATCCCAACTTTGAAGTGTCCATAAACATATTCGGACAATATTTTTAAAATTTATAAAAAAAGGATAATATATTTTAAAAAAAAAGTATGGACTAAAATGATAGGTCAATCCTAAAAAAATGAACCTCAAAAATATTAGGAGTTAAATTAGGTATATTAATCAATTAAGAATCATATGTCACGTGGTAGTACTAATGTTGGAGTGATTCTCTTGTGAAATATTGCACACAAATTGTCCTATATTTACAAATTTAAAAACATATTGTCCTATCCAAAGTGGTTAGTTGCAATTCTTATATATTTTAAAATATATTTATCCAATGATATTTTATCAAATTGTGTTGTAGTCTAATGTTTTAGATTTAATGTCCTTAAAATCACAAATTTTCAAAATTATTGTTTTTTGGTCAAAAACATTTATCCCCTACATGTTAAAAAAAAAGTACTACTTAAAAAAAAAGAAATCCTATTAACACGCATTATCATTTAAAAAATATACATTATCATTTTTCAAGGATAAAAAATGTTCATATGTTAGGATAATACATTTTTGTTCATATGGTAACACATGAAGGATAATAATTTTACTTGGAGGACAATATATTTTAAAACTTGTAAATATAGGACAATATGTATTTAATTTTAAATATATAATATATTTTAAAAATTAAAAAAATTTCAGCTGTGTTCAATTGTCTAAATTTACAAAAAAAACATATTGTCCTATGAAGAAAAAAATATATTGTTACATTTCAAAACAAAATTAATGTCCTTAAAACACAACCCCCAAAAAAAAAAACATATCCTCAATTCAAAAAAAACTTCATATCCTAGAACACGTTTAAAACAATAACGTGAATGTTCATAAGAGTTGTTCATAGGATTTGAAAGATTACGAAGGCATGTATACAATGTTAAATATTATTAAAAAACATCATATGAAAAAAAAGAATGAAGAAGGACATCATGTTCTGAAACAAAAACTAGTACAAGCGCGAAAAAATATCCTCAATTCAAAATTACAGATTTAAAGAATAACGTGAGTAGAGAAAGGATTTGAAAGATGAGAAAATCAAGAATAAAGAACGGAAAGACACAGAATTTGAATAAAAATCAAGAAAAAAAAAAAAAAGAATTTGAATAAGGAAGAGAAAAAAAGAAAAAGAAGAACAAGATAAGAGAAGGAAAAAATTAGAAATGCACCGCTGCAAAATCTGGTAGATAGCGAGGAAGAAAAACCCTAGATCGCAAGGACAAAGAAACCGAAAGCGCGATCGAAAACAGGCTGAGCCTGACCCTCGAGAAATTAAAAAAACTCTAATTTGAGCTAATTGCACATAAATCACACTATGCAATATTGCATACAAATTTTTGCCCTAACGCTGAATCATGATATATGGTCGATCAAAAACAAATTGTTAACCAAAAAATATCAAAATAAAGAAGAACACATGATCATACCCTAGTGAAGACCATGAAACCAAGGTCGAGAGCCGAGCCACAGAGTGCAACCGTCTTGGCGCGGCCACCTAAGACGTCCTCCTTCTCGTACACGACTACCTCCGCCCCTTCCTTCGCCAGCACATACACTGCCGCAAGCCCACTTACGCCCCCGCCTACCACCGCAATCCTCGTATTCTTCGACATTGATTAATAATTAATTCAACCTGCGTTAAAATATGCATCATCATCATGTTAGACTATTTCAATGTAACAATTCATTCCTCTTATGCAGAAGTTTACCTTGTTTCAAATTGTTACAAAGCAGGGCTGAGATTAATAAAGAGCATTACAGGCTGGAAACATTTATAATACTTCAGAGATATGATGTAACCATGCATCACGTCTTCTAATTATTGGGTAAATTGCAGAAGTGGTCCCAATGTGAATTTTTTGTCCGCACTTTTAGTCTCATGTTTTTTTTTTTTGGTCTTTTTTTATATAGAAATGGTCTCATTCTATTTTTATTTAACAATTTTGGTCCCAAGAAAAATTTCAAAAAAACAAATTTGGTCCCAAAAATTCCTTTGTTTTTTGCTTGTAAAATCTTCATGAGGGCAAATTCATATGGGACCACTTTTGCAATTTACCCTCTGTTTATATTAGAGTGTGTCTCATGTGCACCAGGTGCAGCGCGCACTCAATAGTTTATTTTTTAAATATACAACTTATTGCATTGAAACATACAACTTATTTACACGGGAACGTGAATTCTATAACCGTGAGACAAATTGCATGTTTTAAAAATATACTATGGAGTGCACAGTGAAATTAATTCATACCAGACCTAGTCTTTATTATATTATCTCATCCTTCCACTTTTAATTAGCTGGAGTTAATTAATATTGGCGGGAGCATAGGAGTTAATAAATATTGACGGGAGCTTAGTGTTGGGGCTAACCCCTTATATTTAAATACTGTTATAATTTTTTAAGCAAATGTAGGTGGGTTGTTGTGAGAAATTAATTCTGCTCATCACAATTGCATGTAGCGTGTATTTTAATTTATGGAGATTAAATGTATAAAGTCGTACAATATAATCCCAATATTGACCAAATCTGATATGTACATGGAAAATGATAAAATTGGGTTAATTGCAGAAGTGGTCTCATGTGAATTTTGTGCTTGCAGTTTTAGTCCCACATTTTTTCCGGTTCTTTTTTCGGCAAAAATGGTCCTAACCATTAAGTTTCTAACGGTTTCTGTTACTTTTTGAACTAATACAAAAAAAAATTAATTTATATAATAAAATAAAATTTTAAATTAAAAATTAATTGTAAACTTATATAGTGAATTTAAATATGATTACAAACACAATAAATATTTTTTAAAAGCTAAACAATTTATTTAAAATTTGAATATTAAAAAGAAATATAAATATGTATATAAATACAAATAATATTTTTTCCAAATCAAATAATAATTTTTTAAAATATAAAAATAAAATTATATATAATCAGTAAATAATTTAAAATAGACAAAAATAAATATTTTTAAATTAATATTAAATTATGTATAATCTAAAAAAACAAAAAAATATATATAATTTATAAAATTGAAAAAAAAAACAAACTAAATGAATAATAAATGCAACATGTAAAATATAATATAGAATTTGTATATATTGTGAATACAAAAAATAATTTGTTTCGACTAAATAAAACCTTGCTAAATATTGAAAAGAAATATAAAGAATTTTGAAATACTATATATATTAATTTGTATTCTAAACACAAAGCATATGCCTAATCCAGTCTACCCAACTCTCGTTGCGATAAACTAGCATAAACACATAAGCTAATAGCAAGATCCAACCAAATTGTGTTAGTGTTAGTGTCCTAGAGACAATCTATTGTAAGGACATAATACTCGATGATATTCAGTTTGATTTAATATTATAGTTCACTTAATATTAATGTATGGCAATACACTTGTTTGAATATTATGTTTGATTGATTGCATTTATTCATGCAAGTGTTCCCATGAGTCATTGTTGTCATTGAGGTTGTGAGAACTCAGATGACTTAAGCATGATTCTCAAATAGCCCCGATCAAGGATCATCAAGAATGGGATATTGATGATGCAATGGAGATTGGTGTGCGGTCTGCATCATACTCTTAGAGAGTGTAGTAAGATCTCACTTACTACGAGATACTAGGTATCTCATGATGGATGCACAAATACCTTAGAGGTATTGGTATGCCCATCTGAGAAACCGTTTGATGTATTTCCACTATATGTGTCTACGGGTGTCTCGGTTAGTGGGAGCGATCCAATACTCCTTTGACTTGAGGTCAATACGCACGACATGTGTGGAGTGATGAACTTTGACCATGACCAACGCTTGCACCCTTCCATGGGTAGATACGGCTTGGATTGGGTTCATCACGAAGTGCATGTGCGTGGTAGTTGAGCCAAGAATAGGATTCATTCCTCAATTTGGATTTAGAGAGAATATTCATCTTCTCATCATAATTGGATCAAAGTAATCGGTCGATGCACTTCAACTTAGACTTTGTGGCTAAGTGTGACATACATGATCAATTAGTGATTAGAGATAATATGATTAAGTTATTTGAATAGACACTTCATCATGTTCAAGACTTAATCGAGTATTCGCGAATGAAATGAGAAAATCGTAATAGCCCATGTTTCAGTTACAGGTAGTTTCACGTTTCTCGCAACGTACCTCATATATTGAGAATGTCTGATTTATTGTCTAGGGTTCAATTAAGACCATTAGTTTGACTAATTGCTCGATATATGAGGGTCTATGGGTCACACAACAAGTAGTTCCCTTTTACGCATTATAGTTGGTTGATTAAATATTAAATTGGATTTAATATTTAATTTATGGAGAATTAATTAATAATAGATTAATTTGGAATTAATTATTATTAATATTTAATTAAATTGGATTTAATTAAATAAGAATTCCCAATAATAATATATGGAATATTATTATAGGATTTAATATATATGGAATCAAATCCGTAGAGATTTGATATGCATGGGAATTAAATCCGTAGAGATTTTATATGTGGGAAATAAATCTAAGATATTTATTTAAATAAATATTAGGGATTTTATTTCCCAATCAGGTTAGCTTAAGATTTAAGTTGTGTCTCTCCTATATATGAGCTCTTGGGAATCCATAATACGGTTGTTCAAATTCTTTCCATAAAATCTAGAGTTAAAATTTTCCTAGCAAATTCATCTCGGGATTCAACGCTGGCAAATCTGTGCAAGTCTATGAACGGGGATTACGTGGATACCATAGTAGATAAATATGCGTACGATTTACTGTAAGATTTCTCTTTATGTTTACACCCAATTAATTATGCAATTATATGTTCGTTGTTGGTGAACTGTTTAATTCCGCTGCGCATGTATAACGTGTTTACGTGCCTCTAAATTCCAACAAATTGAACAAGTAAATTCCCCTAATCTAAAGGATCACCATCAATAGAGATAAACAACCATAATCAAAGCAACTAACCAATCATCATCACAATTCCAAGCACCCAAACACTAACAAAATTAGTCAATCATGATTCTAGTCAAACCCATAAATAATAGAAAACATAAACCCATAAACATAGTAATTAAATTAAAGAAAGCAATAAAAGGAATAAAAGTCACCAAATAAAGCAAATACAACTTGAATCTTGTCTTAGCTCTAGAACCCAAAGAAATTCTACTCTAGAAAGCAAGAAATCTAACTATTGGTGTTTTTGTGTGGGTGGAGGAGGAGAAACCCTTAAACCCTATCTAAACCCATTCTATTCTCACTGCTGTTTTTGCTACTCTCCTACTGGTGCCTTCCTCTACTTTTTTTCGCTGCTACTGACCCTTTTTTAATCTCCCAAAAATCGTCTTCCGTTGCTTCTCATAGGTCGCTGGCAAAAAAAAGGAATACAAATAACTCCAATGGCACTTTTATCAAAATGCATGAAACGGTGGGGTCCCCTGGGCAATTAACTTTCAGCTATTAGTTTCCAACAAATTACAAGCCAATTAATTCGCTGACTTGGTTGGGAGCATGCCACCAATTTTCCTTTTTCCACATTGGGCCGCCAATCCTCTGATCATCAAATTCACTTGCAAATTAATTAGCAAATGGGCCTCGCTTCTTGGGCCGAATTTGGGCTGAAATTTCTTTTTATTTTTTGCGAATGGGCCGAGTGGATTTTTTTCAGCTGCGCATTGATTTTGTTTTGCTTATAACTCGAGCTCTCGACCTCCGATTGAGTTGATTCTTTTTTTTTTGCGACCGTCTTTTCGAGAAGCTTCACATGGTCCAACCTTCTTCTCAAATCTCCTTCTAGATCAGAGCAGTTTTTCCATCAATCTAGCTCATTTTTACTCGTTTCTATAAAATAAACAACACACTACCTTTCTCCACATTTAAACTCAACTACGTGAAATTAGTGCAATAAAAACATGAATTCCTACCAAATTGAGCACGAAAATCACATAAATACAAGCAATGACGACACCCAATCAGGTGTCCATGGTATTTGAGTGCAGTTTTGGAAAAAAATAGCAGAAGCTAGACGATGAAGAAGATGGGCCGGTGATATTTGGTTTTTAAAATTTAAATTAAATTTCATATTGAATATAGTTAGTCTTTATAAATATTTTAATTTTTAAAATTTTAGATTTCTTTTAAACTAACTGCGCGTGACTTTCACATTCCGTTAAGTTTTTTGCAGAAATGGTCTCAACCGTTAAGTTTCTGTTAACTTTAGATGAAAAATTCGTAAGGGACCATTTTTGTTTAAAAAATGACTGTTTTCATGAGCACCCATTCTCATGGAACCACTTCTGCAGTTAACCCGATAAAATCTCTATGAAACTCGATCTCGTCTATGAAAGCATTCGGAGATCACGAAGTAGTAAAACAAACAAGTTCAACAATAATATTTGCTATAGCATGATCTCAAAATAGGAAGCTCGCTCTCAGGTCTATGTTACTATAAGGATAAATATGTATTATTGTTGGGAAATTAAATGAACAAATTAATTCAATGTCTCTCCAAGTTCGGAATTTTAGATGAGACGAAATTCTTTCATGTATCAAAGCCTTTAGGCTCACGCCCGTGTCCTAGTTTGATTCACGCTGAAAGCACTTCCACCCATATTAAATTGTTCACTCGATGGGCCTCTTCCCAATGTTGGAGTAAGAGAATTCAGCCCACGAGTGAGGGGAGTGTTAGGGAAATTAAATAAATGAATTAATTACACACCTCTCCAAGTTCGGACATTTAGATGAAACAGAATTCTTTCAACTGTAAAGACAAGTAACACATACTTGCTCTTTCAGTACACATATTTTTTCTTATAGTAACACATGTAAGGTATTAAAAATTTTGTTACTATATATACATAAAGTACTGTATGAAAAAATAAAATTCCCTTTGTTTCATCTGTTTCCCATTTCTGCCTCTAATCGAATTATATTTCGTGGATCCTAAATTCGTGAAATATTTTAGGAGTGTTCGTGAAAAATGTTCATATATCGTTACATCACACATATATATATATATGAACAAGGTAATTTCAAATCCATGAACAAGGTAATTTCAAATCCATGAACATTGAGGTTGTGTGTGTGATGTAACGATATATGAACATTTTTCTATTAGCTTATAATAATACATGTAGCTAGTTATCATATTTAAAATATATCTTCAAGTAGGAAAAAGAGAACATGTAATCACAATCTACATACAAGAAATACATTTTACGGGAAACAAGTCATATAAGTAGAAGTAAACAAATATGAACCTCTTGATGCGTAAAAAAACATACCTATATATGAGATGTAGGTTGAAATTTCCCACCTAAACCAAAGATATATATGGGCGAGGTGAGGTCTCGGTAGAACTGCGCTATTTCTTAGCAAAGTCACCTGAAAAACACGTCGGGGAGGTTTCCAACGCAGGAACTTCGATGCTCAAGTCAGATAACCGGATATAAATCTCAAATCAGAATCAAAGTACTCAATGAATGAGCTCATATATTTCAATATCAGGATAGTGCACGTGTTTCAAGTAATTCTCTCCCTCTTCAATGAAATGCGTACTAGATGATTTATAGGTGAGGAGATAACGTAACTAACTCACCTGCATTCTCTCAGAATAAGGTGCCACCTCCCTGTAAACACTTCCACGTTTTCAGCAGTGTATCTTAGTTAAGTCATCAGATTTTCCACCAAGTCACCCACTACTTCAGAAAAACTTGACACTTTAGTTGGTTATTACCCCTCTGGCGGGATATGTTAAATTCTTGAATAAATTAGTTATGGCTCTTATGTGCCAGCCCACAAACCTCTTTCTATGGACTACTCTCTGGTCTCTCCTGTGCCCACCTAAAGTGCAGCTCGACCCAGGCTCACCTCGAGGTACGTCCAACAACCCAATATTAATATTTCCATGTCATCAAATTGTACACATGTTATTATCTAATAGGACTACCAAAATATGTCGCTTCAACTATTTCCCCCTACTCTTATGAAGTGAGGTTCTCTCGTGAGAGTAAGAAAATCAAAGAGGCCTCTCTAGGAAGGTTTGTATATTTGATGATTTAGTTAAAATGCATGAACTTTATAGTCAATTTTGACTCTAGCCTATTGGCCTCAAATGAAGTAAGTCCCCACGAACCTCAAATAATAAGAATTTCAGATTTAATGATCTCCAATAATCAGGAATCCGATCAAGTGTCACTCAATCTAGGCAATAATCAGAAATCCAGACCTCATGGTCTTTAATAATCAAAAGTACGATCAAGTATCTCTCGATCTCCATTGTTGGAAAATGAGGGATAGAAAACCACTAATCTCAAATCCAGAATTGCAGCGGAAGAATATCGAACATGGTTGAATTCTACGTACAACTGGATTCTCTTATTCTGAAACACAATCACGAGAATAGATTCACGGATTGCTTCCATTATTCACAATTTAAGAGCACTTTTGATTTAGTATAATCATGATGGATAGAAAGTGATGAAGAAATCACCCTGTTATTTCTTTCTGTATCTTACGTATATTCTGTGTGATGGGATATTGCATATGGACCTAATAATATCTCATTACCCATAATGAGAAATCATTCGTTGTCTTTTTTTATCAAATTAGAAGGAAGTTATACTTTAACTTCTGGTCCATATTATCCACTTCAAGTGTGGATTAATTAAATAATAATTAATATGTATTAGTTATTATTTTATTTGCTTTCATCCACAATAATCAGAAATATCATCAAGTATCCCTTGATCAGAAAATAGACAAAAAAGCTCATGATCTTGCCTCAGTATCATTTTCACATATTCAATAAAAATGTTATGCTCATACCTCACAAATAAATTTCATTCTATCGTAAGAATAGACCTCAAGGTAAGTCTGTTCGGACTCTTTGAACTATATGCCACAGAAGTAATGATTTTCTTGGGTCTCGTCTAGAGTACCCGAAAACTCATTCCATCCTCGAATATATGATATGATATAAAGATGTCTTCGTAGGTTTATTGTGATTAGAGAAGTTTTCGAAGTGCAAACCTCTAGGTTTGACGTTATCTAAACTAACATGACTTGGATTCCCAGATGTAACCTCGTGACTAGCACATTAATGCTCAGATATTCAGGCTTCCAAGCTTTCTAGGTTTGAAATTGTATAATCAACCCACTTAGATTTTAGTTTACTAGACTTCACCATTATCTCTGGGTCTAGGTTTGTGTTAGTAACTATTAAATATTGGTTGCGCGATACTAGACTTACCAGTTTCTCGTGGTCTAGGTTTTTTATTTAGTAACATTTAATACTGGCTACAGGATACTAGACTTCACTAGTTTCTCTGGGTCTAGGTTTTTCATTTAGTAACCGTTAATACCGGCTACATGATACTAGACTTCACCAGTTTCAATGGGTCTAGGTTTTTCGACACCACTTATGGTCTCACTTTATATTGAAACCACTTAAGATCTCACTTATCGATCTCGACACCACTTAAGATCTCACTTGTATCGACACCACTTAAGGTCTCACTTATCTTGACACCACTTAAGGTTCATCACAACTCAAGAGAAAATTGAATATATCAATTTCAAAGTTCATCATATGCAGTTAAGTCATCAAATTTTCCACGAAGTCACCCACTTCTTCAGGATAACTTGTCACTTAATTCTCTCTAATTGGTTATTACCTCTCTAGCGGGATATGTTAACTTCGTGAATAAATGGGTTTGTGAGCCGGCCCACGTACCTCTTTCTATGGACTACACTCGGGTTTCTTCTAAGCCATCTAAAGTGCAGCTCTGTCCAAGCCACCTCGAGGTAAGTTCATGAGCTCAATATCGCGTAGTAGGTAGGCCTCAAGGCCCACTTAGTATATCCATGTCATCAAATTGTACACTTGTTATTATCTAATAGGACATCCAAAATATGTCGCATCTTGATAAAATTATTCAGGATAATCTGTCAAGTTAGTTTTCTTGATTAAGTTTAAAGACTAAGGCATTGAACAAGTCATCTGATGGAAGCATAAGTTGAGGGGAACTCAACATTGCATCAAGAGTTGGCTAATTGGTCTGAAGAACTAGAGAGGACAAGAAGACTGAACTATTGAAGAACCAAAAGCCTGAAGAATGGAATTTGAAGCTTGAAGACTAGAACCGATAGCCTGAAGACAGAAGACCTAAAGATCATTCTTATTAATATTTATCTAAAGGGATTTGCCTGAAGACAGAAGACCTAAAGGGATTTGCTTTATTTTCTCAACTTTCTGCTATTTTTAATATTTAAAATCTAAACCAAAAGACCCACGTCTTCAATATTGTCGAAGAATTGATATCTCACTATTTTCCCAACTAGAAACCTTTTCTCATCTTTATAAATATCTCTAGTATTTATTTTTCTTGGAGCACAGAAAATACTTATTCACGTAGATTTTCAGTTTGTTTCTCAAAATAAAGAGCCGCTACGTCTTCTTTTTGCCACTAGGAATAAAGTTATTTCGTTGCATGCATCTGCATCCACGACATGAATTTAAGGTGTGGTTTACTTTGTTTTTATTAAATATGTCGTATGAATAAATTATTTATCTGCTGCATTACATGAAAGTGAATGACGAGTTTCATATAACAAATTTTATAAAAGGTCAGGGGCTTAAGAGAGGCCTAGGACTGAAGAGAGATCCTCGGGGAACCCGGGATTGAAGAAAGATCCTTCGGTGAACCGTCGTGCACAAGAAAGAACGTGGGACTGAAGAGAGGTCTTCGTGGAAGCAATTGATTATTTTATAATAAGATGAAAAAGATTTTACATGCATGAATTATTTGTGATTTTCATTTTATGTGTATGTTATATTTAATCTTGACATGGCGACCTCACTGAGCTAGTGGTTTTGCTCATACCATATATTTAACATTTTACAGATTAAGAAGGAGTGTGGTGGAGGGACGGTGGATGCAGCTTTAAATTATTTTGGATTTGAAATTACCTTGTTATTTATGATTTTTGAACTAAGATTTAAATTGCACTTTTAAGTATAAATCACATCTCTTTGAGCAAATTTTTGAATCTTTTGAGTTTTAAAGTATATATTTACCTATAAAATCTTCCGCTGCAAATTCTTGTAAAATTTATGCATATTTGGCCTACATCAGTCAAACTATTTGAAGATCTAAGGTTATGATCAGGACATAAGACTTGAAAACAGAAGACCTGAAGATAGAAGATCTAAAGATGAAGACAAGAAGACTGAAGACAAATGGACAGAAGACATTAGTCCTGAAACATTTATAAGGTCAATGAATGGTCATTGGGTATCAAGCAGACAAAGGGAATGTTAGACCTAAAGTCTACTATTTGTTCAAGTTAAGGTTGTCTTTTCATTAGTGGAGAAGTCTTAAAGAGCCACTTATATTGTCATTGCACCCTGAAGTTTGAGGACTAATAAGTTGCTGCAACACTATATGGACTCTGACCCTGAAAGTGACAAGTCACTGATAAGGTCAAAACTTATGTTTTGAACAGTCTGCAGACATGGTATAAGACAGAATTAAATGCACATATCCATAAGCATCCAAGAGCTTGAAGATGCATCAGACATAGCCGTTTACACCATACTCTAAAGGAATTTTGAAGAAGCTATTCTCCAACATATACTTTTTTCAAATTCCTATAAATACAAAAGAGCTTGAACCCATACATCGACAGGGTCATTAAGCTGATAATGGAGGGAGAACCTCTAGGCAACGAGACTAAGGTGTTGGGCGTAGTTGGGGGTCTCAAAAGTTCAAAACAATTCGAAACTATGGAAGCTCATGAATACACAATACCCAACCTCATACGCCAACTTCAAGCACAAAGTCGGAAACTTGATCAGTAATACTGAGTTAATGGCACAGCGATTGGGCGAGCAAGATGGCAGAAACCTCAGAACGAATACAAGAAACCTAGGGCACAATACAAGGCCCCGGGGAATTTTAAACCTTTCAATGATGGCGTCAAGGTCAAATTGCTAAAGGTATTGAGTACCTCGCCACGTGTTCACTCAGATCAAGGACCGCCAACTCCTTAATCAACCAAGAAAGATAGTCAAACATACCGACAAAATGAATCTCAATAAGTTTTGTCACTATCATGAAAGCATCAGTCATAACACCAGTGAATGTCGAGATCTGTTACGACAGCTTTAGGAAGTTGTTCGAGGAAGGAAAGTTGAACAATTTCGTCAAGCGACCTTGGACAAATCCTCAACAACAGCAGCAAGCTCCACCTGCTCGTCAGCAGACTACGAACCCTATAGCCCCATGGGGCGGCCAAGATTGACTACTCCTGTTTTTCCCGAAAATGTGGCAGGTCGAGTCGCTCAGGTTATCTCGCCCATTAGGGGAGTATTAGGAGGAATTCTCCCATCCTACAACTTATCAAGCCGAGGTAAAAGGCCGAGGTAAGGGCCATGTTGGGAGATGAATTTAATAAAGATATATGATTTTGATTAGATCCCAAAACCCCTGAATATGACATGTTCAGAATGATCTTGATAGTTGAGTCAGGATTCAGTTTTAGAATATTCAGGATGTTATCTGCAAAATGTATAGTCAGGCAGATATAGTTCGAATAGGTTACAAGACTCAAGAACTCGGTATGTTTCAAGAAACCAAGTTTCAAAGATGAAACCGAAGGTTCGAAAGACTTCGATGTGGCCGAGATATCAAGACTTCGATGGGATCTTGGAACCGAAGACTCAAAGACGAAGATTCATGTATCGGTCGAAGAACTCGGAAGACCTCAAGACTCGGAAGACCTCAAGACTCAAGACACAAGATCAAGATCGGAGATCAAGAATAATCGATGGCACGAAGAATTCTCAAGACTTCGAGAGTGTCTTGAATGCTCGATATAAACTCAATGTTCCGAGGCACCGAATATATCTATCCGAAGGATGCAATCTTTGAAGATCGCGATTCCTTAGAAAATAGATATTTGCCAAGACATTCAAATGCGCATAAAAATAAACTAAGTCGAAGTGTTGTTAAGGTTATATCAAACTCGAGTTTGTAACCAAAAAAGTCGTTGAAGGTGTCTACCTTTAACCGGAGACAAAAGTCAAAAAGAGGAAGACGACATTTACCATATCGACACATCGACAATGACAAAGTCATTTGAAAAATATGTCGGATGTATAAAAGTTCCAGATCGCAAAAAGTGAAGACCGGCTACATGAAAGGCTATTGCCTAAAACGTGTTAGGGAGTTTCAAACCCTAAATATAGTCGTTTCACACACCATAAGAGGGAACTCACGGTCGCCTCTCTCCAACGGATAGTTTTCAAGAGTGACCTTGGTGCATGCTTATAAATACTGGTGACCCTCTACATTGTAAGGTTACGGGAAATTTATACGCAACTCAAGAGCTCAAACTTATTCTTGCAAAAGTTAAAGCACTCGAAAAACTTAGAATTTCCCAAGTGCTTCTACATTGAAGAGAGCTCACTATACTAAGCCTAGCTTGATAAGAATTATCCAAAGCTTAGTCGAGATATTCTAAACTTTTGCATTGTGCTTCATTGTAAAGGATATCTCATCCTAGTTGGAAACCAACCGAGAAACCCCAAACCCTTGAGAAGGTAGTTGGAGTGTGTTTGTTTGTGAGAAGAGTTGTAAAGAGTTAGTAAACTAAGCGGAGTAGTCAGAAAACTCTAGAGGAGAAGTTAGTAAGATATAGGGGTAGTCAGAAAGCTTGTTTGTGTTTGAGTAAGTAAACTACGGAGGTAGTCGGAAAGCTCAAGGTCGGGTTGAGTAAGTAAACTACGTGGAGTAGTTAGAAAACTCAGGGCCGAGTTGAGTAAGTAAACTAAGCGAGGTAGTCAGAAAGCTCGGAAGTTGATAGTGAATTTCTCTGAGGATCAGAGAGAGTGGATGTAGGAGCTTGAGTCTCTGAACCACTATAATTGTTGTGTTCTTTATTGCTTTCCTTATCTGTGCTTAACTGTTGCATTGACTTGATTTTGAAAGCATACTTTTCACTGATATTCAGTTGGAATCAATCCACTGAAGTTGCATAAGTGAATCACAGCTTAATCACTATTTCATAAAGGGAAGATTTTCAGCAAAGCTTAAAACGAGTATAAACTAAGGGCCAACCATTCCGCACGACTGAGTAGCTAGAACGGATAGTTACCAAACTGAACTCTCATTTGAGGATTCAGTAAGTTAGTTATCTGATCCAAGCAACTCAGGATCTCTGACACTCAGGACTCAGTTGGGATTATCTGAGGTATCTGAAAGCAGCTCAGGATCACTGTCTCAGTAGACTTTGACTCAGAGCGATCTGTGCTTCTCAGAACCTAATCTTCAAGATTATCTGACCCAAGCTGACCTCAGTAAGAAAAAGTTTTAAAACACTGAACACGTGTATTCCCCCCCCATACACGTGGGACCAACAGGCCATGGAAAATATCCACCAAATCTTTCTCCCGGTCAACACCACCATCATGAAGACCAACTTTCTCACCTCCGTTGCGAAATAAAGATGGAGTGATCTACCCCAACAATGACCCCATGGTCATCTCGGCGAAATTCATGGGAATACTGGTTCGCCGCCTTCTAATCGACAATGAATCCTTTTGCACTATCTTGTTCGAGAAAGCTCTCAACCAGATAGGAAACTTCACGTATTACATCGAGCCATGCGAACAAATCATCAGAGGCTTTGGTGAAGCGACTGTAGCACCTTATGGTGTAATTAGGTTAGCTGTAGAGTTAGTTTCTAGTTTGGATGCCGAGGTCAAGGCTACTAGGCAGCGCCTTATGGCGTAATTAGGTTAGTTGTAGAGTTAGTTTCTAGTTTGGATAGCGAGGTCAAGGCTACTAGGCAGCTCGATTTCGTCATTATCAACCTGCCATCAACCTATAATGGTTTCTTGGGTAGGCCATTTGAGCATGAATTTGGCGCCGCGATCTCGGCCTATTTTTATTGTATTAAGTTTTCCACCCCGGGAGGGGCAATTGGCACCATGAATGAAATAAAAAAATATGTTGAGGCAGTGTTTGATGTAGACCAATATGTTGATTTAAATTATACATTTCTTTCTTGTAAAATGTGTAAAATACACATGGTAACGCAAGATCCTCAAAACGATCAAACTTTACTACGAGAAAACGGGGCAACAAGCAATAAATGAAAAATAAACAAGAATGATTGCGTTAGAACTCAAGGTTTTTGGTTTGCACTAATGTCTTTTTTGTGCTTCAAATTTCGATCATTCATTGAGGTTTCAACCATATTTATAATCTTTACAAGTCATAAATTACAGTCATGAATGGAGCGCTTATTAAGCCCTTGAAATCATCCAACAATAATTGTGTGAGATCGTTGCGCTCCTTGGTAGCCGTTGTGGACATTGCGCCCTGATTCCCGTTTCTTTATTTATCTCTTATAGCCAGTCTCTATAAGAACAATTACCAAGTAGTGGGAATTTGAGTGAGAACCAACTCCAAAGTCGTCCCTTAATTTCCTCAATGATTTTCGCCTCATCAAATTTTTTGCCTTCAAACACCAATTCGTTTCTCCCTTTCCAAACCAGTCAAACCACACAAATCCACAGTCCAATAGCAAACTTATGTCCATTATTTCCGGGTAACATACCAAACATAGCCATGAAATGGTCATGGTTTTTGTTAGGTAATGCCACCGGGATATTTAACCAGATAAAGCATGATTTCCACACAACCATAGATTTAGAACAATCAAAGAAGAGGTGATCCGCTGTTTCAGAAAAATGCTTACACAGTGGGCATTCCGTCGATGCGTTATGGGGAAGAATACGCCATCTCTAAAGATTCGATCTCGTTGGAAGTTTGTCCCAAAGTAACTTCCAAGCCAATGCCGATGCTTTTATTGGAGCAATTTTACTCCAAACCTTCTTGAACACAAACGACTCTCCTTGGCCCGGGTTGTTCGTACCAACATCCTTGCTAAGCAGGTTATACGTCGTCTTCGTTGTAAAGTAGACATCTCGGTTTTGCTTCCATCGCCATCCATCCTTGGTATTCTACTGTAGTGGGTACCTGTTTATGACATTCACATGATTATTTAGTGCAGATTTTTCTCTATCAAAAAGCTCCCGTCTCCACTTCCAACACCACACCCAAGTCCCATTCACCCACTGACACCCCTTGATCCAAACACAACCTAAAAGGTCTAGGAAAAGTGAGTTTCAACTCATTAGTCCCAGCCCAAACACTATTCCAAAAATCAATATCCCTCCCGTCTCCTCCTATCCTTCTCTCTAACTGTGACCAAAACCATCTCCCTCCCTCACCCGAAATATTTTCTATTACATCCCTCCACCAACTAGACCACCTACTCTCTCTACCCATAGTGATACGACCCGACTCCCTCACCTCCATCCTCCCATACAAAGACTTCGATACCCTTACCCACAAGCTCCCCTCATCTACTAAATACCTCCACACCCATTTTCCTAACAACACTCTATTAAAAGCCCCCAATTCCCTATTCCCAAGCCCCCCCAGATTTCGAATTACACAAAATTTTCCAGCTAATCCACGGAATTTTGTTGTTTTCTTCACCCCCCCCCACCCCACCCCCACACACACACACACACAAGAAATTACATTGTAAAGAAATTAAAACACTTAGGGTTGTTTTCGGTAACCTATAAAAGGAGAAGGGGTAGATTGGCAACGAAGACAAAACTGGTTTTAGCAAAGTAATCCGTCCTCTGAAAGAGATTTTCCGGTCTTCCCACAATTCCAGCCTCTTACGAAATTTCTGAACCAAGTCCCTCCATTCGTTCGAACTTTTTTGGCAAATTCCCACTCTAACACCCAAATAGACGAACGGGATGTCCCCAACCACTCAACCGAGGCTATTCGCCATTGATTCTAGCCTTCCCCTGTCGATGTTCACCCCCATGACACTGTATTTATCAAAATTTACCTTGAGCCCAGACAAAAGTTCAAAGTTTCTCAAGATTTGTTTCATAATATCAGCATTTGAGTCACTAGCAGATCCCACAAAAATCATGTCATCCACGTACTGGAGGTGTGAAACTTTGATTTTGTCACCTCCTACCTCCGCAGCCTCGTAGAGGCCTATCTCTGTTGCTTTGGAAATCAAGATGCTAAGGCCTTCTGCGACAAGTAGATACAGAAAAGGTGAATGGGGATCACCTTGCCTTAAACCCCTTTCCAATCTGAAATCCTCTGCCTTAAACCCCTTTCCAATCTGAATTCCTCTATTGGGCTGCCATTCACCAATATCGATGCGGATGCACTAGATACTCAAGCTCTAATCCACGTCCTCCATTTGTCACAAAAACTAAATCTTTCAAGCATAAGATTGAGGAAATCTACTCTGTGTCATAATAAGAGATTCTTGTCCAAATATTCAAAATAAGTATCACTGAGACAATTAAATACTCGTTTTGTCGGAAATATAAACTACGAACGTGAAATGTACACTTTAGGTTAAAGATATTATTTATTTGATATTTTTTACCAGATATTTGATACTCGTGATGGGATTCTTGATACTTTAATATTTTGTAATATAATAAGAATCTCTGTCCTGATATTCGAAATAAGTATCTGTATCACTTAAATACCACTGTGTCAATCTCTTTGTTGTTGGTTATCCTTGTTTCATCCTCAACCATAGCTTCAGTCTCCATTGATGATAATTCTCGTATTAACAAAGAAAATTCAAAGTTGATTTTGATAATTCTATGTTGTATAAACAAATAAAATGGAAACTATTTTGTACAAACAAAGAAAATACAAAAGCAGTTGCATGGTAGACCAATCCAAGAAATCATTTTGGACAAACAAAGAAAATACAAAAGCAGTTGTTGAAATGAATATGCACAAGGGGTTTCAAATTCAAAGAATTAATTGGTGAATTATATAATAAAAGCTGAAAGTCAGTAGAGCATCAAGGACTTTGAATATATATTGTCATAACACACAAAATAATTTACAATGAATCTATAAAGCTAAATATTTAGGCAGCCAACGGTCGTTCACGCAGTATACCGACGAGACAAACGTTGGCGACCAGAAAATTCACCAGATACAACAAGAACGACAATGGCACATTGAACGAATTGACCGGCTACGACAAAGATTCCAACGTAATGGAAATCGAAATTCAATTCATTACGAAACCACCATAAAATTGAGAGAAAAAAAAAATTCAATTCCAGAAATCGAAAGCATATGAAATCACATCATGTTCTATCTAATTCACAAAAAAAAAAAAAAAAACCAAACACATAAATAGCATACAAATCAAATCAATTCTAATGATTACCATCAGAACTAGAAATAAAATCACCTTGTTGCAGCTATCTCGGTGCAATCTCCCCACAAATTCGCCTCTTTTCAGCATTATCTGCTGCAATCTTCCTACAAAGCTGTCCCTTTTCTGCAGCTAAGAATATCCAGCTGTTAGATCCTTTATTGAAAGCACTGCATATGAGCAAGCCATTGGTCAATTGATAAGGAATACAATTCAAAAACTACGCGGAATTAAGATGTTCAGATACAATGTCATAAGTCATAACTTCCCCAATGCTCCTTCAGAGGGGGTTCGGGTGATCATCTGGTCAACGGCGTGCACTCTCTCCTGTAGCTCTTCCAGTATTGCCTTGTAAACCAATTTGCCCTCAAATGCTGAAGAGATCACTTCTATGCTGCAAACCAAACATATGATAAAAATAGCTTTTACCACGTTGAAACAAGCATAGTTTCAAAATTAATATAATTAAATATATGAACCTACAAGCAGGAATAAGAAGGAAGGTGCACCTAACATTGCGACCATCACCGTAAGCATCTTTCACAACAACAGACTGCACTCAAATGCCCCTTGATCTATAACATGAACAGTTATTGACAGTGTTTAGAAACTTAGATAATCAAAGCTATACCGAAAGATAACAAAAATAAAAAATCAAACGATAGCAGTGCGTAACATTCTTAAATGTCACCAGCAGACTAAGTAATAATAGAGCATTTTACGATTGATAAGGGTATCATATACTTTACTCAAGATTATGAATTCTCTCTTTCAATAATGTACTTACTCTTTCTGAAAAGTTAAGAGATTACTTAAACACAAGCTCTTGTTGTACTTCAGCAGATCCACATAAGCAGTTTGCTTTTTTTCTTTTCTTTTTTTGACAACAGGGGCAAATTTTTGGGGTGGGAGGAGGGCATATGACTATATAATAATTTTCAAATAAAAAGCCAAACAGGACCGTAAAACAATGATAAGATGCAGTTGGACACTGATTACAACCTATTCAGTTTAAACTCGACTAGTAGCCACTTATGGAGCAAATGAATCAAAATTGGGCCCTCAAAGATTACTTATCAGTTAAGACCACAGCTAGGAGGCATGAAAGAAATTTGTTGAGACCTTTTATCACTTCTTTCATCTCTATGACCCGTTATGTTTTTCCAAATATCACTCATAATGAAATTGTCCTCCACCCTCCTTTTCCATTGTTGCCTAATATATTCAATAATAATTGTAAATCTTCAAAGTTATGATTGATGCATCATATGAACTCTAACCTTACCTTATAAATCTGCAGAAACCTTCTACTCTTTGCCTTCATTCTTGTCTCTGGCTCTCTACTTATTGATGTTTTTATTCTTTTCCACTCAAGATGAAAGGCATGTTCTCATAATATATATGCATTAGAGTATCAAAGTTCTAAAAACCCTGATTAGAATCATTGAACACAATTACACAATTACACATCACTATGTTCTATACACTCGCCAATTGTAAAAGAAGCAATCTGATCAAATTAAGAACATGTAAAAACTACTCATTCCGCAGTCAATATACCCTACCAAACAATCAGGCATAAAATTGTACCAAAATGCAGTAATATCAAATCAACACACAAACACAGCTGTACTTCACATACACGCACGAGCACATTCCAAAAACAACACATCAGAGGAATGCATCATAAAACCAGGTCTACGTATAATCTCTTGGTGACCTGAGTGAGACGTCATAACCACATTATTTGATGAACTTATAGTCAGACTCAGGTGCAAAACTAGTTCTAAATCTTGGAATCACCCCTGTAATTTACCTTATCTCTCAGTCGCCTTTGATTTCCACCCTAAACACACTTAAAATGATAACAGAATTTATTACCACTCAATCAGAAAATCAGCAGAAAAGAAAAGAGATGAAGGGGGTGTTTTGAAACCCATTTTGCAACCAAGAAGCACTTTTTTTTTTTTTTTGAAAGAGTTGGGTCTCATTAACTTCAAAAAAAAGTGTTTCTAACTATTCAAATGGTGTTTCAAAACACCCCCGAAGAAGAGAAGAGAAGCTGATGATGTGCTTACCTTGGTTGACAGTGCAATGAAGTTCCATGGAATTTCTCACATCACACCAATGAGGAAGGACGCCTAAAAGGCACACAGGACAGGAAGCAGCAAATACTAACAATGATCAAAACCTAAACTATCAAACCAGTTACATCATAATTTCTGACCTCTAGTATGTAACCATCTGTTGAAAAACCAACCAATTTAACAAGGCAGAGGTTTTGCCCATATAACTATAGATTGCAATTTTGAATTCAACTAGAGTATTTCCAGTATAAAAGTTATATGGCTAATACTTACCCACGAAGCAAAACTTTCAGCATCTAATCCTCGAGCCCAAGTGAATCAGGCATGTTTTTTGCCACAAGTCTGAAAGCTTCGCGGAAATTACTGCATGCATCAATAAAGATTAACCACGTTGTGTATGCTGCAAATGAAGTATGACCCTTTAGAGCAAAACCCCGGCAGCTGAGCACATTCCAACTTGAGTCCCTTAATGTGGATTTCACATGCGCTAGAGCACTCAAAAATTCGGAATCCATAACAATTAATAGTTCTACTATAGGCAATACAACAAAAAAGAAACCTTTGTCATCAAAATAAATTTCAGAAATGAAAAAGAAAATTAAATTGATGTTACCATAATCACTTAAAACATCGTTCATATCAACCCCACTAATAACATTATAGACATTATACTCTCTCTTTAAAGTTGCTTCATTCCACTAGTAAGGTAATCTCCAAATAGAGATTAATTGCTAGATGCAAATTGCAAGTTGCTTCCCAGAAATTTTATATAGAAACTCAATAAACAAATATAAGAAAAGTAAAAAACAAACTAATAGAAAAAATGCAAAACAATATGAACATCGCCTCATAAATAATCTGAGCAGTTCATTACAGTTCCCATCGGACCCATCCATGAAAATAAGAACTCAATATTATCAATCAATGACACAAATGGGCACACAAATAGGTGAATTACTGCAATTTAAGAGAGGATTTCCAATACAATTCTCCATCAAGTCTACATGCATGCCAGAAGAATAAAATTAAGCCATAATTAGATTTAAGAAAAATCCAGTAACCAAACAGCAAAGTTAACGACACCCTGATTCTCAATTGCAGTGTTTGCTATTTGTTTTACATCAAGGAATTTCAAAACTCAGTGTCTCTTCAATGTAGAACGATTATGCAACTCCAGAAGTTGCTCAAGAGATACCAGAGACCATCTGTCCTCAGTTTGGCCAAACACCTTCTGATTAAGGGAATCTACTATTATGCTTATATTACCAAACCCATATATTTGATGCCCATCTTGAGTTCTTCCAGGTTTAGGCTTGAACAGCAATCCATTATGCTGCGCATGGGCTTCAATAACTTCTTTCAAGCTCATTTCGTTCCCACCACTAATACCCTCTGCTTGAATTCCACTATCCAAACCTGGAGAGGCCCGATGTTGAGCTTGTGCAGCAGCTTTTTTCTGAGTCTCAAACTGCCTTTGTTCACGCACTCTGAGATAACTGATATTCTCCCTTAAACCAGGTGGGGCCACCTCCATGCCTTCAACTGCCTGGTTCATCATGTCTAGACCGAGATTAAGCCTGTACCGAATATGTTCATTTGCCTGAAGTTCTGGAGGAAGTAGATCTTTCCAACCAAGATACCACTTAGTAACTTCCTCGAAATCGGGTTTCGAACATAACCAATGATACAAGACTTCTTGCCACTTATTGAAGAAAACATCAAATAACTGCAGCATGTGATGAGTAGGAATAGCAGTCGCCCATGTTCGTACCCAATAGAATTGATCAAGCTCCTGATGCTTTGGATTTATTTGTATATTTTGCATGACAGTCAGCAGTTTTGGAATTATATATCGAACCATTAATTGCTCCCAACTCGCAGGATCAAAAACAGTTCTCCAAGGAGACAGTATGTGATAAGCAGACATGTCATTAGGCTGCCAAGCACCAAGAACACTGGCCAATCTATGACGTATTGTGTGATAGCAGTTCTCTAATTTGTTCCCCAACAATGGTAACCAAGGATGGATCCAAGAATGTATTGCAATAGTTTCTCTACGTGGGTCCCAAGAGTCTACAGCAGCTGATAGTTTTGGCATAACTACTGTATCGAGAATGGTCTGTAGGACGGGAGGAGGCAAAAGTTCCTCCCAAGACTCCAAAAACCTAAGCATAGGCTCTGGTTCCCGTGCCTGCCAAGAATTAATGCCAGATATTCTCACGGCAGGGAACACAACTTCCATAAGAAGCTGCACATATGGAGATCCCATACCAGAGAAACTGAGTGAATCTTCACCTTGTAACAATTTCTTCCACAAGGAAACCAACTCTACTCCATGAGTAGGATTCTGAAGTGGGTCCCACCCCTGGAATATTCTAATAAATAACGGTAAAGCATATGAGCATGCAATGCATGATAAGTTGCATAATGTATAATCATTCGCAAATCTTGTCTGCATATCCTGAAATGATTTAGCAAGTGATTCTAGAGTCAATGCTCCTAACGAGCTCTTCTCGCTTATTCGGTCCAGCACGCTTAATATTTCCTCCATATTTTCAAGCTGCTGTTTCTGGTCACGGGCCTCCTTTTGCCGCTTCTCCTTTTCCTTCTGTAAGGCAACCACAGTCTCTCTCTCATTCCTCAGATCATTATCGAGCTTTTGTATGTCAAGCTCAGCTAAGTCAACTATCAATCTAATATTGTGCTGAAGTTCTGGCATTGGAACATCATTTTCCCTAGCTTTCTCTTCCGCACTCAAGTTCTCCAGATTCGTCAAAATCCGGACCTGTGGTCCTCTCATGTCAAAAACCTTCTGAACAACTTCGAAACCCCTCTCTTGCTTCTGAGCTAGCAGTTCTTCAGCTGATATATAAACCTTCTTCTTTGTAGCCTTCTTCAACCAAAGCTTCTCCTTTGAGGGGCCTTCTAAAGATTGGCTGGGACGTGGGATAGATTTCTCTTCTGATTCCTGTAAAGCAGGAGGAACAGCCTCTTTATAGTCATTGAAACCCATTCCCATATTCTTGGGACGCAGCTTCGCCTCAATAGGAGCTACAATTCCCTGCTCGTTTTTACCCAAGCCACCTCCTTTGTAACCCATCTTCTCAAGCAACCTCATTCCAATACCCTTGGTATGTTTCTCAAATGAACCAACACCACTTGGGTCTGTTTCTCTCTTTCCAGCTTGAGATGATTTCTTGGCTAGCATGGCCTTCTCCTTTTCCCGAACTCCTCTCAACTTGGCACCTTCTGAGATCTTCTTCCCAAGTGCAGTGGGTAGGAATTCATCATCTTCATCCTTGTGCTTTTGCACATTCTTTGAAGAACTAGAATTAAATCCAAGGCCTATGCCAACAGGTTTGGGATCATCATCACCTAATACTTCATTTTCCTCCTTGGAAATATGATCAATCTCCTGGCTGGGCATAACAGAGCCAGTCGAAACAAAACTGACTGGCTTCGAGTAATCCGTCTTCTTGGATAGATCTTTCCTACGCTTCTTCGAACTCGACCCATCATAATCAGAATCGCTATCGCCAGAAGCAAACACACCGTAAAGAATGTCATCTTTGGTTTGAGTACGTTTCTTCCGGCGATTCCCATAGAATTCACCACCTATCCACTGCCCATCTTCATAATCATTATCCATACCAAACTTCTCCATTTCTTGATACTCGTCCATCTTCTTATAAACTAACCTGATCCTAAAATTAATTAGAACAGCGGATTATTAACTATCAAAATCAAATTAACAAATTAAAGTTTAAGAGCCCTAGTTTTATTCAAACAATTCTATCGTGAAAAAGCGTTCTAACGAACAATAACCAGGATGCTAACCCTAATTAAGTAATCCAAATTGAGTAATCAAAAGAAGCATAGAGAAATAGGTAAAAACATACGCGGACTACTAAGAGATTATACAACGGACTTCTACAAAAGTACAACAAGCTCGAAGCAAACGTAAATTATTCAATAAGCAAATTTGCATCAGAATTCATTTCTTCGAATCAAAGTGTCAAATTAGCATCAGAAGTTGACATGAAACATAGCAACTCTTCTTCAACAAATACAGCCATTATCTATAAACACTCATTCAAATTCAGTAAACTGAAAGCATCTAATCCAGAAATTAGCATAGCAATTGAATCAAAATTCGATGAAGAGAAAATCATACCGCGGGCCGGGCTCTTCTGGGCCTGGATCTCCTCAACTGAAGCAACTTATCAGCGTTCGACACTCCAAGAACAGCCAATTCATACGTACCAGGGCTCGCCTCTTTTCGGTCGTCAATTTATGAGGATGGTTTCTTTCAGTCAGATACAATTGTCGGACTACGGAACAAAATTTAGGGCAGATCTTTCAATAACGGAATAACAAGTATTTGAAAAAAAAATTATTTACCCCAAGCGTTTGTTTATAATTGTACTACAAAATTTAGTGGCTAATCCTTTTATGCGAGGAGGCACGCTTATATTAGTCCTAGACAAAATATAATTTGTGTATAGTATTTTAATATTTAAAAAAAAATTGTTGATTTATTTTAGAATGTAATAGTCTCATGTATAAAATTATCTCGTACGACAGGGGTTATTCACACCTCCAAAATTAATAAATACACTCATTATTTTATTAAAATCTCAATTTTACCCTAATCAATTTAAATATTGTGAAAATGGTCAAATAGGTCCTTAAACTTATATCTCAGGATCAAGTAAGCCCTTGAACTTTCTTATTGTTCATCTAAATTCTTTTTCTTTGATAAAAGGATCAAATAAGCCCCTAAACTTATTGTTTTATGACAAAATAAGCCCTTTATCTATTGTTTTATGACAAAAACTCAGATGATGCGTGGCCTCACGTGAGACGAGAGCGAAAACTTAAAGACAATCAACACCCACCCCTTTCAAAGTGTTAAAGTGTCAATGTCCAAGTTACATTTCATCTCATCGTGAGACGGTCTCACGCAAGTATATCTCTTATTTTATTCATCTAAACCCTTATTCTCTTTAACTGAGATGAAATAAACCCTTCTTTTTCAGGTATTTTAAAAAATTCTTTATTTATTGTAAATTAATTTTTATTTGTGAGTGAATGATATTTTAAATATCCCATCCATACAATATAATTTTGTAAATATTTTTTTGGATGTTTCGTACACGGAGGAATAAAAAAATTAAAACAATAATTTTCTCTAAAAAAATAAAATTTTAGCATTGATAAAATTTAGACTTCATTTATCTATGTATTAAAGTGATTAACTCTAAAAAAAATATTTTTATTTAAGTATCATGAAGAAATTAAAATGTACATGTGCATAATAGATTAATTAAATTTAATTAGATTTTTTTACAAAACAAAATAATCAAGTATAGATATTTATCACTCTTGATCTTAATTGATCAACTAATTGTATTTTAATAATGAAGCTTAATCACAAAAAATATTTTATATATTTAAAAGTATTTATTTAAAAAAAACAAATATATAATATAAAAATATATTTTTAAATAATATTATATGCATGAGATATGTAAATTATCACTTAATCAAAATTTAATATTGATATATAATAAGGAATTGAGAAAAGTAGTCTACATGTTTAATTTTCAAAAGAAAAAAGGGTGTATTTGATGCAAGTTATAGAGAATAAGAGTTTAGATGAATAAAATAATAGATAAAGAGTTTATTCGATCCTGGTGAATAAACTTAGGGGCTTATTTGACCCTTTTATCAAAGAAAAATGATTAAGATGAACAAAAAGAAAGTTCAAAAACTTACTTGATCCTGCGAGATAAAGTTTAAAGGCTTATTTGATCCTTTAAACATTTCATTCCCAAATGAAGGGTATACACCCGCCGGCCTCCAGGTCCATCACCACCATTTCTCTTTCCCTTCATTTCACTGCCATTTTTTCAGTCACATCTAACACTTGTTGGACATTTTTTTTTTTTACCAAATCAATAAAAAACAATCTATTTTTCAGTAAAATAATTGAAAATCACTGTATTTTTTTTACTATAATAGAAAATTTATTTTACTTCGAATCTGAATATAAAGAAGACACAATAAAATGATTCAATGTGAACCACATACCTCAATTAATCAACTTAACAACTTCACTTGTTTCGACATTGGTATCAAACCAATTATAATTTATACTTTTGAAATAAAAGAAAAGCAAAAAACTTAAAGGCAGTGATTTAAGTGTCAAGATTTCTGACCTCTCCAGTGGAATTTCTATTTATCTCTGATAAGCAATTTGACTGAATCAAAGGCGAGGGAATTGAATTTAGAGGCGTGTTGCCGCTTTCATTGATTTGGAGGTCGTTTCGGAGCTTGGACGACGATGCACGGAGAGTAGGCAAAGTGGCGCTGCACAAGGTGGAGGAAGGGTGACTCATCACGAGGTGGCTAGACTTGGTGAGATGACAGTGAGCACCGAAATTTCCTTGCATGAGAGCATTCGCAAAGGAGCACTACATCTTGCACTATATGTAGTGCAAGATGGTGCTCCAACAGTGCATTATAATTTCGCACTACATTAGCGTGGCATAAGATTCACCACTATATGTGACGGTTACTATTCACCCAACTACATCTTTTCTTTTTTTATTTTCATTTATTTTTAATACAATTTACATTTTATATTATTTTTTGTTATTATCTCTAATGCACGGATTCTTTAAAATTGGGCAGTATGCAGTATCGGATTCCCTTGGGGTGGGATTCGGGTGGGATTCGCCTGGGATTCGCACCCGATACGCCACGTGGCGTATCCCAATTTTTATTTTATTTTTTTAAATTTGGATACGCGTATCACATTCAGAGGATACGCGTATCGGATAAGTATCGGGGTTTTTTCGTAAAATTTATTAAAATTTGGGGTTTTTTTTGTAAAATTTTAAAACTTATGACTTGTGTAGGTTGGTGGTATTTGATTTAATTGTTATTCTGTTGCTTATGGGGTGAATTTCTCGATATTAGTACACGTGTTTTAAATACTCTTAGTATTATTACAGGTATTATATATAATTGTTATAATTTTTTTATATTAATACAGGTGATATATATAATTAAATAAAAATAAATTGACGTATCCTCAACCTATCGTATCCTAAAATTTTGAAAATCTACGAATCCTCACACCCGAATCGTATCGCATCTGCACCCCGCACCCGCACCCGTGCAACACAGGTTATTATTATTATTTGTGCAAATTATTATTTATTACATTTATACAATATAAAATTATTTTTAACTAAATAATAAAATTCTAGATAAATAATTAAAACACACAAAAATAATGCAGCACACAATACAAGATATGTAGATTTATTTATTAAAGAGGATTGAGATGGGTTCTAAAGATAGGTGAGAAGAAGTTGAATTCATAGTATTTACTACAAATAACAAACAAGCTCATGTGATTGACAAGTGGGCCCAATGATGAACACAAAATGAGCTTTCACTCATAACATGAAATACCTCCGCATAAAAGTTAAAGCAACCCATGAATGCATAGTCTGTGAAAAATAATTTAACATCCAACAATGACATGTGAGTGTATAGTGTAAAGCACAAAAAATTTAAAGTGTATGATAAAAGTTAAAGCAACCCGTAAATGTACTACTCTCCACCAGGAATGACTACTTATAACTATCCTGCAAGTTCATTATTTCCCTACTACTCTCATCTATTTCTCTTTCTAAACTTTATCAAAAAAAAATAAAAATCATTCACCATCGTACTCATCTTCAGACTGTGATGAGTATTCACTTCAAGAAATTTTGATAACTCGACAGATCTCCACAACTAATCGTTTCATATCAGAAATTATGAGAGTTCAAGAAATTCATCCCACTCGAGGAGGTTCAATTTTTGGTCATATAACAATCAATCGTGATTGTGAAGCAACTACGCAATGCCTATTCAATGACTATTTTGCCGAAAATCCTACATTTAATGCAACAATATTTCGTAAGCATTTTCGAATGGCTCGACCTTTATTTACGCGCATTGTTAATGTTGTTACAGGTCATGATAGTTACTTTTTACAAAGAAGAGACTATACGCGTAGACTTGGCTTGTCTACACTTCAAAAAATAGCAGTTGTGTTTCGTGTATTAACATATGCTATCACAACAGATGCTACTGACAAGTACATCAATATTGGAGAATCAACTGCACTTAAATGCGTTAAAAGATTTTGTCGTGTTGTTGTGGAGGTATTCGGAGAGCAGTATCTAAGATCGCTCATTACCAATGACATTGCTAGACTACTTCATATTGGAAGACAACGTGGTTTTCCAGATATGTTAGGTATTCTAGATTGTATGCATTGAAAATGGAAATATTGTCCAACAACTTAGGCAGGACAATATGCAAGTCGTAGTGGATCACCGTCTATTATTCTTGAGGTTGTAGCTGATTATGATATTTTGATATGGCATGCATGTTTTGGTATACCAGGAACCAATAATGATATTAATGTCCTTAATAGATCTCCTCCGTTCTTTGATCTAACTATAGGAATTGCTCCTCCTGCATATTATGTCATTCAAGGAAGAGAATACAACATGGGGTATTATTTAGCTGATAACATTTACTCAAAATGGCCAACTCTTGTGCAAATTGTTCGTGATACACGCTCTGCAAAAAATAAGTATTTTGCAATGAAACAAAAATAAAGTAGAAAAGATGTGGAACGTGCATTTGGAGTTCTCCAAAATCGTTTTGCAATTGTGACAAGAGTAGGTCTACTGTGAAAATTTTCATGTATGAAAATCTATAAAATTGTCTTAAATCAACCATCTACACCCTAAACACTAAATAATGAACCCTAAATTATGACATATTCGGGTCGGGTGAACCATGAACCACTTGGGTCGAGTGAACTATGAACCACTCAATTTTGTCTTACCTTCACCAATTACAGAATTTGGTTGTAAATTAAAGTTTTTTCATGTATGAAAATTTTCATACTAGACTTTGTCTTGTGACAAATCCAACGCGTTTCAAGCAAAAGATGATTTGCGAGATATAATGAGTGAGTGCATAATCACGCATACAATGATAATTGAAGATGACAAAGATCTTGATGCGCCGATTGAAGCTGCAATAGAGGTACCACCCCCGATATAGAAATGGCGGCAATGATACTTCCCCTATTCAAGCATTTGTCGCTCGATATAGAAAAATTAGAGACAAAGATGCTCACATGCACTTCGAAATGCATTGATTGATCATTTTAGGAGGATTATTCTAACTCGGAGGCCTACATAACTGTTATTATTTTTTGTTCAATTTCTTGTATCGTGTATATTTATTTTATCTTTGCAATGTTATTGTTATGTTTTTAATATGTATGTGTTGTAAGTCGTGTTGCGTGTATGACAACTTAACAAACAAAATAGATTGTGTTTAACACTCAATGTACGTGACGAGCACGACGCACGTGTGGCGAGCGCAAGTGTAAAGTAGAGTGACAACAAGGATGTGGTGACCCAGTTAGCAGGTGGCCTGGTCGTGGTGTTTGCTGACTTATGATTGCTTTTAAAGAAATATTCTTGTTCGTCTGGGATGCGCGACCATAGGCCTAGCGCTTTAGTCCTTGTTTTCTGCTCACCCTCAAGGGCGAGCAGGTCTTTCCTCTTCTGTTCGCCAGACATTCCGTTCGGCCACTTCTTGTGCTCGCCCCTCTTGGCAAGTTGTCGTTGAGTTGTCAGTCGAGCATAATTTCTTCGTTGTGGGGGCTTGATGAGCTAGGCGAGCTTCTGGCGAGCACAGGAGGACGGTTAGGGTGCTCACCAGACTAGCGAGCACCTGTCTGGTGAGCTGGCGCGCATTTAGTTTATTGATCCACGTGGTGATCTAGCGAACACATGGCGGAAAGGTAATTGACTGATCACAACAATACCCCCCCAATTGGGCCGCTTTGCGTTCGTCACGGGGGCCCGGCTGTCGAACGCCTTAGATGGAGAGACGGAGGTTTGGGAAACGAGGGGTTTTTAGAGAAAATCCAGCACACGAGTTCCGAGGTTTGGGAATCGATGGGTTTTTGAATTTTTTTAAATTTAAAAACCCTGAATCCAGAACCTATATAAAGCCTTTTTTCCCTTCATTTTTTACTCTTTCCTTTTGCTTTTTCTCTAGGAATTCCGGTGAGTTTGCTTTCTTTCGGCGAAGGATTTTTCCAGGTAATTTCTTTTTCATTCGTTCAATTTAGCTATGTCTTCTTGTTCGATCTCTGTCGATTCTTTGCTCAGTTCTGAGGGATCAGAAAACTGCCACGAGTCGGGTTCTTCGTCTCGCCTTCCAATCCTTCGCGGCGGGGCCGGTATGTTGAGGGCAGATGCCCCTGGATTGAGACCCCATCGGACGGTTTGGCCATTCACCGTCTTTTCTTCCGATTCAGATGAAGCCATAAATGAATTAGATCGGGAATTAGCCCGGTCCGATTTCTTAGATGATTCTGGTGAGGAGAATCCATGGCAGTGGGGTGATGTAAGCGAGGTGGATTCGTGGCCACGGGGTAATGCCGGAGCTGTTGGTGGCCATGATGTCGGTGGACCGAATATCGAGGGGATTGGCGAGCATTATGTTGAGGTTGTGGGTGGGCAGGATAGGGAGATGTTGGGATTATACTGGAAAGTATGCTTTTACTTTGTATAATCGAAACTGAATTTCCAGACTTATTTACTGAAATAAATTGTTTATCACTGATGCTTTAAATATGATTGAATGTTACATATATTTACTGCATAACTGTTCAATAATTCGTACGTGTTACATTGTAGTTAATTTAGTGATACCAGATCACAGAAGATTAAATTAGCAGTCCCTTGTAACTAAAAGTACGCCATTCACGACCTAGATGGAAATGAACAACCCATCGCTAAAGGTTGAGGTGTAAGGTTCAGATTGGTTTGTCTTGACCAAGAGATTACACTAGTGCATGACTGATGCACTGAATAGGACCTACAGGAGGATAAATTCTTCAGAACTGAACAAGGAAGAATTAGACCTCAGTGGTTCGTTGTTTCTTAACCTTCGTCCCTTAAATAGGATCACGTGGGATTGGTAACTATTGCTTTGACTTATCATGGGTAGTGAATCAAAGAGATTCAATACTTTTTATCTTGGGCAATATTATTGGTCACATGTGATTGCTAAGATTTAATACGAAGAATCGTGTGCAAGTACGCTTGTTTGATTTGCCCCCTTGGGAGGTTCATAAGCTTTATCATACCAAATCTTGCAAGTGGAATTAGTTTCCGGTATGGATAATAATGTTGAAACGTTCCTCGACCAAGGATAAAAGATGTTAATTAACGAAAAGCTATTTTAGTGGCTTGAATTAATTAATGGGCTAGATAATCTTAAACACGGGAAATAATGACCAGGAGTCATATTGACTATAATATGGGTTAAGATGGATAGTGCAATATTAATTATGTAGTGGGATTAATTAATATTTATGGGCTTGAATTATATTGTGGCTCAATATTAGATATTCAAGGTCCATTAGAAGATCCAATCTTAATTCTCCTAAAGGCCCCCTGAGTAGCCCAACAAATAGTCCATTAACTGAAAAAGGTGATTAAAATAAAATAAATTTTGTTGCTTATTTTTCCTCTAATTTTTTCGAAAATTATGAATAAGTTGGGAGAAAGATTTTCTTTGAATTTTGTTATGGAATGAAGATATGTATTCTTGGAATACAAGATTATCTCATTAAATTCAAGAAATCTCCCGCTTGGTTATTTCATAATAGAATTTTGAAATATTTGAAAATATAGTGGGCAAGAAAGATTTTCTTGGTTTTCTTGAAAAGATATTATGGAAGATATGTATTTCTTGAAATACAAGAATATCTCATAAATTCAAAAAGATCCAAATCTTGGATTCTTGAACGCTAAATTTTCGAAAATACCATATTATAGAGGAGGTGGGATTTTTGTGGAATATTTTAATTATGGGAAAAAGAATATAGGAGATATATTCAAGATTTCTTGGTGATCAAGAAAAGTCTTTTCCCACATTGATTTTTCTACTGAAAAATTCGACCACCTCCCTCCTATAAATAGGGGATGATTGTTTCATTCCCAAGAACAATTTCATGTGCTGGAAAAATTAGCAAATCCACAAAGGTGGTGCAACAAAGTTTATTTTTTCCTTTTGTTAATTGTTCGACAAGTGTCCTTCCACCGGATAGTTGAGCAAGGGCTAAGGGAATACTTGGGAAGTCCTTTTGGTTAGTCCGTCCGACCGAAGTCACTGCCATCCTGAGAGGTACGTTCACGTAAACCCGTAGATTCCGCATGCGTAGGTTTTACGTGGTTTTTTATATGCATGATATGTTGTTGCAATTATTATTTGAATTAATATAGGATTAATTCATGCTAGTAATAATTACAGAATTAAATTTGTATTTAAATATTCACCCCGAATAGATCTCATGCAAATCATTCCCCAACAACACCGTATCGAGCCACGGTTTAAGACTCTGAATTTTTTAAATTGTAATTTAATTCGTGGACATTAAATTTGAAATTGGATATTAGAACTGTTAGATCTATTTTGCAGGTATCCAATTGTCATGGATTTTAATGTGTTTATTTATGCATGCATATAAATTGTGGTTTTAATTCGATTCGTTCGGATTTATTTTGCCTCGTGAGAAAATCAACGAGTAGACTAGGATTTGTTTGATTTGATCAATGTAATAGACTAGTTTAGATCTAGGTTTATTTATTTTTGTAAATAAATTGTAACCGAATCGGGAACGAAGAGACGAAGAATTAAAGGACAAAATCCAAAACCGGGCGTGGTTTGCCACAGGCACGAAGACGGGCTAGGCTAGGCGGCCGACCGAAAGCATGCGCGGAGATCAGGCCACGCCAAGACGGGCGACGCCAGCGACAGCATTTATCGCACGATCGTCATCGTTTTTATCTGGGCGCTGCCATTGACGCCGCGGAAGCGCTGCAGGCAGGAGCACGCCGAGGTCACGGCGCGAGGCGGGTAAGCGGGTGAGCGCTGGGCTACGGATCGGATACGCGCGATGCTGCCAGACGTCGCCGCCGAGAGTCGCCGACGCCGCCGACGGCATGGTGAGACCGGCGGGCGCCAAGACAGGCCAAGCGGTGCCGAGGTTATTCTAGGCCAAATGGCTGGCCGACGATCGCGGTATCCCACGCTTATGAAATTTTATGTATGCTGAGACGGCGAAGTTTTTTTCGAGACGAACGAGTGGGAGAAATTCGAGACGTGTTTCTTCAAGAGCAAGTCAAGAAAAATCAAACCATGACAATTGGATAATTTGTGCCAATATGTTTTTTTTCTATTTTGCTTGATTTATTTGTGCAATCTTATGCTTTATTTAATTTGTTTAAATGTGTTTGCATGGGGATTGCCAAATGGAAAAATCTCACCTTCAAAATTACTAAGTATGTTTAAATAATTAATTGACAATTTTATTCCGGATAATAAAATTGAATTAATTTTGACCTCCATGATTTATTTATTTGTGAATTCTTTTGGAGAAATTCCCCCAACGGGACGGTCAAAAGATAGGTTTCACATGAATGAATTCCAAACGGATGATTGTGGGTTATTACTAGTGGTGACGATGACCCTCCCAACGAGGCTCGATCAAAGCGAAATAATAATCCTGTATTTAATCATGGTTATTACTTAGGTATAAAATTGATATGCATATACTTCCCCGAAGTCCCTGTCAATTTTATATTGGTCAAGTGGGAGCCAACTATTAATCTGGATATTAAAGGTTTGTAATTGTTCTTGTTTGTAACCTGCTTGAATGTGTTTAAATAATGACCCACCCAACGTGGCTTATTTAAACTGCTTTTGAGATGTTAGGCGATGCATGTTCATATTTTTTTGAGGGTTTTAAATATGATGCATGTGATCGAATCTTGTGATATACTTGTCTTATTGCATATAGTTGTTTATTTCGATTCAAATGTGTTTACCTTTTAATCCTTTGTTATTATACTTAAAGTTAATACAATATGTATGGAAACTATATTGATTGGAAACGAAAAATTATAATTGTCCTAACTGCACAAAAGCACAAGTGGATTCTTGACACACCAAAATCAGATGAGCCAACTGACGAGTCAAAACATGCGGGACTCGTCAGATCACCTTCTTGAGAGATGTAAATCGCTTGAAAATGGTGGAGGGCAAACCCATGAGGGATTACGTCCTCAAAATAGATGGCCCATCTGAACAAACTTGAGATTCTCGAGTCGCATTATGATCCGGAGACTCAGATGAATTTGGTACTTCACTCTCTTCCCAAAAAGTTTTTTGAGCATTTTGGCCTCGCTAGCTAATTTGTTGCAAGCTTTTGGTCTCGGCAGAAATGTTGATAAGGCACCAAACTCAAGTTTTGACGGCAAATGGTCTGTCTTCATCTTCTAGGCCAAAGGAAGGCAAGATAAAGAAGAGGACCAAAAGGCCATAAGCAATAAAACTCAATTGTTGCCAAGGGCAATGGTAAGATGAGGAATGCTTGTTGTGTCAAGGAAAATCCAAAGAGGAAGTGCTTAAGATGCGGTAAGAGAGGAAAATGGAGGTATTGCCTGTTCCAACCCCAAAAGGGACGTAAAGAAAGGTAATTCTCACGCACTAGTTGTTGAAACTTGTTTAGCGGTGTATACTTCTCATTCGTGGGTGGTTGGTACGAGATCCACTAATCATGTTGGCTTCACGGGTTCTAAATGATCCGGCAACTTAGTGGGAGTGAGATCCTCATCACACTGGGCAACGTCACGAAAGTAGAAGACATTGCAATGCTACATGAGTGGCAGATATTGCAATGCTACGATAGTAACGATTATTGCAATACTACGCAAGTAGCGAGACATTGCAATGCTACATGAAAAGGCAGCGATTAAAAAAAGTGGGATAAGTGCACCTATCTTTTGAAGATAAAGTTTTTTTGAGATTATCTTTATGTTCCCAGTTTTAGAAAGAATTCACTTTCAGTTTCTAAAATTCGATTAAAGGACACTAAGTTTCTTCTAATAAGAATGACATCATTTTTGAAATGATGAGTGTATCTGTTACGGGACATTGATGGAAAATCTCTATACAATTAACTGTGCACACCACTCATGAAATGCATCCTATAACACATCAACTATTTCCGACAAAAGAAAGCTTGAACGAAATAATTCTTTGGCATCTAAGATTAGGTCATCCAAAGAGGATCCAAAGATTGGTGAAAGATGGTTCACTGGAGCGTCTCCAAGTTGAACAAATCCCAACATGTGAATCATGTTTGGAGGGTAATATGACCAAGAGGGCATTTGGAGCCAAGGGGAATAGGGCCAAAGAAGTGTTAAAGATCGTTCACACAGATGTATGTGGTCCAATGTCAACCAAAGCAAGAGGAGGTTATGAGTAATTTTATTGATGATTACTCAAGGTACATTTTCCTTATGAAGCATGAATATGAGACCTTTGAAAAAATCTAAGAATTTAAGGCTCAAACAGAGAATCATAGGAAAAACGTATCAAGTCTCTACGATCTGATCGTGGAGGCGAATACCTCAGTGATGAGTTTTTGAACTGCTTATCTAATGAAGGGATTGTATCCCAGCTCACTGCACCCAGAACCCCTCACCAAAACGGGGTTGCAGAGCGAAGAAACATAATTCTTTTGGAAATGGTTAGATCAATGATGAGTTATGCGGATCTTCCCGAGTCGTTCTGGGGTCATACCTTGGAAACAACGGCTTACATTCTAAAACTTGGTGCTATCCAAATTGGTTCCCAAAACTCCCAAAGAATTGTGGACCGGGCGCAAGCCTAGTATGAGACACATAAGAAATTGGGGGTATCCGGCCTACGTGTTGGATAAGGAAGCCGGTAAATTGGATCCTCGATCAGAATTAAGGTTGTTTGTAGGATACCCCGAGGGAACAAAAGGGTGTATGTTCTATAGTCCCGAAGATCAAAAGGTGGTCATGAGCACCCACTTTAGATTTTTGGAAGAAGACTATATGAACCAAAGAGGGCAAACCTCAGTGTCAACTGTACTAGATGATATACCAAACGATACGCTTTCACAACCGGAGCCTCGTCGTAGTGGGAGGGTTGTTAGATAGCCCGAGAGATTCATGGGAATAGGAGAGTCCTCGGACTTGATTCCCGGACAAGACGAATCAGACCCATGGACATATGACGATGCACTCCAAGATAAGGATGCAGATTCTTGGCAAACAGCAATGAAAGCCGAAATGGGTTCTATGTTTCATAATAGAGTGTGGGAGCTAGTCGAACCACTTAATGGGGTCAAACCCATTGGATGCAAGTGGGTATATAAGAGGAAAAGAGGACCGGACGGGAAGGTTGAAACCTTTAAAGCAAGACTAGTGGCAAAAGGTTATACTCATAAAGAAGGGATCGATTATGAGGAAACTTTTTTGCCCAGAACCATCTTAAGTCCATCTGTATTCTCTTATCGATTCTTTGCGATTTTCGACTTTGAAATTTGGCAAATGGATGTCAAGATGGTTTTCCTTAACTAAGTCTTGATGAAGAGATCTATATGCAACAACCCCAAGGTTTCATTGAAACAAAGCCAGAACATCTTGTTTGTAAGCTCAAGAAGTCCATTTACGGACTCAAACAGGCATCGAGCTTGGAACCAATGTTTTGATCATGTGATAAAGTCTTATGGGTTTGATCAAAACGAGTTTGAAAGTTGTGTGTATAAAAAAGCGTGTCGAATCGCATTGGTATTCTTAGTACTATCGTAGATGACATTGTGATCATCGGGAACGATGTGAAGGTGTGATCGGGGCGTAAGAGGCATGGTTTTCAAAAGCAGGTTTGGTATGAAAGACTTAGGAAAAGTCGGACACATCCTTGGGATCAAGATCACTTTCGAGATCGCAAGAAAAGGATGATCGGGTTATCGCAAGTTTCATACATAGATCTTGGTTTTGAAACGATTCAAAGATGCAAGATTCCAAGAAAGGATTTGTACCTTTCGACTTGGAATCCATCTATCCAAGAAAATGTCCCCTAAGGCGAAAAAAAGAGATAGATGACATGAAAGGTATTCCTTGTGCTTCGGTGTCCGGAAACCTTATGTATGCATTCTTTGTATCGAGACCGGATATCTGCTTTGCCCACGAGGCATGGTAGCAAGATATCAAAAGTAACCCGAGGAAAGCGCATTGATCTATTACACTTAAAAACATTATGAAGTGTCTGAAAAGAACTCGGGATAGAATGTTGATTTATCAGTCAGATACTTCAATCCCCATCGGCTACAGGGACTCGGATTTCCAATCAGATTTAGATTCCAGAAATTATCTGCCTCAGTTAGTGTGTTTCCATTTGGGAAGTGTAGCCATCAGATGGACGAGTGTGAAGCAGAAATGCATCACTGACTTAACCATGGAAGTAGGGTAAGTAGCTGCTTGTGAAGCAGTGAAAGAACCGATTGGGCTCTAGATCTTCTTAGTGGACTTGGATGGTGTTCTGAATTTGTCTAGCAATATCTTCTAGGGGCAGTTGCAAATTCAAGAGAATCAAGAGTCCACGAGTCAAACAAACACACTAAAGGAAAGACATCTTATACGAGAAATTGTTAAGAGAGGAGATATAGATGTGGCAAAGATAGCGTCTAAGGACAACCTAGCAGATTCATTCACAAAGGGTCTGCCTCTGAATACATTCGAGAGACATGTGGGTGGAATGGGTGTCAAGACCGTTGCCAATCTGCTTTGAGTATAAGTGGGAGAAATTATTAGATTCGTGTAGGTGACATTAGATGTCACGAACTACGCGAGACATGTTGTAGTATACTTAAAAGCAGACTTTGAGTATAAGTGGGAGATTGTTGGGATTATACTGGAAAATATGCTTTTACTTTGTATAATCGAAACTGAATTTCCAGACTTATTTACTGAAATAAATTGTTTATCACTGATGCTTTAAATATGATTGAATGTTACATATATTTACTGCATAACTGTTCAATAATTCGTGCGTGTTACATTGTAGTTAATTTAGTGATACCAGATCACAGAAGATTAAATTAACAGTCTCTTGTAACTAAAAGTACGCCATTCACGACCTAGATGGAAATGAACAACCCATCGTGAAAGTTTGAGGTGTAAGGCTCAGATTGGTTTGTCTTGACCAAGAGATTACACTAGTGCATGCCTGATGCACTAAATAGGACCTACAGGAGGATAAATTCTTCAGAACTGAACAAGGAAGAATTAGACCTCAGTGGTTCGTTGTTTCTTAACCTTCGTCCCTTAAATAGGATCACGTGGGATGGGTAACTATTGCTTTTACTTATCATGGGTAGCGAATCAAAGAGATTCAATACTTTTTATCTTGGGCAATATTATTGGTCACATGTGATTGCTAAGATTTAATACGAAGAATTGTGTGCAAGTACGCTTGTTTGATTTGCCCCCTTGGGAGGTTCATAAGCTTTATCATACCAAATCTTGCAAGTGGAATTAGTTTCCGGTATGGATAATAATGTTGAACCGTTCCTCGACCAAGGATAAAAGATGTTAATTAACGGAAAGCTATTTCAGTGGCTTGAATTAATTAATGGGCTAGATAATCTTAAACATGGGAAATAATGACCGAGAGCCATATTGACTGTAATATGGGTTAAGATGGATAGTGCAATATTAATTATGTAGTGGGATTAATTAATATTTATGGGCTTGAATTATATTGTGGCTCAATATTAGATATTCAAGGTCCATTAGAAGGTTCAATCTTAATTCTCCTAAAGGCCCCCTGAGTAGCCCAACAAATAGTCCATTAATTGAAAAAGGTGATTAAAATAAAATAAATTTTGTTGCTTATTTTTCCTCTAATTTTTTCGAAAATTATGAATAAGTTGGGAGAAAGATTTTTTTTTAATTTTGTTATGGAATGAAGATATGTATTCTTGGAATACAAGATTATCTCATTAAATTCAAGAAATCTCCCACTTGGTTATTTCATAATAGAATTTCAAAATATTTGAAAATACAGTGGGCAAGAAAGATTTTCTTGATTTTCTTGAAAATATATTATGGAAGATATGTATTTCTTGAAATACAAGAATATCTCATAAATTCAAGAAGATCCAAATCTTGGATTCTTGAACACTAAATTTTCGAAAATACCATATTATAGAGGAGGTGGGATTTTTGTGGAATATTTTAATTATGGGAAAAAGAATATAGGAGATATATTCAAGATTTCTTGGTGATCAAGAAAAGTCTTTTCCCACATTGATTTTTCTACTGAAAAATTCGACCACCTCCCTCCTATAAATAGGGGATGATTGTTTCATTCCCAAGAACAATTCTATGTGCTGGAAAAATTAGCAAATCCACAAAGGTGGTGCAACAAAGTTTATTTTTTCCTTTTGTTAATTGTTCAACAAGTGTCCTTCCACCGGATAGTTGAGCAAGGGCTAAGGGAATACTTGGGAAGTCCTTTTGGTTAGTCCGTCCGACCGAAGTCACTGCCATCCCGAGAGGTACGTTCACGTAAACCCGTAGATTCCGCATGCGTAGGTTTTACGTGGTTTTTTATATGCATGATATGTTGTTGCAATTATTATTTGAATTAATATAGGATTAACTCATGCTAGTAATATTTAAAGAATTAAATTTGTATTTAAATATTCACCCCGAATAGATCTGTGCAAATCATTCCCCAACAGGAGGTTGATGGTGAGCAGTGTGTCGGTCTTGAAGCCGAGCAGAATATCGAGCCCGGGAGCGAGCAGACCTGTGAACCCCCTGTTGGTCGGCCCCATAGTCCGTCTTATGCTGAGTACAGTGCTCGCTATGATTTTGAATTACCCAAACAACCGCATTGGGTAGCCGTGGAAAATGAGTACCCTGCGAGCAAAATCTCGAGTATAATCGATGTAGACTGGCTCGATCAGTTGTACCGGGCCTATGAAACTCCGAAAGACGTATTCTTCTGGGCGTCCGAACCCAATGAGCGAGCGGATCAGCCTCCCGAAGGTTGTGTGGCAGTGAATTTGGATACCATAGAAGCAGGGCTCCGATTCCCCCTGCACCCGGCGATCACCCGTTTGCTCGTTGAGTGGAATATTACAATTACTCAATCGATGCCAAATGGGTGGCATATGGTGATGAGTTTTCTGACTTTGTTCGGCAAGACCAAACCATGGTATTATCCTACTGCAGCTGAGCTTACTCGTCTAGTGCACTTATCTCGACCTAAGGGTGAGCACGGATGGTTGTTTATGCAAGCGAACACACATTGTAAGGTTATTGAAGATGTGTCGAATAAAGTTAAAGACTGGAAGGATAAATTTTAGTTCCTAGGGGGTGATTGGAGGAGTCCTACCTCGGCTAGCGAGCCGAGTACTCGCCTGGATATTCTGACTGACTTCGGAGTTTGCCGTAGTAAGTGAATCATTTACTTTGTTTTATTATGTGGACTAATATTAACTTGCTTTTTTCTGTTTCAGGACTCCAATCGGCCACAGATAAGGAAGCGAAAGACGGGTATTTTAGCAGCACCTGGCAGATCGATTTGGAGACCTACTTAGGGCGCTCGGTGGAAACGCTAAACACAGCGGATGAACGGAAGAAAGGAGGGTTGTATGTGCCCCCGCATCATCTAGTCGCCCTTGACCCAACTGGTAAGTTCACATTCTGCATTCTTTTGAGTATTACTCCCTTTGAGTATTGCTCTTGAAAATTTTGTCTTTTCGTAGCTTTACCTGCTGTTACCATTGCCATAAGTACTGTCGAGCACACTAAGATGTCTCAGAGAAGAAAACCTAGTGAAATGGCAAGGATTCAGGCCGAATGGGAGGCACAGAAAGCCTCTCGTGGCCAGACGAGCAAAACCAAGAGAATAGTTCGTCCAGCTGATCAGGGAGCGGGCGAACAAGCTTCTTCGCCTAAAAGGTCCAGGAGGCAAACTGTAGTGCTGGAGAACCCGGTGCTCTAGGCGAGTACACCTTCTGCCGTGGAGAAAGTTCCACCCACCGAGGCGAACATAATTGTTCCCCTCTCTGTAGCTCCCGTCCAACTTCTGACTGCAGAAGCGAGCATAACGGTACCCCCACCGGTGGTCCCGGATCTTGGGGCTCCTTCAAGTTCCCGAGTTTGGGACCCCGACGACAAATCTTACTTGGGATGGGACCCCGCACGGGCGAACATGTAATTTTGTTTATTTTTTTTCTTTCCTTTACTCTGTGTTCGTCTAGGTCATTCTGCTCGTCTAAACATTAGAATTTTTACAGGTTTGCAACCCAGAGAGCACACTTGCTGCCAGACCTGAAAGACTACTATTGTTCTCCCACAGTAAGCAACATTCCCGGATTGCCCGAGCACGTTCAAAAAGCCTGCAAGACTCCAATTCGGTCATGGACGACCAATCTTGAAGAGGCGATTGACGGTCCGTCGGTGCTAGAGCGGATGCGCTTGGGCCTAGTTCATCACGGCCGATCACTGGTACTCCTGGAGAATGCTTTTTCGGCGACAGCTAGCCTCAACTCCAAGTATATGCTGCTCACAGCCAGCTTCAGGGAGAAGATAGAGGAGCTGAACAAGGCTCGTGAAGAGGTGAACTCGGCCCAGGAGGAAATACGCTGGGGTCGGGAGGAATTTGTTGGGGAATTAATTGCACGGATCTATTCGGGATGAATATTTAAATACAAATTTAATTCTAACAATTATTACTAGCATGAATTAATCCTATATTAATTCAAATAATAATTCAACAACAAATCATGCATATAAACAGTTCACATAAATCTTCAGGTGGCACATCATCCTGTCTACCCTTGTCCGCGGAATTGATGTTGACAAGCAGGTGGCACATCATCCTATCTACCCTTCTTTAAATAACATGCTCAAGCAGCAGCAGCATAAGCATTTGTCCCTCCTGGACAAATTGTGATTATGCGAACAGTTGCGGACATGAGCATGCGGCGAGCACGCCTGCTCGCCTATATCAGGTGCGAGCAAAATTTTCAGCTCACACCATTTTGTCCCCTTCAGTAGATGCCTGAGCATCAGCATCCGCATGTTGCTTCGAGCGGACACCACGACATCCCTCTCCTTCGGAGGAGATTTTGGGGATGCATAGGGGACTAGTGATTTACTACTGCATAAGCAGTGAGTAATGTGGAGTGGCAACCATGACTCTGCCGAGCATCTTGAGTCCGCAACGAGCTTCAACCTGTGCTCGGAGTGTCATATGGGGTACAAAGCTCGTACTAGGACAGATGCTCGATTCAGCAGAATGATAGCTGAATCGAGTGCTGAATTCTTCTTTGTCTGGAGACATACTGAACCAACTTTCTACTGATAACTGTAGTATTTTTTTTTCATCTGTTTTTTCTCTGCTTTCTTCAGCTATCAATATGCCTCTATTTATAGAACTATCCCAAGCTGGTGCTGGCATAGCTAGTTGGTGCTAACCCTCTTACTTTTACTCCTCCTTTTGACATCTGTCCGCTTTGAATCCTCCCTTTGACATCTGTTCAGTTTTTTGTCAGCTCTTGTTCAAGGATTGACACGTTCCTTTTTTGGTTGCCACCACTTCTCGACTTGTTTTGACACGTATCTTCTATCTTTAGTGTCTAGAAGATTTGTGTCGAACACAATGTGTTCTTCCTTCATGATTGTCCTGCTCGTCTTAGCTGAATGACTGATTATGTTTGGCCATTTGTGCTCGTTTCAACTATGTGGCCGATTATGTTCGGCCAACTATGCTCGTCATTACTGATAATATTTTTTCAAATTTGACGCATTCCACGAGTAGGACAATGGGACTCCATTCAGGTCTTCCAAATCATATGCCCCATTTAAAAGACGTTCTGTAACTCTGAATGGACCTTCCCATGCTCAGCCGAACACACCACTTGATACCCCCGTTGCTCGTCTTAGAACCAGCTCGCCCACATTGAACCTGCGTGTTCGGACTTTGGAGTTGTAGAACTTTTTTGATCTCTTCTTGTACATGGCATTTTTGAAATCAGCCTCCGTCCTTCTTTCTTCTAACAGGTCTGCACCCAGGGCGAGCGCCTGGTCATTGATGTGCTCTCCAAAAGTCATCGTCCGATGACTAGGAATTTTGATTTTTGCGGGTATAACAGCTTCCGCACCAAATGTCAGGGCAAACGAGGTCTCCGCAGTTGATGTTCTGAAAGTTGTTCGGTAGGCCCATAATATTTCGGGCAACTCTTCAGCCCATCCTCCCCCCTTGGAATTATCAAGTCTAGCCTTGAGGGTATGCTTGATAATTTTATTAACGGCTTCAACTTGTTCGTTTGACTGGGGATAATACGGAGTTGAATAATGCTTTTTTATGCCCCAGCGAGCACAATGTTGTCGGAATTCACTTCCATCGAACTGTTTGCCGTTATCCGTTACTAATGATTGGGGAAGCCCAAAACGACAAATGATATTCTTCCAAACAAAGTTCCACATTCTTTGTTTGGTGATTTTAACAATGGCTTCGGCTTCCGCCCATTTAGTATAGTAATCAACGGCAACAACAGCATATTTTACTCCTGATGTGCCAGTAGGAAATGGGCCGATCAAATCGATTCCCCATTTAGCAAATGGCCATGGGCTATAAACTGACACTAATTCTTCAGGTGGGCTGTGAATAAGTGGGGCATGTACCTGACACTTGTGGCACGCGCGAGCATACGCGAGCGAGTCTTTTTTGAGGGTCGGCCAGTAATAACCTTGTCTGATTATTTTATGTGCCAGGACGAGCCCACCTGTATGGTTTCCGCATACTCCATCATGGATTTGCTCCAGAATTACGTGACCCTCTTCAGGAGTAATACACTTCAATAGTGGAAGTGAGAAACTTCTTTTGTACAAATGCTCGTCTAAGATTGTATAACGAGCAGATTGTAATCTGAGGCGAGTAGCTTGTGCCTTATTCTCAGGGAGAAGTCCCTTTTGTAAGTAACTCAGGATTGGAGTCATCCAGGTTTCCTGTTCGCCTGTCACATGGGCGACCAAAACTCTAGGAACTGATGGGGAACAAGCTGTGATGACCACAATGTCCGTTGTGTTCGCCACTCCTTCTGCTGTTGCCAGGCGTGCCAAAGCATCAGCGAACAAATTACCCAATCGTGGTAATTATTTTATGAAAACTTGTTTGAATTACTCGAGCAACTCCTTTGCTAGTTGCTGATATTGTGCCATCTGTTCGCCTCGGGCCTTGTACTCGCCAGTTACTTGATAAACAATTATCTGAGAATCGCTGTAAATCATCAACCTTTGAATTCCCATTGTCATAGCCATCTGTAGTCCAGCGATCAAAGCTTCGTACTCAGCTTCATTATTTGTAGCTGGGAAATCAAAACAGATGGTTGTTGTGAACGTTTGTCTAGTTGGGCTGATGAGAACTACGACTGCTCCGGCTCTTGAACTTGTTGATGAGCCATCAACATACATATGCCATGGTTGGTCGACAACTTTTTTGGGCATTTGTGGATATGTCAACTCGACCATAAAATCGGCCATAGCTTGGCCCTTCAATGCTGTTCGCAGGGCAAACGTAATGCCAAATTGTCCTAACTCCACCGCCCACTTGAGTAGTCTACTGCGATTAATACGGGTCGATTGGAGGAATTATCGAATGGGAATGTGGTCGATTACCTCGGAGTGATCGAAAAAGTATGGTCGCAGTTTTCGAACACTCATAACGAGAGCATATGCTAATTTTTCCAGTGGAGGGTACCGGAGATCGGCTTCTTTGAGAACTTGGCTTACAGGTCGTCTCTTCTTCTCGTACGAGCACAACGCTAATTGCATGCTCGGATGCAGCAAGATACATATAGAGTTGTTCACCAGAGCGAGGCTTAGGCGATTAATGAGTATCTGCAAAAATCTTTGCTTCAATGATTCAATGCATTACGCAATGCTCGGTCCACTGGAATTTCCCTTTATTTAATGCATCAAAGAAAGGTTTGCATTTGTCCCCAGTTCGTGATATAAACCGGCTTAGGGAAGTTAAACGTTAGGTTAACTTTTGGACCTCTTTCACACTCCTGGGGGCTTGCATGTCAAGCATGGCTTGAATCTTTGATGGGTTAAACTTCAATCCCCGCCGACCGACCATATGTTAGAGGAATTTTCCCGAGTGAACCCCAAAAGTTGCATTTTTCGGATTTAACTTCATGTTGTACTCCCCAGAGTATATCAAACTTTTGTCTTGAGGTGGGTGATGTGATCTTCCTTGTGTTAAGCTCTTCACCACAATATCATCAATATACACCGAACTATTACGGCCGATGTGTTAAATCGAACATTTTGTTCATCAAACGCCGATATGTTGCTCGGCATTCTTTAATCCGAATGGCATCGCGTTACCAACATTACATATTCTTTTCACTCTGAATGCCGTATTCTTTTTTGGTCGTCCGGGATGCATGGGTATCTGGTGATAACCAAAGAAAGCATCCATGAAGGTCATGAGCTCATGGCTTTCTTTGTATTATCGACCAAATAGTCGATATCTTGACATCGGAAATTATTTTTTCGGGCATGCCTTGTTTAAATCAGTGAAATCAATACATAGTCTCCAAGATCCATTAGACTTGCGGACGAGCACAGGGTTCGCAAGCCATCTTGGGCATTTTACTTCTCGAATCAGTTTATTGTCGAGCAACTTTTTGATTTCACTATTCATGGCCACATATTTCTCCGGACTAAACTTTCTGCGCTTCTGGATAACTGGAGTCTGTGTTGGATCAAGATTGAGGGATTGACATGCATGTTTTGGATTAATGCCAACCATGTCCTCATGCGACCAGGCAAACACGTCCAAGTTTGCTTGAAGATAAGCCATCATTTCTGTTCGAATTGGTTCAGGTAATTCTGAACCAATGAACACTTCTAACTCAGGTCTGTTTAGGTCGATGTTGATAGACTCCAGTTGTTCGACAGGTGTTGCTCGCTTTCTTTTTTGTTTCCACCGAGGATCTTGAATCGACCCCCGGTGTTCGTCATCAACCTCCATAGGTTCAAAACCTACGAGAAGTTCTAGGTCCGATTGCTCATTTGGTGGATCAATACTCATTAGATCTGGGAGATCTAGGACATGAGTTGCCATCCTGGACTCTGTGTTCGCAGGTTCTGTGTTCGTACAGGGAGGTGTGTTCGTCAAACTTGTGCTCGTCAAAGGATATTTTGGCAGCGTATTTGCCTGTTGGTTTGATTCTCCAATCTCCCATGTTTGCTCCATCATGTTAACGATATTTTGCTTTTCTGGTGCACATGATAGCAAACAATCTCGAGCTTTCTTCTGATCTCATTTTACGCTACCTGTTCCATCTTGTGTTGGAAATTTGACACAGTAATAATAAGTAGAACAACGCTTTAAATTCCTGAATAAATGAGCAACCTAGGAACCCATTATAAGTAGACGGAGCATCGACGATTACAAAATCTAGCATTCTAGTTCGTCGAATCTCCGGATTTAGAGTTGATTCTAACTCGACTCCTAACCTAATCATACCATAGGGTCGGGTTACAGATTCCCCAAAACCCATAATGGTATGCTCACATGGTTCAATATAGCTACTCAAGTCCCCAACTTGCTTTTCCATCTGGTGCAGAGTGTTGACGAACAAAATGTTCGCATATGCTCCGGTATCGACCAGGAGGTGGTGCACCTTCAACCCGAGGAGACGAGCACTGATGGTTAAGGAGTCATTGTGGGGAGTGATTATACCGTCGAGATCGTCTTCTGAAAACATGATTTGGTGAGAGGGTGGCGTGCTAGCTGATGTGCTCGCCACCTTCACCTGATGGATGCTTTGCATGGCACGCATCTCCATCTTCTTACGTCTGTTCGATAATGTTGGTGCCTAATAACATCCACCCACTGGACCATATTCAGGACGTATCATGTGAATCTCTTGACTTTCTCGACCTCTACCCACAGTAGGAGGCCCTCTTTTGGGTAATTCAGACCTCTCACGTGATTCTCCGGGATCACTGTCAGATGTTTGTTCGGCTTTATGCTTACCCCTTCGGCCTTCTATTTTTTCTGTTCGGGAGTCTCTGCTCGCCGGCTTTTTTAGGAACTGGGTAAGACGATTATCTTCGTATAGCTTCCAAAGTTGTCGAAGTAAATCGCGACAATCTTCTGTATTGTGCCCGATGTATTCGTGATAATTATAATATTTGGAAGCATTAAGTCGATGCTTGTCCATTATGATTCTTCGAGGCCTATCTAACATGTCCCGATCTTTGATTTGGTTGAAAATTGTTTCTGCTGAAACGCCCAAAAGACTTCGTAGGGCATTTGCTTCTACTCTTTCTTCGAATGGTTTGAAAGAGCCTGGGGGTTTGTACCCCCCTTCATTCATCACTTTCTTCCCAAAAACTTTCTTAGTTGATGTTTCCTGACCCAAACGTGACTGGGCGAGCAGATCCTGCATGGCTATGATCTTAGCTGCTCGCTCTCGGAACTCTGAATATGTGTTCGGCCAATCTTGATGCATGGCTTTCCACATGCCAGTATTCAAGGTCAGGCCTCCGACCACCGCGAGGATCTTGGCATCCTCTTCAACTGAGGCCCCATCATACAAACATTTATCAAAACTTTCGATACAAGCTCGATCTGACTCACCTCTTAGTTGGGAAAAATGTGTCAGCCTTTGTTTTGGTGCCGGGCGAGCACACATGGATGAGAAATGGGACAGGAATTGTTGTCCCAATTGAGCGAAAGATGTGATAGACGCGGCGGGCTAAGTAGAGAACCATCTATGTGCCCGATCACCCAAAGTCATGGGGAATGATCGGCATTGCGTCGCGTCTGTGGCTTCCATGGTGATCATAAAGTCTGAATATTTGCTGAGATGGACATGTGGGTCTGACTCAGCATCGAACATGGTTCGCCACTTTCTCTTGTATTTTGGCCGCCATGATCGCCAGTGATAGTGGCGAGCAAGGTATTGTGCTCGCCCGAGGGTGTCCTTTGATCGCGGCCAGGTCGGCCTATAAACCCTCGATGGCTTTTTGCATTTCCGCAAGTTTGGTGGAACTGTCAGACTTGGATCGGGGCTGTTTCCCATCATGAGGACCTAGTGGGTCATGCTCATGATGGGGCAGTCCCCCTTTCCAAGTTTGTGCTTGACTACCCAATCGATGATGAATAGACAATTTTGTTCTAGCCGATTTTTATTTGGCATGCGGATGATCATGGGGATCTGCATGTGCGGGCATGTTCATCGGCTGTTCTTTTCCGGGATCCTGTCGCCTATTATTGCCGATTCGGTCTTTGGCGGAGAGTCTCAAACGTCCAAACCCTGATGGTCTGGACCCTTGAGGCTGTTCGTCATCAGACGTATCATCAGCTTTTTTGTTGGCCCGCTTCGCAGCTTTCATTTTAACTTGCTCGCTATCAGGTGTACGCGAGCGTCGTTCTTCATCTTCTTGAGTTTTTAACTTTGCCAACTCTTTTTCAGCCCTCTCTTTCTGTGCTCGCAGCAAGAAAGTGATGGCCTTTTTTGTGGCCGCCGGATCATTGACAATTTCCTCAAGATTGATGGTCTCCACTGTCTAATCTTTGTGAGGCTGGCACTGAGCCTCTTTCCGGTCGTGAGGTCGACTTTGTCCTGACCTCTCCGTTTGTGTGTTCCTAGATTGAGGCATTATATTTCTTTTTTCTGCCTCGGCTAACTACGGGTTTGTGTATGGGTTGGTTTTTTGGTACCCTTCTTCTAGCGCCAATTGTTGCGAGTCGTTTTATTTGGAGATTATTATGTGGCTAATTTGGTGACAACTCACAAACAAAATATGCACGTGTAAAATAAACTGTAAATAAGAAGAATTTGTTGACCCAGTTCGTCTAGAAATGACTACTCTAGGGGCATACCAAGCCAGGGATGTAGTATTGCGAGTTTTACACGTACAATATATGATACATCTCATGAAGATGAATCGCTACGGATGAAGATGATTTGGAAAGTTGGTATATGAGTGCTAGGGTTTTTGTATGCATGAACTCTCGAATTTTTCTATACCTCACCTCTATTTGGGAAATTTTTTTGTAACCTGTCTCTTGTTGTTTTTTCTTCCATTTATAGTACTTAGACAAGCATGAGCTGGTTTGGCAAGCATGAGCTGGAGACTTCGGGCCATGCAAGAACTCTTGTGATGCTGCCACCTTTCCAACTTCGTCTTCTAGATTGATCTTTGATTTTGCTTGTCTATAAGGCACTCTTTTGGTCGTCCAAATCCATCTTTTGCTCGACTGAATGCTTTGTTCGCCCCATTAAACCATATCAATTTTATGCCAGAATATTGTCGAGCATGTCTGAGTTCTTCAGGATGTCTGAGCCTTCAGGATGTCTGATCCCTCAGGATATCTGAGTATCGAGCATACTGACCCCTCAAGTTGTCTAAGCCTTCAGGATGTCTGAGCCCTCAGGATATCTGAGCATCGAGCATCTTGACCCCCCCCCGAGGTTTGTCGAGCCTTGAGGATGTCGAGCCCTCGGGATATCGAGCATCGAAAGCATCTTGACCCCCTCGGGATATCTCGAGCATTGAGGTTGTCTGAGTCCTCAGACTTGTCCGAGCCCTCAGGTTTGTCTGAGTCCTCAGATCACTTGACTCAGCTTATTTGATTCCTTCTTTCCTGATCTGAGTGGTGAACATGCCTATTTGCTCGGTAGGTTGGTTGAGCAACTTTGGTTGGTAAATGGAAAACTGGCGAACAAAACTTACTTCATAAGCGAGTATGTTAAACCCAGTTGACAAGTGAAATTGGTCGAACAAACTTGTTTGGTCGGCGAATGCGGCGAGCACACTTGTCCATCGGGCATGATTATTTTAATAAATATTACACGTGTCTCTCTTACATGTTCGATTAATGTTGAATAATTATATCGAACACAACAAGTTGCTTGGTGCAGACTGAGCTTAACTTAGAATATGTATGCAGTTTTAAACTCAGTTGTGTGAATAGTGTAAAGCAATAAGAAAGCAAGTAAATGCACAGAAGATTTTATAGTGGTTCGAATTTAAACCCGCCTTTACGCCCACTCTTCCCTTAACACAGGGGCACCAACTTAACCAACTTAACCAACTGGACTTAGTTTTATGTGTTAGTCCAACACCCAACAAATATTTATTGAGTTCACACTCAACCGAACCAGAAATCAGAAACTAGAATCCGTAGTCTGAAATCTTGCGGTAACAAACTTAACCAACTTAGAGTTTGGGTAAAGGTTTGTTGTGGTTCCAACTAGAAATCTATCCAAGTGTTTATGTAGCCAAATGCTAGTGGATAGGATATTTTGCTAAGAACTATGGGATGAACACTCTAAGAATAATCTTCAAATATGGTGTTCTTCGAGTGGAGATTTTGCTGTAGATTTTTGCTTCTTTTGCGGTGTCTCCGTGTTAGTTCTTTTTTTGCCCGTCCTTCTTCAATTTTGAAGATCGATCCCATTTTATAGACCTCGAAATCAAAGAGCTGTTGGAGAGCAATTTGAATTTTGGGCTATATTAGGTAGGTTGTAGGATATGATTGTGACGTGCTCCGATTATCGGCGTGGCCGTAGGCATGATTAGCGCCGTTTATGTCCGCAGTGTCGAATCCCGTATCGTCAGCTCTTTTTGTGCACGTGTTGCTTTCTCCTTGGCTTCGCGAGGTGGCACTTCAGTAATTTGCCCGTTAGGCGATTGATATTCCTTTTGTAGAAGATTAAATCTTGTGCGGTGTACCATTTGATTGACGCCAAAGTGTGAGTGGCTTGATCGGATAAGCGATCGATCTACCTTGTTGAGTCTTGATGCAGTTGTCTTAGCTCAATATCACGGACTCTGGCGATATAGGTCTTGAGTCTTTTGGTAGTCTTCGATATTGGTGACTCTCGAGCCTCGATATCTTGATCATCTTGAGTCTTGAGTTTATTCTTGAGTCTTGAGTTCATCCGAGTCTTGAGTTTATCCGAGTCTTGAGTTCATCTAAGTCTTCGAGTTCATCCGAGTCTTCGAGTTTTATCTGAGTCTTCAGGTTCATCTGAGTCTTCAGGTTCATCCGAGTCTTCAGGTTCATCCGAGTCTTCAGTGTCTTCTATCTTCACCTGATCTTCTGACTTCTTTTCTTCTAATTTCGTTCTTAGCCTTCTGATCATCTGACCTTATCTGGGTCATCTGATACTTCGACCTGACCTATACATATTGAGTTCCCCCTCAATATGTGACCTATCTTTACATCGACTATCTATACATTTAAATTTGGTCATCTTAATCGATTCTAAGTCATCGATCATTCTATGTGTCCGACCGATCCTATTACAACCTGTTTTGGAACTTCCATCAAAACTTAAATACAAATTTCCCAACAATGCTTATCAGAAAGGAAAACAAATCAGAGCATCTTTCAAAAGCAAAGTAGATGTTTCTACTGATAGAATACTACAACTGTTACATATGGATCTCTTTGGTCCAAAGAACACCCGAGCACTAATGGCGAAAATACACACTTGTGGTAGTTGATGACTACTCTAGATACACATGGGTCATATTCTTACTCAAGAAGAAAGAGACTCGCACAAAACTACGAACTCACCGAAAAGGCTCAAGATCTTTGAAAAGAATCTGAGTGTGGTCAAAATCAGATCAGATAAAGGAACTGAGTTTATCAATCATATCATATCTGATTATTGTGCAGCAAATGGAATAGCTCATGAAACATCACCGCAAGGACCCCACAAATGAATGGTGTTCTTTGAAAGAAGAAATATGACTACGAAAGAAGTTCGCAAGGACAATGATTGTTGAAGTTCGATATTCCTAAGAGATTTTGAAATTTGAAGCTATCAACACCGTGCATGCTACTCTCGTAATGATCCATGCTAACCAAGAACCAAGGAAAAACTCCATATGAGCTGTGGAATGAAAGGAAGCCTCTTGTTTCTTTCTTTCGTGTGTTTGGTTGCAAGTGTTTCATACACAATAATGGTAATGATCAGTTGAAAACTTTTGAAAGCAAAGCTGATGAAGGGATATTCTTAGGATATTACGAAATCAAGAAAAAGCCTTCGAGTTTACAACTGTAGGACTCTTATTGTGGAAGAAACACCTCATGTTATTTTTGATGAATCTACTTGTATTCAGAAGAAACAGGAACATGACTCAAGAGAACTGATCAAGAGAATCACCAGACTTAGTCTGAAAAAGAATGATAAAACATCCTCTAAACCTGAAAAGAAGAAGTCAGTCACTTTCTATGAATGGAGTGAATCAGACCCAGACAAAGAAGTTCAGGATGGAAAAACTCAGGATGGAAAAACTCTGGATGGTGAGACTCAGGTTGGAAATTCTCCACTGAAGGAAAGCCAACCTGCTTTCGGTGACCAATCTAAACATACACCATTCGGACTCGGTATATAATGCCGATGAAGATGTGGTCACAGCTGAGGCAAACTCTGAATCTATCAACCAATGGGGAACAAATGTCTCTGACAATGTTCTGAATGGAATTTCCTCTGAGAAAGATGATTCTCTTTCTCCTTTTCTGTTGTTCCCTGAATTTAATGAACTATCTGAACCTAACATTTCTGATGTTGAGGATACTACTGAAGGGGGAACATCCAGGAGAAAATGGTTGGATAGTCATCCTACAGGTCAGATTGTGGGTGATCTATCGGATGGTGTCAAAAACAAGAAGGTTCCATGGAGAAAGTGCTTTGTTTTGTCTTTGCTTCTATCCGAAAAAAGAACCTCATCGAGATTGAAGAATCTCTACAAGATTCATTTTGGATTCTTTGCTATGCAAGAAGAAATGAATCGGGTTCTCAAGGAATGAAGTTTGGGAGCTAGTGGATAGACCTAAGAGGCACAATGTGATTGGAACTAAGTGGGTGTTCAAGAATAAGAGAGATGAAAGCAACAACATTGTGAGAAATAAGGCAAGGATAGTTGCACAAGGTTATTCCCAAGAAGAAGGCTTGGATTATGATGAAACATTTGCACCTGTTGCAAGACTAGAAGCCATCAGATTGTTTCTTGCATATGCTGCCCACATGAAATTCACAATCTATCAGATGGATGTGAAAAGTGCATTTCTGAATGGTGTGCTTAAGGAAGAGGTTTATGTGGAACAACCTCCTGGTTTCAGACAGAATGACCAAGTTTACAGGCTTAGGAAAGCCTTGTATGGTCTTAAGCAAGCACCCCGAGCATGGTATGATACCCTTTCTCAGTTTCTTACTGACCATGGCTTTATCAAAGGAATTGTTTATAGGACTCTGTTCAGGATAGAAGATGGGAAATTCATCTTACTTGTTCAGATTTATGTAGATGACATCATATTTGGATCTCCAAATCATCAGCTGTGTGAAAAAGTTTTTCTACTCGATGAAAGGAAAGTTTGAGATGTCAATGATGGGCGAGATGAATTTCTTTCTTGGACTTCAGGTGAAACAAACTAAGGAAGGAATTTTCATCAATCAAGTAAAATACACCAGAGATCTGATTGCAAAGTATGGTGTACAGAAATGCAATGTAGTTAGAATTCCTATGAATACTAACTACAAGATGGATCCTGATCCTGAAAGTAAATCAGTAAATCACACTGATTATAGAGGATCATTGGATCATCGCTATATCTCCACGCGACAAGTAGGCACGATATAACATTTCTTTGTTGGGATATGTGCAAGATACCAAAGCTAATCCTAAGGCTAATCACATGGAGGTCGCAAAAAGATTCGGAAATATCTTAAAGGCACTGTGAATAGAGGATTATGGTATCCAGCTGATGATAACCTTGAATTAACTGGTTATTCAGATCTCGATTATGGAAGATGTAGAATTGACAGAAGTCTACCACAGAACTTGTCAATTTCTTGGAAGTAAACCGATATCATGGTTTTCAAAGAAACAAACCTCGATAGTAACCAATCTTCTTTGAAAGTCAATACATGGTCGCGGGGAAGTCAAGTTGTGCACATATTCTTTAGCTCAGACAACAATTGAGGGATTATAAGATTATAACCAATGAAGTACCTATATTTTGTGATAATAATAGTGCAATTGCTATTACACAAAATCATGTATTGCACACCAGATGTTAGCATGTTGATATCAGAGATCACTTCATCAGAGATCATGTTGAAAAGAAAGACATCGAAATGGAGAAAATTCATCTTGATAAGCAGAGCCGATATCTTGACTAAACCTTTGCATTTGAATCAAGATTTCGGGAACTATCGGTTGAATTAGGTATGTTGGATCCAGTGAATAAAGAAAAATCGAAAAATTGAAGGTTTTTCGGATGCATGAAGTTTTCTCGAGTTTTTACTGAAAAAAACTTCGGGATAAAATTGAAATCTTGAACACCGAGTCTTGGGAAACTCGGTTATCCTCGAAGATCGGACTTTCGATATTATCTTGACATTTTATCAAGGTCAAAACTTCGATAAGACCGATGGAAAAAATTAGTCTAAAGAAGTATTGACTCATGCAACACATTTATTGTCTAACTGAATCTCAGTAATCATTGGCAATAAATGACAAAACACCTGAAGAAATATTTGGGCGGGACCTTTGAAATACACGAGGAAAGTCAATGGTCCGCAGAATGATAATTAAATGCCTTTGTTCATTAATCACCAATAAAGGGATAAATTAAGCGGCTTAGTATTTGCGAAATTGTCCTTTCATATACCCGTTTTAGTCGGTTTTTAATCTCAACCGTCGATTTCTTCATCTACACAATTTTCCATAAATCAAAATTCCATATCCATTGGAAAAATTTCTTTAAAAGCCCTATTCCAAAAAGCCTTCATCTTCACAAACACAATGCTTCGAAACCCTCGATTGCCCAGAAATTTTCACCTATCTCAAAACCCTTCACCAAAAATTCTCCAAAAATAAAACTTTACAGATCGACAAACTCGCCATTTCCAATAAACCTTGGTAATACGAATATGTCGTTTCTCTGAAAAGCTCGTCCAATGCAACTCACGAGGAGGAGGTTGCATATGATTCGTTTGGCAAAGCTTACATGCACAGTCGCGAATCAACCATATGCCAAATATCACGAAAAGAGGTAATTGAGTTTATCTCTAATATGCGGTTAGATTATGAGAATTGCATAGAATCTCGGTTCATCTAGCGTTTGGAGCATGGTTCGAAATATGTGGATTTTGTTAGGGAATTATATATTATTCCTAAGAATCTAAATGCCATACATGAGTTAAGTGATAGAGGTGAAGACCCTACGGTATACATGATGGGTAGGGAACAAGAATATTTGGATAAAATTACTGAGCATCCAATAAAGTTTGAAGCTACTCTGAATAAGAGGCATTTGAAGCCTAAATATCGAGTATTGTTGGATATTGTAAGCAAATGCATCATGAGTAGATCTGGTAGCTTCGAACAGATAAGCATGCCTAAGTTAATGCTAATGGCGGCGATTGAAGATTCATCTTCCACGGCATTCAATTGGTTGCACTATTTGATCAAGGTGGTGAGTGATCAAGCCAAATAAATTCAGAAGGTGAATGGCTCTGTAGTTGTCAAAGGAAAGATTCTACATGCAACTAAGATTGCATTTATCTTAGAAATGTGCAGAGAAGAGGAGGACATCTTTGTCGATTCCACTTCCTTTCCAAAGTCAAAAATCTTGTTCAAACCAACAAAGAAGACTTTGAGAGGAAAGAAAGAGAAAAACTCTGAGTCTCAGGAGGAGACTGCTAAAGAAGAAACTGATGAAGAAGCCAGACAAGCTAGGGGGAAAGCCCTGATGCAAGTTAAAAGAGAGAAAGGAGAGAAACTGAAAAAGAAAGCACTGGCTCCTCAGAAGCGCAGAAGTCTTCAATCTATTGCTGAGAAGGAGGCCAGTGACACTGAAGAAACTCAACCTGAAGGCCAGCAAGGGTTGAAATCTCCACTTCAGGTTCTTGCTCAGGTTGTGACAAATGTGCAGGAGCAAGAAACTGAGGAACATGTTTTTTTTCTGAGGTACTCGAAACCTCTCTGAGCTCAAATAAAATCTCTCAGGAAATCTTCAAGGGACCTCAGATCCCTACTGAAGAAAGAACAGTTCAGACTTCAGATCAGTCTGAACCTCAGGAATTGCTGAACTTGGATGCACTTCTGAATGAAACATTTCTAGATCCATCAGCTCTAGAACTCATACACTCTGAATCTACTACCTCTGAAAGCCCAAGATTGAAGAAGGGAGAAGCCGAAGAAACTGAATGGCGAAGCAAGGGGGAACGGTTCATCTTAGACAGATACCCTGAGCTGAATGCTTATCCTGACCTTCAGGATATGTTCTTCAGGCTCTGAACCACAGTGTATATTCTGAATCAAACACTCCCGGAGATGCTGAACATTGCTTCATACAGAGGAGAAGAGTGGTGGAATGCAGAGACAGCTGCCCTGACCGAATTCTCAGGTTTCAGAAAAACCAAGCTGAGAATGAAAGCTGCTGATTTTGATGAATTAGTGAAAAAGAAGCTAGCTGAAAAGAAAGCTACTGAAGGATTTGATGCTTCCAGCTCCCATGATCAAAATAAAGATAAGGATAAGGGAGATGATGCAGAAAAGAAATCTGAGGAGAAGGAACCTCAGATAGATACTGAGAAAGAGAAGGAAACTGAAAGTCAGATGGGGACAGATACTGATGCTGAACCAACTGATATCAGACAACCTCAGACTGAAGTTAGCACTCTTCAGGTACCTTTTGGCACTGTTATACATTATGTCGAAGTTACTGAAGTACCTAGCTTTAAATCTGATGTTTATGATATGCAGACTAAGGCTCAGTTGGAGCACCCAACTCAGTTGGCGAATGTTGTACAAACTCCAGTGGTTGATTTCACACCAATCCTGGATGAGTTAAAGAAGATAGAGCCAAGGATGGAAGAGATACTGGCAGGTCAATCTCAAAAGCTTGAGAATCTAAGCTCTTCATCAAGCATGTTGCAAACAATTCTCACAGACAAGATGACTCAGATGGAGTTAGTTCCGGCTGCTCAAAATCAGAAAATGGAGAACCTGAGTTCATCATCTGATACGCTTCAAACAACTCTATCAAGTAAATTAGCTACATTAGATGGAAAGATTGATGGAGTACAAACAGAGCTTAATGCCAACATGAAGCAGATGTATCAACAATGAACTGCTTATCTTGAAGCCAAGTTGATTGAGAAGAATGATCTGATGATCAAAATAGCCGTTGAGGAAATGGGCTCTCTGCTCATGACCAAGATGACATAAATGATGCATGATATCTTCTCAAAACAGTTTGCTCCTCTTTCGGATGAGTTCTCAATGGCCAAGAATTACATGATAAGGCTAGAAGATGAGCTTAATCAGTTGGCAGGATAAGTGTGTAGTATGAGTAAGGAGCAATACTATATGGATACTGGACTGACTCAACTACTCCCAAGGTATGGTGCCAAAAAGGGGGAAAGGCCTGGTGGCAAATTAAGTGAGTTGTTGGCACAAACCTTGGAGAGAAAGGCTCAAAAAGAAGCTGAAGGGAAGAAAATTGCTGATGCCTTAAGAGAAATTGAAGCCACTGAGAAACTAAAGTTCAAAGAAGCTGAGAAAACTATCTTCACTCAAACATCTGAGCAAACCATTCAGGAAGTAATTTCTGAGAAATTGAGTGATAGAAGGATGGTTGGAACAAGCAAGGCAGAAGAAGATCAAGTCAGACCTGGAAAGAGAAAGGTTGTGGCATTTGTGGAACAAGAAAGGAAGAAAAGAGCGAAAAGCTCAAAACCTACTCAGAGGAAGCTGATAATGGAATTCGAAGAATCTGAGGAAGAAACTGAAACCTAGAAAGAAGCCTTCGATACCAAGAAAACTCTGAAAGCTCTTCAGATTGAAAAGGAAAAGAAAACTAACGCCCGATGTCGGTGTTCCACTAATCGGGAAGAAGAAAGAAAAAGAAAAAAAAAAAAAAAAGAGGTTTTTAAAAAGTTTCTAAGCAAAAAAAGAGAGGGCAGAAAAGACTTCGAAGGGCGCGCATTGACAAGTGGATGCCTATTCAGTTCAATGATGCATGGGAAGAGATCAAGAGAACCTTCTGGTTCTATTATGAGATTCTGAGAGAATGGAGGGGGAGCAGCTCGGATAAGAATGAAGCCTTTATTGAGTACTTACTGACATTCTATCCTAAGTACCTCCAAAGTTGGATCAACTTGGCAGATGAAAGAAACACTCAAATAGTAGCTCCTAGTCCATACATGTACCCAGCTCCTAGGTTTGAGAATGGCTACGTAAATGAGGCAGCCATTTCTCAGGAAATAGCCCAGTGTGCCATCCAGCTAGGCCTAACAGGAAACAACCCTGAAATCATCAAGGCAAGAGATGAACTGAAGAAGAGATACTACGGGATGTTCAACCTGGAAGTGCCAGAGGATGAAGTGGAAGAAGACTGAAGACTTTGTAATTCTGTTTTTGTTTTTTATTTTCATTGTAATCTGTAACTCTTATCCTACATCAATGAAAACTTTATCTTTATGCTCAAAGATAATATCTCATTATCGTTTTTTACATGTCTTGATATGCCAGATTGTTAAAGAACTTGATTAGAGAAATACCATTTTGGTTGTAATAGATAAACTCAAACCTGAGGATAGGTTAGGTTTTCTTAAATGTAACAAGATGGTTTTGACATCATCAAAAATGGGGAAATTGTTGGGAGATGAATTTAATAAAGAAGTTTTGATTAGATCCCAAAAACCCTGAGTATGACATGTTCAGGATAATCTTGATAGACTGAGTCAGGTTTCAGTATAGATTGATCAGGAAGTTATCTGCACTATGTATAGTCAGCAGATATAGATCAGGTTAGATACTGAAGACACTGAAGACTCAGTATGTCACTGAAGACACTAAAGACTCAGTATGTCATCAAGACATCAAGACTCAATGAAGTTCTTTGAAGACACCAAAGACTCAAAGATGTCGTCAAGACACTAAAGACTTCGAAGAAGTTGTTGTAGACATTTGAAGACTCAAAGATGTCATTTGAAGACACCGAAGACTCGATATGTCATCAAAGACATTGAAGACTCAAGATGTCATCAAGACATCAAGACTCGTAAGATCTTCAAGACCCAAAAGAGTTACTAAAGACTCAAGAAGATATTTGAATACTCAAGATAAGCTCAATGTTCGGAGGCATCAATAATATCTATCTGAAGACTACAAAATTGAGAATAACGCAAATATTCAGAAAAGTAGATATTGACCAAAACATTCATATGCAGACAAAAGGAACTAAGTCTAAGTGTTGTTTAAGGTTGTCTCATTTAGAGAGATTGACCAAAAAGAGTTGTTTTGTTTGTCTACATTCACTGAAGACAAGAACCAATCAAAGGAAGACAACATTGTACTTTACTGACACTGAAAGCGACAGGACCCTGAATCATGTCAGTAGTATTAAGTTCCAGACTGCAAAAATTGGTGATTGGCTACATGACTGCATATTTCCTAAAACATGCAAGGGAGTATTCAAACCTTAAATATAGCCGTTCATCAAACACCAGAAGAGAAAACTCATAAAGCTATCTCTTCCAACGGATAGTTTTTCAAGAGTGACCTTGGTGAAGTTGCCTATAAATACTAGTGACCCTTTACATTGAGAGGTTACGGGAAATTTTAAAGCAACTCAAGAGCTCATTCGTATTATTGCAAATTGAAGCACTCGAAAAACCTAGAGTTTCCCAAGTGTTTCACATTGAAGAGAGCTCACCATTCTAAGCCTAGAGTGATAGATATATCCAAAGCTTAGAAGAGATATCCTAGCCTTTGCATTAGTTCTTATTGTAAAGGATATCTCACCCTAGTTGGAAACCAACCCAAAACCCAAACCCTTTGTTAAGGTAGTTTGTGTGTGTTTTGTTGGTGAGTTGGAGTTGGAAAGAGTTAGTAAGCTACAGTGAGTTAGCCAGAAAACTCTAGAGAAGAAGTTAGTAAGCTACTTGTGGTAGTCTGAACACTTATGTGTGTTTGAGTTAGTAAGCTGCAGTGAGTCAGCCAGAAAACTCAAGGTAGAAAAGTGAGTAAGCTACAGTGAGTTAGCCAGAAAGCTTTAGGAAGTGGTTAAGGAATTTCTCTGAAGATCAGAGAGAGTGGACGTAGGAGCTTGAGTCTCTGAACCACTATAATTGCTGTGTTGTTTTGCTTTCTGTACTGCATTATTATCTGTTGCATGTTTTTCACTAAAAGCATAGTTCACTGATATTCAGTTGGAACCAATCCACTGAACTTGCATCAAATTGATCACAGCCTTAATCACTGTTTTATTGAAGGGAATATTTTCAGCAAAGCTAAAATGAGTATAAACTTAGGGCCAACCATTCCGAACACTTGAGTAGCTAGAACAGATAGTTACCAAACTGAACTAACTCTACTGAGGGTTCAGTAAGATAATTATCTGATCCAAGCGCCTCAGGATCTCTGATAAACTCAAGTTCAGTTGGGTTAATCTGAAGCTTCTGAAAGCAGCTCAAGATCATTGTCTCAGTAGATTTTGACTCAGGGCAATCCGTGCTTCTCAGGGCAAAATCATCAGGATAACCTGACCCATCTGACCTCAGTGAAAGAAAAGTTTTAAAAATCACTGAACACGTGTATTCCCCCCCATACACGTGTGAGACTCGTTAGCACCGGGACTAACAAGTGGATTTCACACGATCCTATTTAAGGAACGGAGATTAAGAAATAACGAACCACTGCGGTCTAATTCTTTTATATTCAGTACTGAAGAATTTATCCTCCTGTAGGTTTTATTTCGCACATCATAATGCACTAGTGTAATCTCTTGGTCAAGACAAGCCAATCTGAGCCTTACACTTCAACCTTTCATGATGGATTGTTCATTTCCATCTAGGTTGTGAATTTTGTACTTAGTTACGAGGAACTGTTAATTTGATCTTCTGTGATCTGGTATCACCAAATTAACTACAATGTAACACATACTATTTATTGAACAGGTATGCAATAAATATATATAACATTCAATCATTTTTAATGCAACAGTGATAAATAATTTATTTCAGTAAATAAATAAGAAATTCAGTTTGGTTATACAAAGTAAAAAGCATACTTTCCAGTATAACCCCAACAATCTCCCACTTATACTCAAAGTCCGCTTTTAAGTATACTACAACACGTCTCATGTTCTACGTGACATCTAATGTCACCTACACGAACCTAATAATATTTATCCCACTTATACTCAAAGCAGATTGACAATGCTCTTGACACCCATCCCTTCCACATGTTTGTCGAATGTATTCTGAGGCAGACCCTTTGTGAATGAATCTGCTAGTTTGTCTTTCGACGCAATCTTTGCCACCTCTATGTCTCCTCTCATAACCGATTTCTCGTATAAGATGGTATTTTCTTTTATGTGTTTGCTGGCTTTATGGGCTCTCGGTTCCCTTGAATTTGCAACTGCTCCGGCATTATCACAATAAACCGTGATTGTGATGGCAAATCCGGAACAATGCCCAAGTCTACTTACGAAGTTCTTGAGCTAAACTGCTTCCTTCGCTGCTTCACAAGCAGCTACGTATTCGGCTTCCATGGTAGAATCGGCGATGCATTTCTGCTTAACGCTTCTCTATGTCATGACTCCTCCTCCCATGCAAAACACACTACCTGAGGTAGACTTCCTGGAGTCTATGTCTGACTGGAAATCTGAGTCCGTGTAACCGATGGGGATTAGACTGTCTGATTGATAAACCAACATTCTGTCCCGTGTCCTTTTTAGATACTTCAGAATGTTTTTAACTGCAGTCCAATGCTCTTTCCCAGGGTGTTGGGGAATTAATTGTCTGGATCTATTCGGGATGAATATTTAAATACAAATTTAATTCTAACAATTATTACTAGCATGAATTAATCCTATATTAATTCAAATAATAATTCAACAACAAATCATGCATATAAATAGTTCACATAAATTCTACGCATGCGGAATTGCTACGGGTTTACGTGAACTAACCTCTTGGAGTGGCAATGGTCTCGTCGATAAGAACACACCAAAAAGCCTTCCCAAGTATTTCCTAGTCCTTGCTCGTCAATCCAGTGGAAGGAAGCTCGCGAACAATTAACAAAAGGAAAAATAAAAATTTATTGCACCACCTTTGTGGATTTACTAATTTTTCCAGCACATGGAATTGTACTTGGGAATGAAACATTCATCCCCTATTTATAGAGGGGTGTTGGACGATTTTTTGGCATGGAATAGGGGGAAGAAAATCTTTTTCTTGATCTCCAAGAAATCTTGAATATATCTCCTATATTCTTTTCTCCATAATTAAAATATTCCATAAAAATCCCAACTCCTCTTGTTATGGGAATTTTCGAAAATAATAGGAACAAGAAACCAAGATTTGGATCTTCTTGAATTTATGAGATATACTTGTATTTCAAGAAATACATATCTTCCATAATATTTTTTCAAGAAAATCAAGAAAATCTTTCTTTCCCTTTTATTTCAAAAAATTTCGAAATTATCCATATGAATAACCAAGTGGGAGATTTCTTGAATTTAATGAGATAATCTTGTATTCCAAGAATACATATCTTCATTCCATAACAAAATTCAATGAAAATCTTTCTCCCCTTTTATTCATAATTTTTGAAAAAATGAGGAAAAATAAGCAACAAAATTTATTTTATTTTTAAACACCTTTTTCAGTTATTGGACTTTATGTTGGGCTAGTTGGCCCCCTTTAGGAGAATTAAGATTGGATCTTCCAATGGATCTTGAATTATCAATATTGAGCCACAATATTATTCAAGCCCATAAATATTAATTAATCCCACTACATAATTAATATTGCACTATCCATCTTAACCCATATTATAGTCAATATGGCTCCCGGTTATTATTTTCCGTGTTTAAGATTATCTAGCCCATTAATTAATTCAAGCCACTGAAATAACTTTCCATTAATTAATATCTTTTGTCCTTGGTAAAGGAACGGTTCAACATTATTATCCATACCGAAAACTAGTTCCACTTGCAAGATTTGGTATGATAAAACTTATAAACCTCCCAAGGGGGCAAATCGAACAAGCGTACTTGCACACGATTCTCCGTATTAAATCTTAGCAATCGCATGTGACCAATAATATTGCCCAAGATATAAAGTATTGAATCTCGTTGATTCTCTACCCGTAATAAGTCAAAGCAATAATTACTAACCACACACGATCCTATTTAAGGGACGAAGATTAAGAAATAACGAACCACTGAGGTCTAATTCTTCCTAGTTCAGTTCTGAAGAATTTGTCCTCCTGTAGGTCCTCTTCAGTGCACTAAACATGCACTAGTGTAATCTCTTGGTCAAGACAAGCCAATCTGAGCCTTACACTTCAACCTTTCATGATGGATTGTTCATTTCCATCTAGGTTGTGAATTTTGTACTTAGTTACGAGGAACTGTTAATTTGATCTTCTGTGATCTGGTATCACCAAATTAACTACAATGTAACACATACTATTTATTGAACAGGTATGCAATAAATATATATAACATTCAATCATTTTTAATGCAACAGTGATAAATAATTTATTTCAGTAAATAAATAAGAAATTCAGTTTGGTTATACAAAGTAAAAAGCATACTTTCCAGTATAACCCCAACAATCTCCCACTTATACTCAAAGTCCGCTTTTAAGTATACTACAACACGTCTCATGTTCTACGTGACATCTAATGTCACCTACACGAACCTAATAATATTTATCCCACTTATACTCAAAGCAGATTGACAATGCTCTTGACACCCATCCCTTCCACATGTTTGTCGAATGTATTCTGAGGCAGACCCTTTGTGAATGAATCTGCTAGTTTGTCTTTCGACGCAATCTTTGCCACCTCTATGTCTCCTCTCATAACCGATTTCTCGTATAAGATGGTATTTTCTTTTATGTGTTTGCTGGCTTTATGGGCTCTCGGTTCCCTTGAATTTGCAACTGCTCCGGCATTATCACAATAAACCGTGATTGTGATGGCAAATCCGGAACAATGCCCAAGTCTACTTACGAAGTTCTTGAGCTAAACTGCTTCCTTCGCTGCTTCACAAGCAGCTACGTATTCGGCTTCCATGGTAGAATCGGCGATGCATTTCTGCTTAACGCTTCTCTATGTCATGACTCCTCCTCCCATGCAAAACACACTACCTGAGGTAGACTTCCTGGAGTCTATGTCTGACTGGAAATCTGAGTCCGTGTAACCGATGGGGATTAGACTGTCTGATTGATAAACCAACATTCTGTCCCGTGTCCTTTTTAGATACTTCAGAATGTTTTTAACTGCAGTCCAATGCTCTTTCCCAGGGTGTTGGGGAATTAATTGTCTGGATCTATTCGGGATGAATATTTAAATACAAATTTAATTCTAACAATTATTACTAGCATGAATTAATCCTATATTAATTCAAATAATAATTCAACAACAAATCATGCATATAAATAGTTCACATAAATTCTACGCATGCGGAATTGCTACGGGTTTACGTGAACTAACCTCTTGGAGTGGCAATGGTCTCGTCGATAAGAACACACCAAAAAGCCTTCCCAAGTATTTCCTAGTCCTTGCTCGTCAATCCAGTGGAAGGAAGCTCGCGAACAATTAACAAAAGGAAAAATAAAAATTTATTGCACCACCTTTGTGGATTTACTAATTTTTCCAGCACATGGAATTGTACTTGGGAATGAAACATTCATCCCCTATTTATAGAGGGGTGTTGGACGATTTTTTGGCATGGAATAGGGGGAAGAAAATCTTTTTCTTGATCTCCAAGAAATCTTGAATATATCTCCTATATTCTTTTCTCCATAATTAAAATATTCCATAAAAATCCCAACTCCTCTTGTTATGGGAATTTTCGAAAATAATAGGAACAAGAAACCAAGATTTGGATCTTCTTGAATTTATGAGATATACTTGTATTTCAAGAAATACATATCTTCCATAATATTTTTTCAAGAAAATCAAGAAAATCTTTCTTTCCCTTTTATTTCAAAAAATTTCGAAATTATCCATATGAATAACCAAGTGGGAGATTTCTTGAATTTAATGAGATAATCTTGTATTCCAAGAATACATATCTTCATTCCATAACAAAATTCAATGAAAATCTTTCTCCCCTTTTATTCATAATTTTTGAAAAAATGAGGAAAAATAAGCAACAAAATTTATTTTATTTTTAAACACCTTTTTCAGTTATTGGACTTTATGTTGGGCTAGTTGGCCCCCTTTAGGAGAATTAAGATTGGATCTTCCAATGGATCTTGAATTATCAATATTGAGCCACAATATTATTCAAGCCCATAAATATTAATTAATCCCACTACATAATTAATATTGCACTATCCATCTTAACCCATATTATAGTCAATATGGCTCCCGGTTATTATTTTCCGTGTTTAAGATTATCTAGCCCATTAATTAATTCAAGCCACTGAAATAACTTTCCATTAATTAATATCTTTTGTCCTTGGTAAAGGAACGGTTCAACATTATTATCCATACCGAAAACTAGTTCCACTTGCAAGATTTGGTATGATAAAACTTATAAACCTCCCAAGGGGGCAAATCGAACAAGCGTACTTGCACACGATTCTCCGTATTAAATCTTAGCAATCGCATGTGACCAATAATATTGCCCAAGATATAAAGTATTGAATCTCGTTGATTCTCTACCCGTAATAAGTCAACACAATAATTACTAACCACACATGATCCTATTTAAGGGACGAAGATTAAGAAATAACGAACCACTGAGGTCTAATTCTTCCTAGTTCAGTTCTGAAGAATTTGTCCTCCTGTAGGTCCTCTTCAGTGCACTAAACATGCACTAGTGTAATCTCTTGGTCAAGACAAGCCAATCTGAGCCTTACACTTCAACCTTTCACGATGGATTGTTCATTTCCATCTAGGTCGTGAATGGTGTACTTTTGGTTACAAGGGATTGTTAATTTAATCTTCTATGATCTGGTATCACTAAATTAACTACAATGTAACACGTACTATTTATTGAATAGTTATGCAGTAAATATATATAACATTCGATGATATTTAAAGCATCAGTGATAAACAATTTATTTCAGTAAATAAGACCGAAATTCAGTTTGATTATACAAAGTAAAAGCATACTTTCCAGTATAATCCCAACAGAATTGCGTCTGGTCAGAGAGGAGTTGCACCAGAGCAGGGAGGAGTTGGGACAAATTAAATAGAGTCAGGTGGATCAGGCCATTGAACTTCAAAAGTTAAAGTCAAAAAATGAGACTCTTCATCAAGAGAAAGTTCGGCTCGCTCAACATCTTCTTACAGCCGAGGAGACCAACACTCAACTGGGCCTACTGAATTCAAAATTGCGTATGGAGGAGTATGTGGATTCGATGTCCAACTATTCTTATATTTGCGCTTTCGCAGACGCCCTCTGACGGCGAGGCGAACACTTTCGGCCGATCAGCTGAGGCCGTTTATTGAGGATCTCGAGAAGTACCTGGCCGATAACCCACCCTGGCGACCAAGTGCTGCCCCTGGCAGACCTGCAGGACATGTGTGATTTCTCCAAACTCCCCGAAGGAGTTGAGATAGGGGACCCCTTGTATGATGAAGAAGACGGGGACCAGCCGAATGAGGCTGAGAGAGACCCTGTCAATCAGAGTTATGCTGGCAAGCAAGGGGATCGAAACCAGGAGGGCGAGTAGAACGCTCAGGGTGTTAGTGAGCAGAGGACTCAAACGGTTGGCGAGCAGGATGCTCTGGATGGCGGCAAACAACGGGCTCAGATGGGTGGCGAGCAGGATGCTCTGGGAAAAATGGGGCCGCTTAGTTCCTCTCTTCTGGTGACTCCGAATAATCAGTTTTTCCTTGAATTTGTGAACTTTGTAATGTTTGGCTAGGATAACCTTTTTGGTCTTGGCTGGGATGGTTTTGTTCGTACTTGACTATTTGTAGTTTCTTTTTATTGTCCTGGCCGTTGTGCCTTATGTTCGTTCAGAATGATTTGAACTTCTTTCTTGTGTGCTTGTGTTCAATCTGACTTTGTTTTTCGATTGTCTTATTTTGTTGCAAACATGGTGGTTGTCTTATTTAGTTGCAACCTTTATTAGTTCGCGATCGTCTTATTTTGTTGCATCACTTTTGATCTGGTCGTCTTATTTAGGTGTGACCATGTACCCAATGCCTGCTTTGTTGCGGATATTGTTTGTACATATTCTTTTCGCCAGGTAAACACAAGGCTCGGCTCGTTCTTTCTGGCTCTGGTGGCCTTATTGCAGCACGACCAGATTAGGCATGGCCAGACAAACTAGATAAATAAATCAACATCACATAGGACATTTTAATCTATTACACTTATTTACACTTGTCAAGAATTTTTACAAACAAGATTACTTACAATTCATAAGATAATTATCACTATATGTTGATACATGACTGACAAGCATCTGGTCCGATTCTCCAGTCTTCATCTAAAATAGAGGGATCATGAGCTTCCGACTTCTCATCCGGGCTCGTTGTGCTGATATGCCCGGGAGAAGCCTTAATCTCTTTGTCTCGCCCTTCAAGTTTTAACATCATGCTCAGGAACTGCAACAGCTACAGTGGGAACTTCTAGTGCAAGTTGTGATTATGCGGCCAGAAACCACCCTGAGCATGTGGGGATCAATCTTGCTCTCCTAAGTATAGTGCGAGCACGGGTGTTTGTTCGTCGTCTTCTTCAAAACTTGCACGCACCAGTTTCCCCCCAAGCACGTGCATCCGACTATCTGTCTGTGCTTACTGCGGATGCCTGAGCATCAGCGTCCTCACGTGGCTTTGTGAGCGTGCTTTCGCACATAATCTCCCGGGGGGAGATTTTGGGGATGCAAGGGGGACTTGTGATCGATTCTTGTGTAAGCAGCCAAGAATGTAAGGTTGCGGATTTGAGCCTGCCGAGTGGACTTTACTTGAGGCGAGCACAACACGTGCTCGAGGTGAACACATGCAGTCTGGAAGAGAATACTTCGCTTGATTTGGATTGGCTTTTCCAAATCGAAACCGAAATATTTTCCTTCGTAACTGAGATGCGGGATACGGAGCTCGAACAAGAGAGACCGCCGAGGGACATGATTGAGTCAGTGAGGTGAGCGCTGAACCCGGTGTCAAAGGGTTACGTCTGGGGGCATACCAAACCGACCATTCTTCTGATGGTTAAAAGATATGATGAACATATATTTAGTGATATGTATCTCTTTAGTGTTTATTGGGAAATTTTTCTCTGCCTCCCTCTGGCCATCGGCTGGACGGGCCTATTTATACTACTCCACTAAACAGGTGCTGGCATGGCTAGTTGGAGCTGGCCCTCTCTGCCCAAATCCTCAGATTGACATCTGTCCTTACCTTTGTCAGTTCTGATAGGGAAATTGACACGTACCTCATTGGTTTGCCACCAGTTCTCATCCCGCGCCGACACGTAGTTTTCTGCCTCAATAACGTCAATAATGCCCCCTTTCGTAGGATTTGGGCTTTATGATTGGCAATTTTTGCTCAACCTTTATGGTTGCTTTGCTTGTCTTAAACGAGTAATCGTTCTGGTTGTGTGCTCGGTTGCGGGCGAACACAAGCTTGTGTTCGACCTCAGATTCTTCTGTCACCATTACTGATAATATTTTTTCAAATTTGACGCGTTCCATGAGTAGGAAAGTGGAGTTCCATCCAATTCTTCCAACTCATACACCCCCGTTTAGTAAGCGCTCCGACACTCACCCCCGTTTAGTAAGCACTCCGACACTCGGAATGGACCCTCCCAAGCTCGACCGAACACACCGCCTGGTACCCCCATTGCTCGTCTCAGGACGAGCTCGCCAATGTTGAATCTACGGGTCCGAACTCGGGAATTATAAAATTTTTCCGAGCTTTGCTTATACATAACATTTTTAAAATCTGTCTTGAATCGTTTTTCTTCCAACAAATATATGCTAAAGGCGAGCGCCTGGTCGTTAGTGTGCTCGCCAAAACACATGGTTCGGTGGCTCGGAAATAGCAAAAGGGGTTTCCGTAGTCGACATTCTGAAAGTAGTGCGGTATGCCCACAGGATTTCTGGTAGCTCTTCAGCCCATCCTCCCCCCTTAGAATTATCAAGTTTAGCCTTAAGGGTATGCTTGATGATTTTATTGACGGCTTCAACTTGCCCGTTTGATTGGGGATAGTACGAGGTAGAGTAATGTTTCTTGATCCCCCAGCGAGCACAATTTTGCCAGAATTCACTTCCATCGAATTGTTTGTCTTTGTCCGTCACTAATGATTGGGGAAGTCCGAAGCGACAAATGATGTTTTTCCAAATAAAATTCCACATTCTTTGCTCGGTGGCCTTTACAATGGCTTCGGCTTCGGCGGCCCATTTAGTATAATAATCGACGGCGACCACCGTATACTTAACTCCCGATATGCCAGTGGGGAAAGGGCCGATCAGGTCGATCCCCCATTCGGCAAATATCCATGGGCTGTAAATGGATAAGAGTTCTTCTGGTGGACTATGAATAAGCGGGGCATGTACCTGGCAACCATGACACGTGCGAGCATAGGCGAGTAAATCTTTTTTGAGTGTGGGCCAATAATACCCTTGTCTGATCGTTTTATATGCCAAAACATGTCCACCCGTATGGTTTTCGCACACACCGGAATGGATTTGCACAAGAATCCTGTAACCCTCTTCCAGAGTAATACACTTCAATAATGGAAGAGAGAAACCTCGCTTGTATAAGTGCCCATCTAAGATGGTATAGCGAGCAGCCAGTAATCGAAGACTAGTAGCTTGCGCTTTGTTTTCAGGGAGGAAACCATTCCGCAAGTAGCTCAAAATTGGGGTCATCCATGTTTCTTGTTCAATTGCCATCTAGGCAACCACAGCTCTTGGAATCAAAGGTGAACAGGTTGTGACGACCACAACATCAGTTGTGTTAGTCACACCCTCTGCTGTTGCTAAACAGGCTAAGGCATCGGCGAATGAGTTGCCCACCAGGGAGAGTTGTTCGATATATACTTGTTCAAACTGCTCGAGCAGTACCTTTGCTAGTAGCTGGTATTGAGCCATCTGCTCTCCCCGGGCTTCATATTCGCCGCGGACCTGGCATACAATCAGCTGGGAATCACTGTAAATCATCAATTTTTTAATCCCCATTGTCATTGCCATATGTAAGCCGTCGATCAAGGTTTTGTATTTGGCCTCATTATTTGTGGCTGGGAAATCAAAACGGATGGCCGTTGCGAAAGTTTGCCGGGTTGGGCTGATTAGAACCACGCCCGCTCCGGCACTTGTACTCGTCGATGAACCATCAACATACATATGTCATGGCTTACCGATTCCCTTTTCGGGTAGCTATGGGTATGTTAATTCGACCATAAAGTCGGCCATAACTTGGCCTTTGATCGTCGTTCGCGGGGTGAATGTGATGCTGAACTGGCCCAACTCCACTGCCCATTTGAGTAGCCTTCCGGCCGTATCCGGTACGATGCAAAACTTGGCATAGTGGGAAAGTGGTGAGAACTTCGACTGAGTGGTTGAAGAAATATGGTCGTAGCTTGCGGACACTCATAATGAGAGCATACGCTAGTTTCTCTAACGGGGGATAATGGAGCTCATCGTCTTTGAGTACTTGACTTACATAGTATATAGGCGGTGTGTCATCCTTCGCCTTGATTTGAGCACAATACCGATAAGCGTGCTTTCGAGAGGTTTTGGATAGGATTTGTGCATCCGCCAAATATAGTTTTAAGGATTCGAACACACTTTGACAGTGTTAGGTCCATTGAAACCTTCATTTTTTTATCCCCGGTTTGTGATATGAAACGGTTTAGGGAGGCCAAACATCCCGTCAATTTCTGGACTTTTTTAACATTTCGGGGAGCTTGCATGTCGAGCATAGCTCGGATCTTTGATGCGTTTGCCTCGATTCCCCGTTGACTAACCATGTGCCCGAGGAATTTCACGGAGTGAACCCCGAAACTGCATTTTTTTTGGTTCAATTTCATGTTATATGCCCGGAGGATATCAAAAGTTTGAGCGAGGTGGCCGAGGTGATCTTCTTTGAGCTCACTTTTGACCACAATATCGTCAATGTAAACCTCGATTGTTCGCCCGATATGCTCATTGAACATTTTGTTCACCAGTCTCTGATATGTTGCTCCGACATTTTTCAATCCGAATGGCATGCGCTTCCAGCAATACATGTTCTTTTCGTTGCAGAAAGCCATGCTTTCTTGATCATTGGGGTGCATCAAAATTTGATGGTACCCGGCAAACGCATCCATAAATGTCATGAGCTCGTGCCCCGCAGTACTATCTCGACCAAATAGTGGATGTGTGGTACCGGGAAGTTATCTTTGGGACATGCTTTGTTCAAATCAGTGAAACCTATGCATAATCTCCAAGTACCATTTGGTTTCCTGATGAACACATGATTTGCTAACCATTCAGGGCACTTTATTTCTTGGATGAGCTTGTTGTCGAGCAATTTCTTAACCTCAGCTTCTAGAGCCGCATACTTTTCTAGGCTAAACTTTCTTCATTTTTGGGTTATTGGAGGTCGTGTTGGGTCAATATTGAGATGGTGGCATACATGATTGGGATCGATGCCGACCATATCCTCATGTGACCATGCGAACACATCCAGATTTGCCCGTAGATAAGTGATCATTTCGGTCCGGAGTGGCTCTGGAAGTTCTGAGCCGATGAAAATTTCTAGATCCGACCTGGCCGAATCGGCCATAACGGATTCTAGTTGCTCAACGGGTGTTGCTCGCCTCTTCTTTTATTTCCACCGAAGGATCTATGGTCGACCCCTAGTGCTCGTCTTCAACATCCATATGATCGAACCCTATGCAAGGCTCTAAGTATGGTAAGTCTCGGTCAGGTTGTCCATCGGGTAGATCTACATTCATAGGATCGGGGGCTTGTTGGGTTGTCCCGGGCTCTGGGCTCGCCCGGGGTTCTATGTTCGCCCTGGTCCCCTATTGGCTTGACTCTCCAATATCTCTTGTTGGATGTTCTACCATGCTCACCATGTTTTGCTTTTCTGGTGCGCATGACAGTAAACAGTCTCGTGCTTTTTTCTGGTCGCCCTTAACGCTGCCCGTCCCCTCAATAGTTGGAAATTTAACACAATAGTAGTAGGTCGAACAGGAAGCCTTGAATTCCTAGATAAACGGGCGACCTAAAAACCCATTGTAATTAGACGGAGCATCGACGATTACAAAGTCTAGCATTCTAGTTCGTCGGATCTCCGGATTCTTAGTTGACTCTAACTCGACTCCTAACCTAATCAGACCATAGGGCTGGGTTACAGATTCCCCGAAACCCATGATGGTATGGTCACATGGTTCGACATATGTACTTAAATCTCTGACTTGTTTCTCCATTTGGTGTAAAGTGTTGACGAACAGGATGTTCGCATATGCCCCGGTGTCGACCAGGAGTCGATGCACTTTGAATCCGAGAAGTCGGGCACTGATGGTTAGCAAGTCGTTGTGGGGGGTGACGATGTCGTCGAGGTCATCCTCTGAGAACATGATCTGGTGGGAGGGTGGCGTGCTGGTTGATGTGCTCGCCACGTTTATCTGGTGAATGCTTTGCATGGCTCGCACTTCCATCTTCTATCATCTATTCGACAAGGTTGGTGTTTGATAGCATCCTCCCACCGGCCCATAATCTGGCTGGATCATGTTGATTTCTTATCCCTCCCGGCCTTTGTGAGTGGTTGGGGCTCCTTTCTTTGGTTATTCTAACTGTCGACAAAATTCCTCTTGGTCGCTGTCTGACACCTCCTCAGCCTTATGCTTTTTCTTTTGATTATTCGACTTTTCATCCCGGGTTTCTCTGTTCGCCAATTTTTTATGTACCGGGTAAGGCGGTTTTCCTCGTACAGTTTCCAGATTTGTCGCATGAGGTCGCGGCACTCATCTGTATTGTGCCCGATAAACTCGTGGAACGAAAAAATTTGGAGGCATTGAGCTAGCTTTTATCTCTGAAAATGCATCGAGGTTTTTCCAACATATCCCGATCCTTGATCTGGTTATATACTGTTTCGGCTGAGACACCGAGTAGACTCTGAAGGGCATGTGCTTCAGCCCCTTCTTCGAATGGTTTAAAAGTACCTGGGGGTTTGTATCCCCCTTCGCCTGTTGATTTCTTACCGGTGACCATCCTTTTGGTCGTTCCTTCCTGGCCTGCCCGCGACTGGGCGAGCATGTCCTGCATGGTTATGATTTTAGCCTCCCGCTCACGGAACTCAGCATACGTGTTCGGCCAGTCCTGGTGCATGGCCTTCCACATGTCCGTGTTCACAGTCAAACCCTCGACTACCGTAAGGATCTTGGCATCCTCTTCTACGGGAGCACCGTCATACAGACACTTGTCGAATCTTTCTACATATGCCCGGTCTGATTCACCCTTTAACTAGGAAAAATGTGCTAGCCTCTGCTTTGGAGTCTGGCGAGCACACATGGAGGAGAAGTGGGATAAGAATTTTTTTCCCAACTGGGTGAAGGACGTAATAGACGTGGCGGGTAGAGTTGAGAACCATCTGTGAGCTCGATTACCCAAAGTCATGGGGAAAGATCGACACTGAGTTACATCGGTTGCGCCATGGCGATCATAAGGTCCGAATATTTACTGAGATGAACATGCGGATTGGACTCCGCATCGAACAGAGGAATAGGTGGTCGGTTCTTCGCCACCTTTTCTTGTACTTCAGCAGCCATGATCATCGGGGTTAATGGCGAGCACAACATCGTGCCTGCTCGCAGGAGTCCCTTGGCTGCGGCCAAATCAACCTGTAAACCCTCGATTGCTTTCTGCATTTCTGCAAACTTTATAGAACTGACGGACCCAAAATGGGGCTGGGTCCCACCATGAAGACCCGGTGGGTCATGCTCACGATGGGGCAGTCCCCCCTTATGTGTTCGCCCTTGACTATCCAGTCGGTGATGGATAGACAATTTAGTCCAGACCGATTTCTCTGGCTCTTGTCGCCTTTCCTGGTGGAGATAGACATGAGGGGCCGAACGGGCAGTGTTAACCTTTTGTTCCTTCCCAGGATCCTGGTGTCTGTGATTGTCGAGTCGGCCCTCTCTTTGACCTGCTCGCTATCAAGAATATGCGAGTGCCGATCATCATCCTGGATTTTTTGCTTGACAAACTCTTTTTTAGCCCTTTCTTTTTGGGCTCTTAACAACAATGTAATAGCCTTCGTGGTGGCCGTAGGATCGTTGGCTATATCTTCCAGGTTGGTGGTTTCCCGGGGTTGATTTTCCTGAGGCTCAGGTTGAGCCTCTTCTTGGACATGAGGTCGACTTTGTCCCGACCTCTGAGTTTGAGTGTTTCTCGATTGAGGCATTCTATTTCTTTTTTCTGTCTGATCTTCTTTGGGTAAGTGTTTAGTTTGGTTTGTGGGACCCTCCTTCTAGCGCCAATTGTTGTAAGTCGTGTTGGTGGAAAATATGATGTGGCGTTGTGTATGAAAACTTAACAAACAAAATAGATTGTGTTTGACACTCAATGTACGTGACGAGCACAATGCACGTGTGGCGAGCGCAAGTGTAAAGTAGAGTGACAACAAGGATGTGGTGAACCAGTTCATCAAAGGTGACTACGTCTGGGGGCGTACCAAGCCAGAATTGTATTATTAATGATTTGGGCGCGAACACAATGTACTTGTGACGAGTACAATTGATATGTGGGATGGAGAGCTGGTACAAGAGTTATATATAGAAGTTTTCTAAACCCTATTTATGACCTCTAAGGGTCTATTTATAGAGTTTTGACAAGCATGTGCTGCATTGGCAAGCACGAGTTGGCGGTTTCTTGTTATGCAAGAACGTACGTGGTGTTGCCATGTTTCCTACCATGCCTCCCTGGTCGACATCTGTCTTTGCCTACTCGCGAGGTCTCCGACTTGTCATCCAGATGGTATGGGCTTAGCAGGTGGCCTGGTCGTGGTGTTTGCTGACTTATGATTGCTTTTAAAGAGTTATTCTTATTCGTCTGGGATGCGCGACCATAGGCCTAGTGCTTTAGTCCTTGTTTTCTGCTTGCCCTTAAGGGCGAGCAGGTCTTTCCTCTTCTGTTCGCCGGACGTTTCGTTCGGCCGCTTCTTGTGCTCACCCCTCTTGGTAAGTTGCCACTGAGTTGCCAGGCGAGCATAATTTCTTCATTGTGGGGGCTTGATGAGCTAGGCAAGCTTTTGGTGAGCACAGGAGGACGGTCAGGGTGCTCACCAGACTGGCTGTTGTGTGCCAAATTGTTTAGACACTTTTACTATTACTAATGACACTTCAAGAATTGTTAAAAATGGGCGAGTAACCCGGGAAGAAGGCAAACTCGCCCAAATCATCCCCATCATATCAAGAATAGGGCGAGTTGGTCCCTATTGCTTAGCAACTCACCCCAAATGGTCTTTTGCATCAAAAAAGGGCGGGTGAGTTCGCCCGTAGCCGGGCAACTCGCCCAAGTCGCCGCTCTTCGAGGAGGAATGGAGCGAGTTCGCCTGTAGCCAGGCAACTCGCCCAAGTCGCCGCTTGTCAAGGAGGAATGGGGCGAGTTCAACTGTAGCCAGGCAACTCGCCCAAGTCGCCCGTGATAGAGAAGGAATGGGGCGAGTTGGCCATGCTACTCGCCCTGTGCTAGTCGTCCCGTGCTAGTCGCCCCGTGCTAATCGCCCTTCGGGCGAGTTCGCCCGCAACCTAGCAAACTCGCCCCGTGCTACTCGCCCGCACGAAGTCGCTCCGTGCTAGTCGCATACCAAGTCGCGAGAACTTACCTAGTAGTCGCCCTATTGGCGAGAAGGCGGACGAGTTCGCCTACACCCGGACAACTCGCCCCGCCAAATCGCCTGGTCCCCCTCATCGCCAAGAGGTCGGGTGAGTTCGCCCCGCTCCCCAGGCAACTCGCCCCGGGGTGAACTCTCTCGCTAGTCGCCCACTTCGCCAACAAGGCAACACTCTCAATGTAATTGCGTACATAAAGAGGCAAGTTATACATAACCAATTTTATGGGATTTGTGATCAAGGTAAATGGGATAGAGAGACTTAAGTCAAAGATTTTCCACTTACCGAAGCGTGATTTTGGCTAATCAAACACGCAAACAACCAACATCAACCAACATCGGAGAATCTCCCCCAAATGGCCGAGAAGACTCTGAAGAGATGGCTGGTTCTACCGCAGGTTCAAAGGGGAAAGCATAGGCGCAAATCTCCATATTGCCTGCAAATCGCCAATTTTGGGTCGCAGTTGTGTGTTTAGTTAAGCGTAACTAAGATTTAAGGTACATTGTAGAGTCCAATGTAGCTGGTTACAATTAATGCTTGGTCGAATTCCATCGAGAATTGTAGCTCGACCGACTAGATGATCATTCTGTACTATAAATAGGAGAAATTAAGACTCATTAAAGGGTCGCGAAATTTTACATTCAATATAACGGCTTTATCAGCCAACAAAAGAGGCCTTCAGCGCAAATCCTCTCGCATTTACTTACTTGAATCCTTATCATTGCTATTCAATGAAGAACATTCGTTATGTTCCTCATTGATTACACTCCACACTCATAAATACTTGTTTGTATTACCAAATCACATAGCCACATCATAAACCTTGTTCCGTAAATTTTGGTATACAACAATTGGCGCTAGAAGGAGGGTACTCTTTAAGAACTAAACTGATTTTTCAGTGTTCTCATTGGAGTATTCCCATGAATCTTCAAAGGTTTTTTCTTTGAATCTTCAAACATTCAAGCACTTTCCCAGAAACTCAACCAAAGATGTCTCAAGCAAGTTTTCTATCAAAAGCCAAATCCGGAAGAGTCAAATCCGGAATCCAGAAGTCCGGTGGTCGGGGGGCCGGTGGTCAAGCCACTTGTAATCCGGGAGCTAGGGGGCACGTACTTAGTGTTCTGCAAAAGCTAAAAGAAATCAACACTCCTCAAGAGATTTGGGAGGCCATGGCGGTCTTGCGCCGAAAGAGGGCTGAGTTGGGGGCAGATCACAGCGATCTGCGCTAGAACTTGGACGAAAAATTCCGACAAGATAAGGCCAAGGGAAAGCAGAAAGAAGCTGAAGGCCCACACTAGGCAGAAAGCCTAGAAGAGAACTCTCACACTACTCGTTCAAAATAGCACCACATGCGATCATACGAAATACAGTTCGGCCCTGAAAGGAATGATGACTCTGCGAGTTCACAGCGAACTAAGTCAGTTTCCAATGCTTGGATTCATAGTTCAGCGTCGGGCAGGCTCGTCACCACGGCCGAGGTCAAGCCGAACTAGAAGGATCACTTTCCGTGACTCTGCCTGGCCGTGTACAAAGACAAAGAGGGTCAGCTAAAGATCGTCTGGGAAGGAGCCCATCACCTTGCCATTATCAGCGATGTAATGCGGAGAGAACCCCTTCACCTCGTCGTCAGCGAGGTGGGGCAGAGAGAAACCTCTCACCTCATCATCATCAGCGAGGGAGAGCTGAAAGAAGTCTCTCACCTCGCCACCAATAGCGAGGTGGAGCCAACCAAATTGATGTTGAAAAACTAGCGGTAATAGTTCAAACCCTCAAGGATCTTCAAGATCAGGTTGCTGCTAAAAATGGAAACCCAACTCCAGCTAGGATTCCATTGTCACCATTATCACCGGCGATGATATTGGCTCCCGTCCAACCAAAAGTCACGACGACCTCCATCACTCAGTATCTAGGCGACCCCCATCACGTCAGCAAGTTCACAACCTACATGAACTTAATGGGGGCAACCAATGCGACTTAATGTCGGTTGTTTCCTCTCACATTGGGCGACTAAACATACAAATGGTACAACACCTTGCCACCATACTCGGTGGAATCTTTCTGCCAAATGGCACAACTCTTCCTCGACCACTTCGCCACCATGCTCAAAAGGTGGGGACCAAGCAGAGATTGTCATATGTTTGGCAGTTCAAAGATGAGACCGACCGCGCATATATCGAAAGGGTTGATAAATGGATCATGGACGGGGAGCCACTCGAAGATGAAGTTAAAGTTATGGGAGTTGTCGGAGGACTCCGGATGAACACGAAGCTGTGGAGGACAATGAAATAGACTATCCAGCATCCTACGCCGATTTCAGGCACCGAGCCGAAAACTTGATCAGTAGCACCGAGATGCTTGCTCAATGAATGGAAGAGCAGGGAACCAGTAATGCAAATAAGCCAGCTACCAAGCCAGAAAAGTCGTACCTCGGTAGCTGATTATGTGACCAAAAAGCTTCCCAGAACCAATCCCAGGCGAGTCCCAGCTCAACACCTTGGAATGCAATGTATTTGAAGAAATATTACCAATAGTTTGGTAGTCTAAATTTTATGAAATAGTTAGCCTCAAGTTTAGAAATGGAAGTTGATTTTTTGTCAAAGTTCGGTTCAGTCAAATTTGTCATGCACTTAGATTTTAGTGATCAGAAATTGGGGGCAGGTCTACTGACCTCTAACGAGATCAGTTATTATAATATATGTTCTAAACAAAAAATGTTAAGGCATTAGGTCGCATCCAAATAAGACGGCCATACAAGTGTTAAGGCACTAAGTCGCATCCAAATAAGACGACCATACAAGTGCCAAGGTAATAAGTCGCATCCAAATAAGTTGACCATACAAGTGCTAAAGCACTAAGTAACATCCAATAAGACGACCAAATAAGTGTCAGGCACTAGGATCGTACCCAAATAAGATGATCAGAATATTTTATGCCATGGACAAGGGGCAAAGTCGTCGACCTCCAAGGAGGTCGATTACCCAAAGTCGTCGATCTCTAAGGATATCGACCTCCCAGAGATAGTCCACAAACATAAAATTTTGCAACATGCATTCAAAGGCATCCAAAGTTGCAAAACAATAAGACAACTAAGTCGCATACAGCTAAGACGACCAACCAATAAAGTTGCAAAACAATAAGACAACTAAGTCACATACAACTAAGACGACCAGCCAAAAAAGTTGCAAAACAATAAGACAACTAAGTCGCGTAAAATTAAGATGATAAGCCAAACGTAGATTGCAAGTAAATAAGACAATCGAACATGCAGAAATGTTAAGGCATTGAAAGTAAGTTTTAGTTCGTCGAGAACAAGCTAGTCTATTACAAGGCAAAACAAGAGACATGATAAAAGCTACAACAAAGAAGTACTAAGTAGCAGGATTCTCTTGAGCAGGAGCCACCTCCACCGAAACTTCATTAACAACCTCGCTTGGGGCAGTGATCACCCCATTTCCTTCCCTTGAGGCGATTCAACATAATAGATATGGGAATTGGACCCAGCTAGTTGCTCGCCCCATCTTGCCCATCTCACCGTTCGACCCATCTCGCCTCGGAGTGGCTTGCCATCTGTTCATTTCACCTCGCTAGAGTCCGAATGTGATTCTAGCAGTTCATGGCCTCGTCGGAGGCTTAGCCGGCCCCACTTCTCTCAATCTCGTCAGCTCGCCAAAATCCATTGGTGGGAACGAGCTAGAAGTGGGGCAAAAAACTTCTTTGATCTAGAAGGATATTTGAGAATATCATTGAACAAAGTGAAGCTCCTTGAGATGAGGGTCGCAATGAAAAAAGAATCAACTCAATCGGAGGTCGGGAACTCGAGTTATGGACGAAACAAAACTGATGCTCAATGGAACTCGCCCAACTCGCCTACTCGCCCGGCATCACCTACTCTCCCGAGTCTAAACAACTCGCCCACTTAAGAGCGATACGGTCATAATGAAAAAAGAATCAACTCAATCGGAGGTCGGGAACTCGAGTTATGGACGAAACAAAACTGATGCTCAACGGAACTCGCCCAACTCGCCTACTCGCCCGACATCACCTACTCGCCCGCCTAAGGGCGATGTGGAAAAACATCTCTCTCACAACCACGAGAAGCTCCTCGAAAAGACGGTAGCAAGGAAAAAAGAATCAACTCAATCGGAGGTCCTCGCATGCTGCTCTCCGTCAACCCTTCGTAGCTTGGCCCACTCATCCCATATAGTAGCTCGCCCCAGCGATAGAAAACCCAGGTGATGACCTCGCTTCATCTCGCCAACAGAGTCCAAAGAGGCCCAGTAGTCCACCTCGCCAGCGGGAGCTCGACTAACAGCTCGCCCATCTCGCCACTTAGGCCTAACTGGCGGCTAGGTCGGGTCTCATCCCATCTGGCCATCAGGTCGCGCTAAATATCAAACTTCAAGAAAATGTCCTTCCGAACAAGAGAATGTTCAAGGAAAATGTCCCGCAACAGGCTCTAATTTGTTGTGTGAACCTATCTCGCTCAGCCATATGGAGTGAGTTAAAATTGGCCTCCTTCTCGACCAAGTCGTCCAAGTCAATCATCTCATCCGAGTCAATCTCGACCACGTCATCCAAGTTGCCGAGTTAATCTCGGCCACATCAACTAAGCAAGTCGCCCAACATTTCAAATAACTCGCTAAGGGCGAGGCGAGACGGTCATTTCCATCCTTATTCCTTCTCGCCAAGTTAGTCGGGAATAATCAAGACGCCTGAAATCAATCTAAATATGTCATCCAAGTTTTTCTCATCCAAATCACCGAGTAGTCAAGTCGCCCAACATCTCAAATAACAAGGGCGAGGCAAGACGGTTCATTTCGTTCAATCCTTCTCGGCCAAGTCGTCTGCAAGTCGCTCGATTCCAAGGAGTGCTTAGGTTAGTTAAGCCCACCCCCGACTATTATCTCTCCCATGCTAGTCGCCTGGCGCCAAATAAACTACGGTGCCTGACCGAGTCTCCCCACGCCCTCATCGCGAAAAGAGGTCAGCGAGTTCTGCACGCCTGAACTGCGCCCGCCAAATGCGCTGGGTGCATACTGACCGTATGAGTCACCGTCGAGAAGAGTCCTGGTGAAACCCCCTTCGTGCACCGTGCTCGCCGCCGCCGAGTACCACCAAAACCGTCCAAGTCGAGCGATGTTATGGAGAGAATGGAGAGGACGCCGAGTTTGGAGAATTAAAAAAAAAAAAAGGAATTTTGTGAAGAGAAATAAGAGAGGGGCGGCTGATTGGAGAAGGAAGAAGGAAAAGGGAAGAAGGCGGAAGGAAGAAGGAAAAGGGAAGAAGAAATAAGAGAGGGGCGGCTGATTGTGAGACTTCCTATTTACAAGAAAGGAAATGTAGGGCTCACCTCCCAAATTCAAATTAAAGTGGTTTCAATTTCCAAGTAAAAGGCCCAAGACTTGGTTAAAGTCCAATCAGTCAATCCTAGTAGCCACCCTACTGATTTCAGTCCCCATAAACTGAAAAGGTGACACATCGCGTCCCAAAAAAAACCCGACTAGGATGGCCGACTAGGAGGAGCAACTCGCCCGAACAAGAGGGCCGACTAGGATGAGCAACTCGCCCAAACTAGATGGCCGACTAAGATGGGCAACTCGCCCTCTGCGAGATGGTCGACTCCAAAGCATCTCGCCAAAAGACTGTCGAATCAACGATTAACCCGTTGAGGCCCATCCCCTTCCAACAAATACTCATCGGAAAGGCAAAGTAACTCGCCAAATTCATTGTCCAAAGGCACAAATCCGTACATCTATCACGTCACTACTCACTTAAAGGGAATAGTAACATGAGGGGCAATTGTTGTGTGCCAAATTGTTTGGACACTTTTACTATTACTAATGACACTTCAAGAAATGTTAAAAATGGGCGAGTAACCCGGGAAGAAGGCAAACTCGCCCAAATCATCCCCATCATATCAAGAATAGGGCGAGTTGGTCCCTATTTCTTAGCAACTCGCCTCAAATGGTCTTTTGCATCAAAAAGGGAGGGTGAGTTCGCTCGTAGTAGAGCAACTCACCCAAGTCGCCGCTTGTCGAGGAGGAATGGGGCGAGTTCGCCCGTAGCCAAGCAACTTTCCCAAGTCGCCGCTTGTCGAGGAGGAATGGGGCGAGTTCGCTAAATAATGACAACTTCTTAAATGCTTGCGTGTCGAGAAGAGATAGAGGCCGATTGGCCCCAATAACCGACGACTTCATGAAATTAAGCCCGTCTTCGATGCAGGTCTTCGATGGCAAAATTAATTGGTCATGCGGATTCTACTACTTAGTCTTTGGATTGCCCGTCTTTACTACGCCGTGCTACTTTCGCCCGCCGGGCAGTTCACATAACCCTGTAAACTGTACTGTCTTTCTTTTCGCCGCGTAATCATTTCCGTGTTGGTAGCGTACCAAGTCGGGGAACTACTTTAGTAGTCGCCCTATTGGCGAGAAGTTCGAGTTCGCCACGCCGCAACGCTCGCTTAACTTCGCCCGACGCCTTTGATCGCCAAGAGGTCGCCCAAGGGCGAGTTCGATTGCGGCCGAACTGGCCGCTAGTCACCCACTTCGCCAACAAGGCAACACTCTCAATGTAATTGCGTACATAAAGAGGCAAGTTATACTTAGCCAATTTTATGGGATTTGTGATCAAGGTAAATGGGATAGAGAGACTTAAGTCAAAGATTTTCCACTTACCGAAGCCTGATTTTGGCTAATCAAACACGCAAACAACCAACATCAACCAACATCAGAGAATCTCCCCCAAATGACCGAGAAGACTCTAAAGAGATGGCTGGTTCTACCGTCGCGGGCTCAAAGGGGAAAGCATAGGCGCAAATCTCCATATTGCCTGCAAATCGCCAATTTTGGGTTGCTGGTTGCGTGTTTAGTTAAGCGTAACTAAGATTTAGGGTACAATGTAGAGTCCAATGTAGCTGGTTACAATTAATGCTTGGTCAAATTCCATCGAGAATTGTAGCAGGACCAACTAGATGATCATTCTGTACTATAAATAGGAGAAATTAAGACTCATTAAAGGGTCGCAAAATTTTACATTCAATATAACGGCTTTATCAGCCAACAAAAGAGGCCTTCTGCCCAAATCCTCTCGCATTTACTTACTTGAATCCTTATCATTGCTATTCAATGACGAACATTCGTTATGTTCCTCATTGATTACACTCCACACTCATAAATACTTGTTTGTATTACCAAATCACATAGCCACATCATAAACCTTGTTCCGTAAATTTTGGTATACAACACTGGGGAGCACCTGTCTGGTGAGTTGGTGCGCATTTAGTTTATTGATCCACGTGGTCGTCTAGCGAACACGTGGCGAAACGGTAAATGACCGATCACAACAGTATGATTGTATTTTTTCATGAAATTTAATTTAGTGACTTTTTTTATATACATATTATTTTGTAAATATATAATAAAAAATAATTATATTTGATAATAAGAGTATAAATTGTATTAAGTTTAGAATTTTATAATATATTAATTAAGTTTAGATTGTATATTTAAATTTAATAAAAAATTAAAAATAATATATATAGTGTAAAATGTAACTTTAACGGTTGTAGACAATTAAATTTAGCGCGAATTTTACACTATACTAATGCAAAAGTTATACTAATGTAGAGGCCGGGAATGATCTGAGAGAAGTAATGAGAGATTGATGGTAGGATAGAGGGCTGGGATTGGGAAGAGTGATTAGGGTTTATTTGAATAAGAGTATAATTGAAAGTTGAATATAAAAATGGGTGTAAATAACCTAACCCTTTACAAAACTGATGAATGGAAAAAGGATATGGGCTTTAGTAAATTGACTTTGGCCCAATTGGGGGTGCATATAACCGGACCCAAAAAAGAAAGAAAGAAAGATATGGGCTTTAATATGAGTATTTTGGCCCAATTGAGAAACAGGGAGAAGGCAATCCAAAACCGTGACAATAAAGGAAGTAACTAAAAGTGATACTTCAATTAAAGAGCGAAAGTTAGGGTGTTCTTGGATGTGTGTTCTTTTTCTCATTTTCTATTTTTCATGAATTTTCTTTTAATGGATAATTGTGAAAAATGAGAGTGTGATTGGATATATAAAATATATAATAATTATAATTGATATGACATGTCTTTTAAAAATGAGAGTGTAATTGATTGTGATATTTTTTTTCTTTTGAATAGTATATGATGAAATTTAATTTGTGTTGTGTTCTTTTAATAAAAATAAATTTATTTTAATGTGTGTACATTAAATTTTTATTATAATAATATTCAAATAACATTAATAATTTTATTATAAAAAATATATTTGTGAACAAAATTATATACTAATATCTTTAGTATACTAAATATTAATATAACATTAATATTAATAAATAATAATAATTTTCTACACATTTTTTTTTGAAATAATAGTTTTCTACACTTGTTCCAGTATAGTGGTGAAATAACACAAACATCTTTTCTTAATTCAAAATGAATTAAATTTGGCTAGGTTTTGTATATACTCAAAATACATTTTAAAAACATGTAACTTGTTATAATTTATTTATATTGAATTGTGCAACTATTCGTGTGTCACTGAAGTCCACCTTCACTCTACTATTCACCCACCACAACAAGCACCCGAGATCATCCTCCGCCGCCTCTGCTTATAGATTGAATGCTTTGATTTACTTGAAATAAATTGGGGACAGGGACTCATGTTTCCGAATAATTTTATGTTTTATTAATAATATTAGGGGTGTAAGTAAGTCAAGCCGGGTCGCGAGCTACTCGTGCTCGACTCGTAAAAATAACATAATTGACTCGACCATAATCAAGTTGAGTCTAGGTCAAGCTACTCGAGTAGCTTTCGAGTTCGAGCGATCAGCTCGAGAGGCTCACGAGCCTAATCGAACTTGCACAAGTAATTTTACTATGTTTTAATAGAAAAAACCCTCATTTTTAGCCCCTTCTCATTAAAAAAGTTTTATTTATCAAGATTTTTAATTTCATTCTTTTTTAGCCAAAAGAATATTTTTTAGGCAATTATACCCTTAATGAAGTTAACAATTTTTTTAAAAAAAATGGTGGTATGACCTTCATTAAATGGTGGTACTGCGGACTAAAATATTGGTGGTACAACATTAAAATAAGAGTGGTGCGAGGTTAATTTAATAGTGGTATGGGGTTGAAATAAGTGTGGTACGAGGTTAATTTAATAGTGGTATGGGGTTAATCAAATGGGGGTACGGGTTGAAATGATATTGACGCAGGATATATATATATATATATATGGTGGTATGGACCAAAATAATGAAAAGATTAAAAAAGGGTAGAGTTGAGAAAAAAATATTCTCTTGGTTAAAAAATAATGATTACAAATTTTATGCCACAAAAAAACTTTTATCTTTATGTTAGGCTATTTATAAACTCATCCGTTTTAATAATACTTATGTTTTAATAATATATATATATATATTATTAATATATTTTATATTTAATTTTATAAAATTATACAGGTAATCGAGTCGAGTTCGAGCCTATCAAGTTTCTTATCAAGCTGAGCTCAATCTTAAAATTTTAGGTTCAACCGAGTTCGAGTCGAATTTCGAACTTCAAGTATGATGATGTAGCAAGAAAACAGTTACATCATACAAGTTCTATAGAAAGCTTTATTTGTCAAAACCAAGGATGCAAAAATCAGGCTAGACGGCCACTGCTCGCCCCAATTTTGTTGAAATCGGCCATTAAAATCGGTCGCCGCGCAAGGCGCCGCCTAGGCGGCCAAGTCGGCTCCCCGAGGTTTTTTTTTTTTAAATTTATTCAGTTGTCGGTCGTGAAATTGAGAAGAGAAGAGAGAAGAAAACAATTCCAAACCCTAAACCCACCGTGTCCGTCTGTCTCGCGCTTCCCTCGCGCCTGCCACCATCTGCTTTCGACGCCCGCGCTGCCTCCACCAAATAGGTCACCCCGAAATTACCGTGACTTGTTAGGAGTTGTATTGATTTTAATTTTTGAAGGATGATTGATAGAGTTCAGATTTCAGAAAGTTGGACGATTTTTGGGGATTTTTGAAGATTAGGATTGAACCGGATTTGAATGGGAAGGGAAAGGTGGGAGACTTTTGTGGATTTTTTAAGATTGGGATTGAACGGATTTGAATGGGAAGGGGAAGGTGCGCTTTTTTTGGGATTTTTGAAGATTTAAGCCATTTTTTAGCATATATTAAAGGGCCGATTTTGACTATGCTTTCTCATCTTCTGGAAATTAATTTAAATAAATAAAATAAAAAAACAGAATAATTTAGGCGGTGCCTAGGCGGCCTAGGCGCTAGGCAGCTGAAAAACGCCCTACTTCCGATTTCGGACTTCTGCACCCTTGGTCAAAACCAATCGATTGATGAGTAGGTCTTGCTTGAGGCCATCTCATGATCAGATATAAAATAATTTGAAAATGACGACTCTAACATTTTGAAAGAAATAATGTTAATTTGTACTAATTTTGTAAATTGTCACCGTCTCCCACAAGTTTTTGGCCCAATTGATTGAGCCCATTGAAATTTGAGGGCAATTTAAAACATGAGTTGGGTTATGGAGACGGGTTTACAGGCCCATGATCACGGCAATACTTTTCTTTAAGCAATACTCGAGTTCGAATGGGCTTAAGAATACGCCCACCTTTTTAGTATATATGAACAGTCCTTCTAACTCATTGTAATTGTATCAAACGAATATATAGTATATAAGTTCTTGCTTGACATTGTCATTCTTGACGTACTGGATTGACAAATTCGTGTTTTATATTTTTTTTTATTCCTCCATAATTGCAGTTCGATCCATAACAAGAAAAACGGATCTGTCTTGTAATCAGGTTATTTTAAAAATTCTTGAGGCAATAGGATCCTTCATGTATCATGCATTTTCACGCACTCATCCACATTAAATGGTCATAGTCTCATATTGCAATAAATAAGTATACGAAAATAATGGGATTATGGAGAGTAAATTAGTTAACTAGTTGGATCAAAACCAAATATTATAACAAAGTTTATAATTATATATATTGGAACACAAATTACACGACAATATAGCAGACGGTCTACTAGTACTATTCAGTTAATAATTACAATAAACTTTGAACCCATGCTAATTACGTGAATAATTAATCTGAAATATTACAAGTATATATTTTGACTTTTGAGTGAGTTTGGATGGAGAGTTGAGGACTATAATCCGCGTTTATATAGAGCATGAAAAGCGTCTTTGAATTATTGAACATGAACATCGATACACCACGTAGCAAATGTTAATTTAATTCATGCACCGTCTAAAAAGATTGAGCTATATAACTTGTTCAAATTGAAGCTACACATTTTATCCGTTAATTGTAGCCTCTTTCTTTAACTTTCTGAATTCTGACTATCATCAATTCTTCCGTACGTGTCATTCTCTGGATCTGTAATTAACAAGTATCGAAGTGATAATTACTGGTCGTTGATTATTTTTTTGACATTAATTAGCTAATAGACTAACATGTCATTCATTCGAGTAATGGAACATTATGTGAAATATAAAAAATGTAACAGGTAGTAGTATGATCCTTGAATTATAATATTTTGCATTTAAAAAGTCAAATTGATTATAATTAATCAGCCACGTATGCGAAATGTCTAAAAATTTTGAATGCAGCCATTCTATACATTGAAAAAGGAAGTATGCTATATATACTGTAGTCTTAGTGCTTAATCTTCGGGTTTTTTTTTTTTATCGGGCAAAGTTAGATGTTAGTTGTTAATGGTTAGTACACCAAGCACTCAAATACTCCACGAAATCGTCAATCCACCTTATAACTCCCTAACTCCAATTCGTTCCCTCTGCCAATCCACCTTATAACTCCCTAACTCCAATAAATTCGTTCCCACAGAAATCGAACCTGGGTCTCACACTCAAATGAGGAGCCCAGTGGTCAGGTGGGCTAAGCCACCTGTTTGCTTAATCTTCGGTCTTTAATTTGATCTGAGAGAGTTAATAGGTGTTGCTCTTACATTATTAATTAAAATTTTCATGGTTAATCTCTCTTTAGCTATTTCAAATTGTATATTTACACTTGATTATATATATATATATATATATATATATATGCTTATTTTGATTTTGATATTGTTTATAAGCAAGGGAAAGATAATTATCTCCCAGATTTTTTAACTCGTGAATTTATTTCTTCATGACGGTTATGAGTCAGTCTGGAAGAAGTTATTCCTCTTATAGAGGAAGGGGAGGCAGAGGACCTCCTATTTTACAACAAGGGAAGAAATCCCTTTACAACCAGAACATTTCTGGTATTGGTTCTTCTTCAAAAGGAGAAAATTTTGATAAGGAATTTCAAGAATTCCTCAAACAACGGAGCAGGAATATTCAGGTTCAGGACAATCCCTCAAAACCTGATGATGAGGAGTCATACTCTTCAGTGGCTCAGAAAGAATATAAATTATTTGATTCTCCTAAGAGAGAATAGATTCTTGTCATCGAAGATGATGATGAAAAATTCAAAGAGTCCCCATGGATTCTTATGGATAAGTATTTTCCAGCTAATAGTTGGAATGTGGAAACTTATAAGACGAGAGGATTTTATGAGAATATCCTCATCAGCCTTGGAAGTGTAGATATTCAACATTTTCCTCCTAAAAGTAAAGTGATAAATTACTCTAAATTTATCATTAAAAATATCATCTCCATCCAAGAATGGGGTACTTCTCCTTTTGCTGAGAGAAGCATGACTAATGAAGTCACTAAAACAATTTACCAATATAATTATTGGGATTATCTACAAAGTTTTTATAAAACTTTATTTTATCAGAATGCTAAGCATTCTCACACTTGACTGATAAAAATTTGTGATAATATCAGTAGGAATCAAATTCCTAATTGGCTTTTCTCCTGGTAGGGAAATTTTGATACTATGGCAGATATTTTGCCTGAAGAGATTAAATCTCTATTGGAAGAATATTCTATTAATTTTTCTTCATTAAAAACTCATAATACAAGTAGTAAAACTATTTGTATGTTTTTTGTTGATTCCGGAATCCCATGGGTCTGGAAATGGAGACCAGAATTTAGTTATACTGAATATGGTATACCAAGTTTATGGAAGATCCATACTACGAGATTTTGGAATGACTTAAATGTTATTACTCCTAACTCCCATGAGTCACCTTTGAAGGAAAATATCAATAGGATTAAATCCAAAATAGAAGAATATAAAAAGTCTTTTGGTGAAAAGACTTCAAATAGTCAATTTCAAGATATGAATATTAGTGTCTTAACTAATAATAATATTTTAGAATTTCTTAAACATATAAAAGATTCTAGTTTAAGAGATAAAATCATTGAACAATTTCATGATTCTTCTAAGAATGAAGACAATGATAAAACTAGTCTTTCTAAAATGATTGATGGTAATTATTATAATATGGGTGAATTAGAAAGACTTCTTAGCCTAAAAAATATAAAGAATAATCCAGTGACTATAAATGATTTAGTTCATGAGATTAATAATCTCAAAATTGATGTGAAGATTCTTCAAAAACATAATACAGATCTTTCTGTTCGTCTTTCTTTTATTGAGAAAGGTAAAGAAAAAATTGAAGATAGTGAAACTAACTATAAAGCTCTTTCACAATACTTTGAAATTGATGACAATGTTAATATTGAGAAAAATCATTTATCTACCATCAATATGATTATATCACAGAAATGGTATACTAAGATTTCTCTTCTTATAAATAATTCTTATAAGAAAGATTTTATTTCTATGATTGATAGTGGTGTTGATTTAAGTGTCATACAATTAGGAATAATTCCTACTAAGTTTTTTGAAAAAACTACTCATTCACTTTCTCATGCAGGTGGAGGATCTTTAAAGATTAATTATAAGCTTAAAAATGATTATGTTTGTGTAGATGGTTGTTGTATTTCTAACGACTTTCTTATTGTTGAAGACATCACTAGTCAAATGATTATTGGTCTTCCTTTTCTATTTAAAATATATCCTCTTACCTTTGTTGGTGAAAAATGTATTACAGGTACTTATAATGGTAAACCTATTACTTTCAAGTTTATCACTAAACATATTCATAAGGTTCTTAATTTGATTCAAGATCAAATTAATAATAAAAATTGTCAAATCAATTTTCGTAAAGATGGGCTTAATTCTATTACTATAAGTGATAGATTAAATAATCCTAAACTACAGGATAAAATCAAATTTTTAATAAATAAATTTTCTATTGAAATTTGTAATGATTTTCCTAATGCTTTTTGGGACAGAAAGAAACATATAGTTTCTCTTCCTTATGAAGAAGATTTTAAAGAAAATAAAATTCCGACT